>JACEII010000011.1:6275647-6317375 GCA_014332785.1 Antheraea mylitta | reverse complement strand
AATTCATGCTCCGTGGTATTATATATTATTCATTTCACTTATGCACAATAAACGAACCATATTACATAAAACGTCACCAATTTAACACAATATAGAGACAAGTAACACAATATTACGAATAAAATATGAAATCCACTACATGACAGACTAAAATCCCGCCAAAAACTTTATTCTACGTTAGTTTTGTTCCCAATTTTTGATTTGTGATATATTACGTATTATAAAAGTAAAGTAAGTGTATTTTATATTAAAATAAATGCTTTTTGGTGAATAAATATATCTGTGATGCTACAAATATTAACATTTTTTTTAATTCTGTCGATATGTCTGTTTTTTTATTTGTTTGGGGTAATCTTTGAAACGGCTTGACCTATTTGAACAGTTTTTTTTTCTTAGAAATGACTACGCTATTGATCTAACAAGGTTTTAATAGCTTCACCGGATTACAAGTAATATTTGAACGGGAATTTTACGGGCAAAAAAGTAACTAATTAGCTGTTTTATTTTAAGCTAGCGGGTTCAACAGACGATACGCGCCCTGATAATAAGACAAACTATACCTAAACCTTGACCAAGAATCATTTTATATATTAGTGAAAAGGACATGAAGATGTGTTCTGTAGTTTTTGATCTTATCGCGATCAAACATATAGACAGACGTGGAAAAAGATCTGTGCATTCGTATGTGTGAAATTAATTACAAATATGTTGTTCACTGTACACATGCGCCTGTGATGTGCGGTGTACTGCACTCCAAGAATAAATACAATTGAAAGTCATATGTGTACATGTGATTTAAATCATGGCAAGGTATAATAATAACTCAATTATATCGACACTATGGACATATTATATCTATATAATATAAGATTTAACACATATTGTTTGATAATGTTTAGCTTAATGTTTTCATTACTTTCTTATATATTGTAAGTGAGCACTGAGGGTGATATATAGCAGTTTAAAGTTCCAGTTATGTGGTTGATGATAAATCCCATCCCATTCGATACACTATTAGTATTCACATATATAATGTACACGTTACCTGTTACAGTAGACGATGTGCGTGTGATACGTACAAATATTGTTGAAAGAGTATTATTGTAATTTACACTAGATGTGTGATCACAATTTTAAATTTATTTAATGTATTAAAACAAACGTGGGTAACAGCTAGTCTATTTATATAGTGCATTTTTCAGTGTATATTTTTGAAGTCGGTTTTATACGTGGTATCTATCTCACTCATTTCCTTTTTTATATTAAATTCCAAGGAAAATATATTGTTGCTTTCAATTTTCTTATGTTTTTTCTATTGTATATTCGAATGCTAACTAAGATTGTAAATGTGAAAGTGAGTTTATTTATTTTTAGACTCTAACGTTCAAATTTTGCATCGACAAAAAATGTGCTTGTCCCTAGTGATAGATCAAATCTGAATTATGTACGAAGCCGCTGAAAAAAAAACTACTGAAATATATTTTTAAGGTAATTAACAATACAGTCGAAGCCATGAGTGTCAGCTAATGTGTAATAGAATTCATGTAAAACACTTGAAATTAAATCTGCGTTTGAGCGGACATAATGTACGCCAGGCCACGTTACCGCAGCTCTAAATGAATTCTATTAAAATGTAGGAATAATGTCACATTAAATTTCGCAGAAAACATTGAATATAGTCTCTAAAACCCAAAACTAGTTCACTGTTGACTCAAGCGCATAATATATATTATCGCGTGTGTTCGTAGATAAGGGGTGTCATAAGACCTGTCGGCGACCACACCGCAGTCCCGCCCGCCGCCGGCGCCCAGTCACCTACCTCATTACTTTATTGTTCAACCAACTGTGAGATATAAAAAGTTTAAAAACCGGGGAAAATATTTCATTTCTAAACGTAGGAACGACTTTCTAACAGCGGTATCCTCTTTATGACAGGGATGAGTTGATAATAAAATAATCACTCAGTTGGTGTTCTTATCTACAACCCTAAAAATTTATAACAGAAATTTCAAATGACAATTTAATACTGTCAAAAAGTTGAATTAACTTTTATTTAGGACCCGAATCATACATCTATATGTCTAAGTAAAATTTAAGTGCCCATTTTTGTATGCGTTAATGGCCGAATAGGATGTTTCGAATATGAATGGAGATTTTTAGCCGAATTTTCGTGGTATTTGTCCAGTCGTACTCAGCCTTTTTATAATGGAGCCATAAAGACGTTACACTTATGGTGCCGCGGGCCGCAAACTATAAATATTTAAATTAAAAAAAAACCTAATTTCAAATTAACTACGTATTAATAATGTCGTGAAAAATGGTTTTCCAATAAAACAAGATTGGTATAACACATATCATAAGGAATGGATTGTGTTCGGGTTATGTGGGATCCATTTAATTTAATCAGCGGACTCAAAGTATTCTAGATGTGCACGAAATTTAAAATACTTGAAAATAACGTATAATCGATTGGAGCAATTACGAAGACCCGGCGAGCCACAGGTTGAGTATCACTGGTCTATAGTGTATACCTTTATGTTTCTCTACCGGGATTAGGTAATAAATGTAAATGTATTTATGTTAAAGTCATCATATGTATTATAATTTTATGATGCAAAACATGAAATAAAATGCACAATTAAATCGAATAAAAGTAGTTACCCTAAACAAAAGAAAGTCGCTGTCACCAGCTTGTTAATAAAAATATTTACATATTAAAATAAAGGTGATAATTTATTATTACGATAAACAGGAATTTCCTTAGTGACTCACACGTTACAAATAATGTTTAATGATAGAATATAACAAAACGCGATATAAATTCATATAACGTGATTTAATTACTCAAGATAATCGCCTTAGTGCGTTATCATCGCGTGCCCTATTAACGTCAACCCGATGTGATAAACTTTTTAACTTTTGTTCCTTTGACGCGATAAGCGACTTTTTTTAATACTTTCACTTAATCACATATTCATTAGTCGATAAAATACGTATACTATTATAGTAGTCAAAATAATAGGGGCGTACTTGATTTAAACAGAATTATTTGAAATTATTGCTTAAAAATATACACAAGGAGTATGTATTTATTAAAAAAAAAAAAACTGTGAACTATAAATTATAGTAAAAAAATTGATGAGCAATTATGTTTTAATGAAATTTTCAAACATTCAGTATTGAGGTTATATAACCGCCAACGCATGATGTTAATCTGCTCGAATTAAGCACTCACACACATCAACATATATATACAGAAAGTAGCTTGAAAGGAGCATAACGCTTTTTCCTTACGTGATGATTTCTATCAATCAACTCTTATCACAAGCCGTGTTAAAAAACTTCGTTTTAAAATATACATTTTTTTTTACATTTAAATGTTGTATTGAGATAGATGTGTTTTCATACAGATATGTTGTCTAATTATTGCAATAAAATATTCTATATAAAATCGTTCATCTATCACTAATGTTAATAGCAAAAGAAATCTGATCTCGGAGTTTATCTGACAGACATAAAAAAAAAAGCTTTTTGCATTTGATAGACTATTAATTAAGTAAGGTTATAGGCCATATAATATCCAATGTAATACGATCAGAGTTATTATCATAAAAATTGTAGTTCAGAAAGTACATTAAGCGAGAAGAAAAGCACCTTAGAATTGAAATCTGTTATAAGCATTATATTACCTAATCAATTCTCTTATGAACTTACTTCTATATTAACTGTGTATAAAACTTTAACTTTTAAATTAACTTTAAAAATAAAATAGATTTATCTAAAATTATTGAAACTTATTACTACTTCTTCTAATTGTCTTCGTTCTTCAAAATAAGTTCGAATTAGTGTTATATTGTGAAAGAATTTTATTACAAAATTGACTTCAAGTATAACGTAGTGACATTATATTCTTTTTCATACCACAAACTATGCCTACAATATACTAAAAATATTAAAAGCTTGGTAATAAATTAAATGAAAATACTTGAGAGTTAACGGCCGGGTTACTAAGAGCTTAGTAGCTATTCAAACTTAACATAACAGAAAGAGCTATCGTTCTCTAAGACAATGAAAAGATCTATGTAAATATATATAGAAATTAGTTATCAATCATAATGGTTTACTTAAGATGATGGAGTAGATTAGACGAAAAACTATGGGTGAATTTTTTGTATTAACTTTATGGATCACTTGTGGTTGAATTGTTAAATATGAATATTAAATCTTAACATATAAATATACTAGTTTTTACATGCTATTATTAAGTAATCTAATGATTGATTGTATACATCAATGCATTTATGCATCATATCCTTATATAATTCATAACTTCAATAAAAATAAAAATTATGTTGAGTCATATAACTCTTTAATTTGCCGAACTTTTATGAATATTTAGGACAAACTAAAACATTACCTACTTCTGAATAACAAGAAAGATTTTTTTTTCGAATTGACTATACTATTGGCCTAGCAAGGTATTAACAACTTCATCAAACTACTAAGGCGAGCGCTTAAGTCCCTCAACAGGGGGCCTAACCAAGTTGCTTATCGACAATCAATACTAACCTAGATATTCATATAATTAGTGAAACATATATGTGTACCAAGTATGTGTACCTCAATAACTTGTGTATGTATTTGGTATCGGGCAAGTAATGAAGAAAGAAGTAATAAAAATTTGTCTCTCAATGAAACGTGTTGATTTAAGTATTTATCCGGTTTTACTTTCTTTAGTATTCGCGTTTCATTTACTTATAAAGCCTCTTCTTCTATCTGTTTTTTTTTTTTTACTTTTTAGGACCATATAACTCTTTTCTCAATATAGTCAGAATAGTCTATTCGACAAGTTTTTAAATACAAACTACACTACAAAATATTTTTATAGACGGCATATTTTAAAGTGAAACGTGTATAGATGATGAATTTTAAAACGACCCAGTTTCGTCAACGCTGGAACGGAATTGAAAAATAACAGCAAACTAATTGGAACACTTCTGGTTAAACCCTTTTCATTCGATTCCCAAGTTATCGACGGCTAATTTAAATGGTTTGCTTTGGCTGCGAATTCCGCGGAATTTTGTTCTGAGTTTTTATTGGGATAATTAAACTTTCTATTGCTTCTGAATATTCAGGTGTTGATTGTTTTAACAATTGAAGTTTTTGTTTATATTTATTAAGTTATACTGTTCGTTAGTCAATATTTAGTCCAATTTTGTTAGACAAAGACATTACCATAAAACTATGGATAAAAGCAATTTACGTGTCTAAGAGTACTTTGAAAGAAAGCACTAAATTTGGTATTGTAGATAAGGCGAATCATTTCACGATATAAAATAATATCGTCATCAAAAAGCTGACGTTCGAGATTGCGTGCGGAATGGTTGCGAGTCAGAATTTATAAGATTTAGTTGGAAAGTAAATTAACTACGACGGGAAACTTTTCGGTAAATACAATAAGGAAGTGAATGTAGATGAGATAGGAAAAATGTCGGACGAGACTAAAATAATAAGTCAAAATGAAAATAAAATAGTTTGTAAATTGTAATCGACTTTGCAAACATTTATTTAACGTTATTTACATTAAACAGAGTTTTAAAATACTTAACATATCAGTTTAATTTATTAGAAATATAATATTTATTTTAGTCATAAACAATTTTTCTAAATTAATAATGAAACCAAACTCGCTTAATCTTTCCTTGTTAAATGTATATAGCCTTTAGTCTATGCCGCATCGCCCCCAAATCAATTATTTTAACCAATACATAACAGTACACATAAAATACTATTTTAACCGATCACGTCATACTTGTGGACATAGATAAATAGATAAGAAACCGCTAAAAAACATCGCGGCACAGACAAAAGGATAATTTCTATACCTTATCATTTTTCTATACCAATACCCTTCAATCGGCTACCATAAAACTTTGTATATATGTTGACAAACCTACAGAATAGGATATTGGGTATTTTCATGCACAAAAAGAACTTCTTTTCCTGATGATAGGTACATCTATATTAAGGCGAGGAAAATTTCGGGCAAAAACTAGGTTTCAAATATAGTCCGTATCTAAAGTTAGTAAAATTGTAGTTTTATCCACAATGTACCTAGATAGAAATGTAGGGGGTGATTTTCCTTTTTCACTCACAGAAGAGAGTGACAAAGGATATAATGTTGTGATGGCCTTACTTGATTACCTTATACCACGTAAGGCTAAGAAAAAGAAGGTAATACAATTTTATACACAGTATGTTATTCCGAATTTAATAAATTATGAGAATGATCAGTAATGCTTTCCACAGTCATAAAATAGGAATTAAAATTAAATAATTACTCACAAGTGTTCACTGCTTCGCATTACACTACACTTCGCTACTCAAATTCACTATTTCGCCTTTTTGAAGTGAAGATAGGCTTCTTATACATTTTTAAAAAAGTATTATTCTAAGTCTTATTTTAACCGAAGGCTCAGAGTCGCTTAAATTTGTAATTATATATAGTCCACAAAACGAGGCATGTATATAAAATAGTCTTATATGTATAATATGTATATATATAAATATAGAATGTTGTTATATAGAGTTAATAAACTTAGCTTAGAGTTAGCATAACTTAGCCGTCATTATCTATAACTTATACAATTACTATATTTCATATCGCTTATAGTTTTATTGTTGTACAATAAAGTATATTATTGCATAATAATGTTTATAATACTTATTGGAGGAGCCACTGTTGACCTATGATACCGCGCTATTGACTATATCGGGGCTGCTACTAATGACCTCAAAGGCTTTTGCTTGAAGTTATCGGCTGTTTATTATTTACCCCAGTATGAGACGCCATTAGTTGGAAGTATCGGATGTTTATGTATTCTGATGCCTTAAAATGCGACCGACCACTGATACTGGATATTTTTTGCTCAGACAGTTGGGCTAGTCACAACTACGAATAATTAGTCGTAACTAAATTGAGTGTTGTGTTCCTGTATCGGTTAACGTTTTATTCTACTGTTCTTCATGGATTAGTCGATAAAGTCATTGTTGAGATTTGAATTCTTACGTTAGTAAGCAAAAAGTCATGCGATTCTTATAAGGAGGTATGTTGATTGTTCTGACCTAACCCTATAATACACTCTTCTCAATCTGAATACTCCGTAACTTAAATTCATAGAATTCAAATGGCTGAGAAAAATGCCAATAAACAAAAATATAATTATATGTACCATGATGTCATTTCATATTACTGGGAAGTAAATGTAAGAGTAAAATAATAAAAGTATACATTGTTTAAATTCAGATCTACATAACAGTAACACTCAGAGAATCCTCTATTCATTCTTAATCCCGTCGCTACCGTGTCTACCCTATCTTTTTGGCAACGCCTAATCTACAAACGCGTCCTCTCTCCTATTTTAAATTGCATGCAGTTAGCTTCTCATTACACGAGGGCTATTTGCATTCGGGCACGGTTGTCGTGTCCAAGTTTAACTCACTTCTCTTACATTCTATTAAATGAATATCCTACTTGAATAAAAATATCATAATTCTATCCTAATCCTAACTAATATTACAATTGCTAATGTCAATTTCTTTGTTACTCACGCCTTAACTCCTCAATTGAGCATCATAAATACTACATATATGTTGTCATAGGTATATAAAATATAGGCTAATATATACTATACTGGTAGGTTATTCACCTAGAAAAAAGTTCTGTTTCAAATATATAATTTAAATCTAAATGAATATAAGCGAAGGCACAGGAAATAGCTGGTATATAATAAGTAATATAGCAAAAAGTTATTTATTTATTTAGATAACTAAAATAATGTGCAACTATTTTAAGTGAAAACTACTGTGGTTACTGTCACTCGTCTCAGAAACTTATTTCCTTTAAAATAGGAAAAAATAATAATTTGGAAACTGGACAATGATTGAGCAAGTGTTTGTGTGTGTATATGATTATCTATAATGGTATGTGTGTGTATGCGTTAGTGTGACACTCAATATGAATATAATTTTAGAAAATTAATTTTAGTTGTACTTTATATAAGGTCTAGAAGCAAACTATGATTTTATTTATTTATTGAACGATAAGTCATCGGTGATTCGATGATTTTTTATATTATTTTCTATCAAATTTTTGAACTTTAAGTTGGCAAACGTTCTTAAATCAATAACTACTTAAATTTAGTTAATATCCATTAATTATACATGGAAATGTAAGATAATAGGTGTAGGTATTAATAATAGTTTGGTATCTAATCTATATTTTAAACAACGTCAAGTAAAGATTATACATTCTTATATTCATACAAAGTCCAAAATATTGATTTTTTTAATTTATTTATCTCTATGTTCCCGAAAACTTCTTCTTGGATTTTATAGCTTATTAACCAGGATAGATTAGGCTATCTAACATTATGTTACATCTCTTAGGAGGGCAGCAATTTTTACACAAAATGTAAATTAGAAAGAATATTAAACCAGAATGAAGTTGAGAGGTTCAATACCAAATTTGTTTAAGCTTACTTAATTTCGTCAAGTAATACAAAATTAAAAAATATATATAGTTTGCTTATGAGACCGTCTCAAATATATAGTTTATTATAAATGCCTTCATGCATCAATTTACTGTAGATTGAATCAATAATTCATATAATTTTAAGAATATCCACATATTCGATAGGATTAGTTAAAAATGTTAAGCTCTAGCCAGCCGATTGTAGGGAGTCATTCAATTTTAAATTTTCACTCTCTGGTACAAATCCCTCGGGCGAGGGCGGCTGCGGATGGATAGGGGAGTGTGCTAATAAAGCAAATTAAAGATTAATAATATATTGTCTTAATATAGGTTTTTATACATACTCGTTCGCGTATACAGTCGGGCTCTCGGCTGGAATTCAATGCAAATATTTAAATTGAAATAAAAATGGAAATATCTGATGTGATATATAGTGTAATGAGTTATAAACTTCGAATATGATTAAGATACATATATGTAATTGTATTTTATAATTTAACACGTTACACGCCTCAGGTTTGCGTGGGTTCAACGTATTAATGTAGTGTCAAGTGTCTAAGCTATTATTGGTTTCAGCATGAATGAGTCGACACGCTCGGGATAGCAACACCCTTTCACAGAAACACCTACGTGAAGTAACAGTGTTTGCATTGTTGAGTTTCGTTCGGAGGCCCATCTACTTTAAAAGCTCCTCTGGTGTTGCTGGTGTGTATCGACAGCGGTGATCACTTACCATCAGATGACCGGCTCTCCGTTTGCCTCCTATAATATATAAATATATAAAAAAAATGATATTTATATTAATCAAAACAGGTTCGTAATATTCGCAAAGAAATATGGCTACTGTGGATTATCCTTGCAAGATTGACTAGAATCATCCAGCAATTTTCTTCATGCCTTTTTAATGGACATCATTTTGATTTATCTTATAGGGTTTTTTTTTCTCGAAATAACTACGCTATTAACCTAGCAAGGTCTTTAGCGTAACAACATTTAATATCTTCACCAGGCTGCTATCTTACAGGGTTAAACCGGCGTTGGCAGACTAAGCGCACGAAATGTTTTTATGTTTTCATTACAATACATTAACTTTTGTTGATATTCTATAAATACATGTTTTAAAGTTACAAACCTTCCAAAAGAAATTCTTCGAATGGTAGTGAAACCCGTATTAAAATCCGTTATGTAGTTTAGAAGAACTAAGCGTTCAAACACACAAACAAACGCGAAAGAATACATTCATTTCTACCGCCGCGTCGCGTTGAAGGAAAGGAGTGCTTCTAAACCACACATCGAACAAAAATTCGAAAAATTAAGTACGTGCAACGTTTCTTGATTAATTTAAGAATAGACTCTCATGAGAGGAAAAACTATTAAATGATTCTTCTTTCCTGATTTCGATTATTAGAAAAAATAATAACATTTGCGGCTCTTTCTCTGAATGGCAGAATTTTACCAGATGCTTTAATTGCAGAATTATGATGACGGAAATATAAATTAATTTGTGCTTTATCACATTCCATTTGAATTTCCAACGAATAATGTAAAAAATTTGCATCTCTGAGAAATAAGGCGGCTGCTAAACTTACTTTTAATGCCTTTTCTTTGTAAATTAATAAGCCCGGTATAGTCGTCGAGGGAAATTAATACATTATTAAACCGTCGAGTTTCACATAAGCTTACTTTTTAATTTTGTTTAAAAAACATGAATACATGCATGACTGATATATCTATCTATGCTTTTTGAACGTTTGTTTAGGATTTAGAAAACATAATAGTATATTTATTTATACTCTATAATATTATTGGAAATATTAATTACATGTGTAAGGGGTGTCGAGTAACATCTTAAGACTTGAGTCACCCAAGCCAATCTCACCTGCACGTGGTCCACCCTGCTGAATAACGAACGAGGGAATGGCGAAAGCGGGGTGGTAGGTTTTTACAGCCTGATTGGGTCGCAACCACCATGTATATGGCGAAAAAGTCCGTCATAGTGAGTGATTCGCTTCTGCGCGTCGCGTTTCGAGATCAGCCTGTGCGTATCGAGTACCGGGTGTTCATCATTATGGCAAGCATGACAGCGGCGATCGGCGATGGATAATCTGTCTCCTGGTGGTTGCCGATGTTTTTGGATTGTATTATGCTTAACATCAGGCATAGCGCAGTCACTATGTCGTGCTTTAATTAAAAAAAAATACATTTGTTGATTACCTATTTTTCGTAATTATACAAACACTGTATGAATCAATTACGATCATGTTTTTCCCAGCAACTCCATAAGGCTAGCATGTTTACTATCGTAGGCTACATTATTATATGGCGTCAGTTGAGACTGGTGGTTGGTGGTAGAGCCACGCTGAAGCTATTATTGGTTTCAGCATGAATGGGTCAGCTATCCCGGGGTAGAACCATCCTCTCGCAGAAAAACGACGTGAAGTAGCAATGCTTGCATTGTTGCGTTTCATTTGGTCAGTGAGAGTGCCAGAGACCTCCTAACTTGTCCCTCCCTCTTTCCCCATTCCTTCCAAACACAGGCTGGCAACGCACTTGCGACTCCTCTGGCGTTGCTAATGACTATGGACGGCAGTGATCACTTAACATCAGGCGACCCGCTTGTTCGTTTGCCTCCTAAAATATTGTGATATATGTAGGTAAATATATATAATATAATATTTTTATAAATAGATTTAAGCCGTCATGTTGTACCTGCCTTTCCGATTACATCGTCTTGCGGTACGGTTAAGTTTCATTGAACTCCCTAATAATAGAACCTTTTGCAAGTTTTGACCTTCCATATAAAATATAAATAAAAAATTGTGATTAAACGAGAAAACTTGCAAGTAAGACCCTCAACTATTTCCTTCTAATAATAAACCATATTTTGAACAACTCAATGGAATAGTTAATAGATAAATACTGTGCAAAATCTAAATACGTACTTATTTGACGAACATATGGTTATCCATAATATAATTTTTGTTATTAATCAACAAACTATTCGTTCAATACAAATAAAATTCATATATCGAACCTTGTAAGATAATTTAAACAAGATACAGTCAAAGAGGGTCATGAAATATCCCATGCTTCGATCCTTGAATTTTTTGTATCTCTTAGATGTGAGATTATTTATATTGCATCTTATTTATACAGACGCAAGGCTCAAATTTGTGTCATATAAATGTTGAATGTCACTTGACATTTTATTCAACAGTTTGGGTGATACCCTCGGCCACCGTCATATACTGCACCTGTAGAATGTTCCTATCGCGTCGAAAGATTCAAAGCGCCAAGCTCCGACACTCTAAGGCTAATAAAAAAAATAACCGACGTTATTTTAATTGACGTCGGTTTCTCACTAAAAAGAAACCTCACTTGAATTATTCGAAGGCTGCTACCGGAATGAAAAGTATTCGGACTCTGCCCACAACGGTGGTATGCAAATAATTCAATGTGACAGTTCTAACGACGGGACTTGTCTTCACATGTTTTTATTTGGATCGTTTACCGACAATGTTATCTATTCAAACATGCCCTTTTGTATATATATTTTTATGTATATTGTTAGGAATTTTGAACAATTATTGCTTATTAAAAACAGAACTGGCTAATTTAGGTATAAACTGTTAAGAATCAATTCTAACAATTAATTACTTTTTAAATAACCCATACGAGTTCAGATAGAGCTACTGCACACTACGAAGGCTACGGAAAGAGTGCGTTAACATGGCATTACCCTGTCGGGTAAAACATAATATCAACCAACCGCGTCTCATGTCATTAGTAACATCCCCGATATAGTCTATACTAAGTCATTAGTACGGAGAGTGGCTAAAAATTTCTAATTCAGAATTAATTCAGAAGCTCACTCTATTGTTTTCCTCGTAAATTGCAACAATCATAAAACAACAGGATCATATATATCCTAAACAACATAGGAAAATATATTTCCGATACAATCGAAATCATAATTCGACTTTATTGGGCGGAATTAATAACCAAACAAACTACATATTAGATCGCCGTGGAAGTTAATGCAACAAATAAAAGTGAATTGTCGTTTTTATTATTATAAGGATATATTATTGAGCATACGGCCGAGTGGGTATAATCTCGTGGAGGTATTAAGAAAGTTATACACATCTTAAGAACAAGGAAAACAAACTTTATTACGAATATTGCGTTCACGATAACTTTTAGTTTTGCGACAATGACTCACAATACAGATACATTCTGAGAAATTAGGAAATAAGTATATTTTGGTTAACATTATATAATATAGTAGCAAATGTATCAATAACTTTTTTTAAATGTTATATTAAATTAGTTGTGTCCGCGACTTTTTTTTATATCATAGGAGGCAAACAAACAGGTGGGTCAACTGATGTTAAGTGATCACCACCGTCCATAGATTCTTGCAACACCAGGGAAGTCGCAAGTGCGTTGCCAGTCTGTTTTGGTTGAAGAAGGGTAGAGGTGAGAGGGAAAGTGAGGAGAGGAGGGCTTCCGACGTTCTCACTGACCGAAAGAAAAAACAGTGATTAATAAAATCATCTTAATGTATTGAGACTAGTTACGAGACATCTACTTTTCTCTCGTACTTAACACGAGCCGTCATTCAAATTACAATAACTTTTAATAGAGTGGACCGATTGTAATGAAACAAAGACTAAGTTGTCCTCGAAAATATGTTTTGTGATTTTCTTGGTCAGGTTTTCTTATAAACCCAGCGCTTTAACAGTGATACCTGTTCATACGAATAGACAGACAGACAGATATTTCTAAAAATGATTTAAATGTATTTTATTACTTAATCCTAGACACCTGCAACAATTTTTTTCCTGAAAATCAAAAAGTACAGACTTATCAGATTTACATTCTTAATATTTGTATTACTACTTAATTTAATTCCATTGGTAAAATACAAGATTTTTTGTATGTTAGAATTTTATGCATACACTATTTGAACATAGGGATGTAAGATCTTTCCTAAATATGCCTCAGAATTTACATTCTGTTTAGATATTGTCCTAGGAGAACTCATTGCAAGGCTTATTCACAGCGTACACGGGACTCACAATATAGTAAAACTTCCAGACTCTTCGTTCACGCATTGCGCCCATTTTGTCCGTCGCAAGTGAACCAGAACTCCAAGGAAAACTTTTAATAGTTTTTCCTTATTCAATCAACATATTTTCGCTCTTGGACACTTCTCTCGTTTGCCAACAATTTGTTTCGGGACTTTTTTCTTCCACTAGACATTCAGTTACTCAAGCTGCTAGCAAATTTCATCTCCTGGGTGCTTTATAAAGTTTTCACCCTTACATTGATCCAAGTCTAGACAGAATATTTCATTACTAACTGTAAAATATTTTCATAATATTTATCCCTATAATTAAAGTGATCTGATAATAAAATTGCGAAATCATAGCTTGCCGTTATGCACGCATCACACAAAAACTATTGTGTGAAGACAAATGGAACTCACGGTCATGTTGTACGTATCTGTGTGTTGGGCTACGAAAGAGACTGATGAGAGAAAATTACATGTGGCAGAGATGCAAATGGTAAGGTGGATGTGTGGTGTGACTAGATAGGATTAAAAATTAGTATATCAGAGGAAGTTTGAAAGTAGCACCAGTGACAAAGACGTTGAGGAGTAATAGGTTAGCATGGTATGGGCATGTCATGAGGAGAGATGAAAATCATGTAACAAGAAAAGTGTTGAGTATAATGGTGGATGAATATGCGAGTAGAGGAAGACCTAGAAAAGTATGGATGGACTGTGTGAAAACGATATGTCCGTAAAAGGTGTGAATACTGAAACGACATGTGACTTGAGAAAATGGAAAAATAAAACATGTTTTCTAATAATAGATTACGAACAAATTTTCTCAATTTTATATTTGAAACTTTTTAACCTTGTCTAAAAAATATCAGGATAGCTTAAATTAATAAACAGTTATCAAAATTTTTATTATCTGCAATTCTTATAAGCATGATCAATTATCTGTATTTAATTATAGTGGTGTGTGGTGTTTATATTTTTCCTCATCACGTAAAATATACTTTTGTCTTACAAACAATGCAGACAAAGTCGCGGGTATCAACTGGTAGTCAATAAGTTTCTATATAATTTTCTCTTTTGTTGAAGTTCGATAGGCAAAGTAGAAATTGCTTTGTAATAGCAATTTTCGGTAAATTTGAATGTTACTCGTATTGAATTTTTCTTTGATCTTCAGAAATGAATAACGAAAATATATTGTATTGGAACTGTATAACATTTTTGTTATACCGAAACCAATTTTATGTAAGCGGAACAGTTACGCCAATTTTCATCACTAATTTAAAGCTTCGTTAGCTTTCGTCACATCTTTGTGCATATTGACAAATTGCCGTGAACGATAGGAGACATTTTTTGTAGAAATAAGATACAATTAAAATTTATAAAAAATCGTTATTATATTTAGTATCCTTAGTAATATTTATTGAGCTATTTAAAACTTAAGTACAATTTGTATGTTTCTAATTTCAATGTCTACAAGCTCTACAAATTATAAATCTATGGGAGCTAAAATTTTGTAAAGTAAAATAAAATTGAAGGCATAGATAGATTCTAATACAAAGAAATTACAAAGTCATTGTCATGTCATTTTATTTGCATTTATTTTCTTTTATAGTTTTCATATTTTATGTTATTATAATGGTTTATTGTATTTAATTTTATATTAATACACCGAAAGATATCAACTTTATTAACTTTAGTCAATATACACCAGTTTACGTGATACAAAAGCCTCAAACAGTGCAAGCCGATATTGTTATGACAGTCACCAATGTTGAACAAAAACCAGTGAGTAATTAAACCGAAAAATTAGTACGAAATCAGTGCCCCAATAACATATGTAGTTGAAAGTACTGTAATAACTATGAAAACGGGACAACAGAAAATAAGACGAAAATGCAGTCGTCGGAAAAAGTCTAAACTAAAGCCTACAGAAAATTTGTGTAGCTAAAAGATCCTATAGAAACATATAGTGGTACAACAAAATAATCCCAAGGAAGGTTGATGACAGGCAGGCGGCCGATCGTAAAAATTAAGCCAAATCATACATCACAACATGACAAATATGTTGTACCGACCCTACTCAGGTGGGATAAGGGTAAGAAGAAGAAGAAGAAGAAGATAGATTCTAATAAGTTAAGAAAGGACTGTAAAAGTCTAATGCTATAAGAAGTTATTATAGTAAATTATAAATAAAAAGAACAAGACAAAATGATTAAAAGAAAATAGTTGTAAGAAAAAATGCAAAAAAAAAAACAAATAAAATAAAGTAAAAAAAAAGATTGAAACCAAAAAAGAACAAAGAAAACAAAGAGGATGGAAATAATTACACAATAGATAGACATAGATAGATTTAAGTATAACAAAATTGTAATAGGGATAAATAAACACGTAATAAATATCTCGGATATGCGTATGAGGAACGGAGGTTGATAAAAACAAAAACTATGTATATCATAATGTTTATTAAACGGCAATTTAATATTATAACGAGACGTCTCACCGGATGCTGTAGGATACGGAGATAAATTACCTGGTAAAATAGAGCAATCGGAATTGAAAGAGGTAAAAATCAGCGACGAATCGACATCTCCAGGCCGTGACTGAAATACCCGATGAGTAATTTTGAGATTCTCCGAATACCGGTACTGGAGAGCAAATGTCAGGTTCTAATAGCATTGCGAACATGATACGAACGCTTGAGTGTAATCGAACTTGTTAGTTTGTTTTAATGGCTTACTGTTCTTTTTTCGTGTTCTTAACCAATAGTGGACTAGAAAATGTTAATTTACATTTTAATAGTTTTAACATTTGTCTGTTACGTTTTATTTTAGCAATATATACAGGTTTTGAAATTATCATCTCAAAATAGCTGCAACTATTTGGATAATTTTTTTGTTGTGTTTCTAATTTTTAGGCCAAAGTTAGTATAAAATAATATGTTTGTGAAGTCCTAAGGAATCGTAAATTTTTTGGGTTAAAGTATCTCCATATAATTAAGAAGTGAGTAGGTGAATTAGGATAAAAGTCAAAAAGAAAGGAGACAAGAGACAATTGCGAGATCTTCAAAAATATTTACAGTATTGACAAATTGATGTTTCGTTGATCAGTTGCCATTTGATTTGATTTACATAGTGGTGCAATCAAGGAAATGTTTGGTGTTATTTTTTTCATTAATGGGATACCCCTGCGAAGCCGAGAAGTGTAGCTACTTTTATGATAAACTACATTCATAACTACTAACTTAAATATCAAGTATGTTACTAAACATTTGCCTCGAAACTGGTATTAAAATATGACCTCTATAGTTTTGTAGGATTACGGTTAAATATGTTTATGAATTGAGTAAATATATTATTAATAGATTCTTGAAAATTATTTGAATGTAGAAACATGTATTTCATTTCAAAAAAATTAATGAAGTTACACACAATTAATTCCACGTAAAAGCCAGGAATGTCATTTAGAAATTAATATTTTTCAACATGATGAATACCCTCCCGGCCATCTGTTTAGTGACGCTGAGCAAATAGCGGAACAGATTGTCACGAAACTAACAAATTTCATTACAAAAAAATATCCCTCGGTAGGGAAAATGATTTATAATGTTATTTCGGATATATTCGTTGGAATGTTTGTTTTAGAAGACGTGGATAGACGGGCATCGGTGTCAGGTTTCTTTGCTACCAACGCGACGGTAGAAGTAGACGTTGTGTTTGATTTCTACACATTAGTGAAGTGGTGTGGTATTTCACCTTACATTTGTGCGGATTTTGATACTTTCTTCTTCTACCATACGTCATCAGATTCCTTACTAGATTTATATTAGAGTTAATATTTCGTATAAATCCCACGTTATCTCTAAATATAAGGTACTTTATTATAATCTCTCACTTTAATTTCAGTGTTAAGCGATTAAAAATAATATTATCTTTTTCAATCACATCAATATGTGTCATGTAATATTAATCTATATTTATCTATACTAATATTATAAAGAGGTAAAGTTTGTGAAGTTGTTGGGGGTAATCTTAGGAACTACTGGTCCGATTTGAAAAATTCTTTCAATGTTATATAGCTCATTTATCGAGGATGGTTATAGGCTGCCATATATATCATCACGCTAAGATCAATGGGAGCGGAGCACCAATGAAGAATGTTTAAAAATCGGGGTGTTATTTTTTCTTTTGAGAGCTTCTGCTGCTTGTTATCGTTAGTCCAAAGTATCTATTCCACGCGAACGAAGTCGCCGGCAGAGGTTAGTAATATTATATTATAAATACGAATGTGAGTTTATTTGTTTGTCTGTTACACTTTTACACCTTAAGTGTTTAACATATCATCGTAAAATTGCATTGCATCCTGATATATGGTACTAGACATAAAGGTTAGCGAGTGATTGCAACAGAAGATTTCTTATGCAACAACTTTTTCACATAAATACATAGATATATAATTCAATCGAATCAAGATCAAAACGGTAACTCTGCTCATTGACAGAATATGCGGACATCGTGTCTATCAATGCAATGGACCGTCGATTTCGGTGAAAGTATTTTTCTTCTTCAAACTAACTACTCTATTGGTCTGATGGACTTTCATAACTTCACTGAACTATAATTCAATGAAAGAAATCATCGCAATGAAACCATAGTACATTGGTCGGGTTTTTTATAAGTAAATAAGTAAAGTAAGGCCCACTTGGCTAGCAACCATACTCAAATTAAAGATCTGTCGCCATATTTAAGCAGCTATACTTAAGAGCCACTCCATACATTTATCTTGTTCTCATTTAGGACACTAAGGTATTGTCAAACACTAAAAGATATACAGAATTAAAAAGTTGTCGAATACCCCCTCGGGAGCGGCTCAAGCCTAGGCCCATTCGCTCGGCGTGGAGTCTTTGAATACGCTGCTTGCGCGATGCAGTGACACAAAATGTTGCATCACTGCAACAATATTACATATATCACCTCCACACACGTGCACGCATACACGCTTAAACATGAAAGTGAAAGGGTTTTAGTTTTTCCCTTATCGAACTGAAATAGCTTAGAAAATTATCCGATACGAAATATACATAAAAATTGTTGAGGTATGTATGCTTGGTACACATATATATGTTTCAACAACTCATATATGTATGAGTACTTAGCTTAGGTGAGCTCATATAGGTCGCGAATTGCATATATCAGGCAACAGCCCAAGCCGAGATGTTCCGTGCACCCTTGAGCTAGTTGTCAAATAAAAAATTGGCTGAGTTCCTTAAGCGGTAGCGTTAGTAGTCTGTTGAAGCTGTTAAAACCTTGTTAGGTCAATAGCGTAGTCAGTTCGAGAAAACAAAATGTCGAATACTTCTATTTAGAAAAAACAACAGTAACCAAAAGTTATTATAATCTTTGATAGGGGAATAAATCTAGATATCTTTGTTAAATGTATATCATGTCAGTATCCAGTAAATAATTCGGATGTAAAGGGTGTACAGTAACATCTTAAGACTTGAGACACCCAAGCCAACCTCACCTGCACGTGGTGCACCCTGCTGAATAACGAACGAGGCAATGGCGAAAGCGGGGTGGTAGGGTTCTACAGCCCGACTGGGTCGCAACCACCATGCATATGACGAAAAAGCCCGTCATAGTGACTCGCTTCTGCGCGTCGCGTTTCGGGATCAGCCTGTGCATATCCAGTACCGTCGTCATTATGACCGGCATGACAGCGGCGACCGGCGATGGATAATCTGTCTCTCGGTGGTTGCCGATGTTTTTGGATTGTACTATGCTTAACATCAGGCATAGTGCAGTCACTATGTCGTGCTTCGATAAAAAAAAAATCCTAAATTTATTTAAATTATCTGTAACTAATCGATTGTTAAAAGTATTTTTTCTTCTTTTTATTACAGGATCACATCACTACACATGACACAGAAAGACTAGTAGAAATCTCACAATAAATCAACGCACGTGTTGTGGTACGTCACACGACAAATCTCCCGAGTTGTTGGACAAGTATCGGGTTACTTTCATCCGTCTAATGTATATGCACTGCGTTCAGTCTAATCAAACTTGTTGCGAGTTCAACTACTCTGTTTATTACCTAGCCCTGCCTCTATACACTTTGACAGTGTGTTTATATTTAGATTCGGTTACATTTAAGATCATATATTTATTGCTATACTATTTAATTCTGTGAATGATTGTATACTAAAGCATATTTATATAAGTACATTAATGGTGAAATAGATAAATTTAGATATTCATACATGTATATAATTTTTTTTTATTGTAGCATGACAAAGTGACTGCACTATGCCTGATGGTAAGCAAAGTACAATCCAAAAACATCGGCAACTACCGAGAGACAGATTATCCATCGCCGATCGCCATTGTCATGCCGGCCTGCGTAATAACATAATAACTATGTATGGATTAATTATAAATACAAATCGTATAACTCATGATATGATTTACCAAGTAAAAGATAATTTGTGCAACTGTGATTTAAATTTGTTTATAATTTTGATTTTAGAAAAAGTCTAATGGTTATTTTGTTCAATTACTTTATAAATCTTATATTTTACATTTAATTAAACTGCAATTTTTGCAAGATACATCAAGTACTTGTAAAAATGTGAAAAAATAATCTGTACTTTATGGCAATAGTTTGAGACTATCCATTTGATAATGAATCATGGTCTATATATGTCTCATAAATAAACTAATAAATGACTCCAAACATTAATAAGACCATATTGAAGGGTTTTACTTACCAGGTGCTGTATGATAATATTCAGGTTATCGAGAAATTCAGTTTCCAATTTTTTTTTATAATAATAAAAAACTGTTATAAATGTATCCCTTCTATTCACTAAAGGAGATACATCGCACTGATAATAACATTTCACTTATTTAAGTTTAGAACCCAGATCTAATGATAAATATTGTTTTTTTAACACAAATACTGGTATCCTACCATAAATATGGATGTTTGTATCTTATTGGGAAATAATTTTGAAAATAAACCTCATTAGCGTCTCAGATAGAAGATTTATTTTGACATATTTAACGCATGTTTTATTATGGTGTATGTGGTTCAGGTATGGACTCGTAGTTCGTAAGCTTGTGGATTTACAAATATGTTTTTACTAAGTATACATGTGATGCACTTCAGTTATATATTAATACGTGAAGCCAAAACTTTGTACTCCTTTTTAAGCGAATTGCGCGAACGGATAAATTGGGCATAGTTAAAGTTTATATGGAAGAAAAGTCCAGAAAGCTATTTTTTATATAAAATGCATTACAAGCACATTCACTTTATTAAAATATACATTACTCACACTAATGCTTGAATTTTATACAACAACGCACATGTAAATGAAAAAATATTTTGACATCTATCATTTTACTCTTACGTTCCAATTACCTTTTCAATGTTTTTAACATGCCTGACGTTGCATGACTTACATGCCTTATGAAATCAACTAGTCAAATTGTGGATTAATTTAATAATAATTAACATTACAGTTACATTATAACTAGCAAATAACTGAGTAGCCATGATGAAAACTTTTGATTATAGAAGTATTTTCTTTGACAAAAGAACCCCAATTAAGTTCAAACTTTAAAAAATCAATAAAATATGGCCGAATATCGACCACTGGGCGACCACTAGTAATGTATTAACTTGCGAATTAAATTGCATATATTTTGACAGGTGACAATACATTAAATTCAAAGAAGCTTCATAAGTTTCTTAGCACAATTTTGTTTATACTGCGCAAAACTTAAAATCCGTAACATTTTCATTAATTGACATAATATACGGCACAGATAAATTTTATTTCATTAATATATTCAGTCGGATTACAACTAATAGCACATCGTTGATTTAACTAGCTGAAGAGATGACCGCATTATTATGTCATAGTATGAAAAAGAGGTAAATACCCCCGGGAAGGTGGATATCCACAAGGGATTTCCCCACGTAAAAAAAAAAATAGGTCGTAAATTGCATCTATCAGGCAACAACCCAAGACGAGGTGTGCCGTGCACCCTTGAGCTAGTTGCCAAAATAAAAATCGGCTGAGTACCACAAGCGCTCGCCTTAGTAGTCCGGTGAAGCTGTTAAGACCTTGCTAGGTCAATAGCGTAGTCAGTTCGAAAAAAAAAGACGTAAATACTTACTGTGGATTACGTTAATAGTAAAAATCAACATGGGTTGCATAGTTAAAAACAACTAACTGGGCATATAGGCAGAGGCGGATAACGATTTATTGTATAGGTACTATTTATACAGTAAAAGTCGAATTACCTTAGACAAGCGATGCTTCAAAATAATGAGAATACAATAAATACAATTTTTATAATACTTTAAATCCGTCACTTTAAACGCTACCATACATTCAGTAGCGAGACGCCACGCAGTGATACACCCAACTACAAACAATAAAACACCAGAATAGTGCGATTAATATAATAAACATTTTATTACATTCAGCACAATGATACCACTTATTTATTATAATATACATTGTAAATATATCCATAGTAAAATTATTATTACGAATTTATCATTGTCATGTAAATAATCTTAGACAGTTAGTATAGATAAAAGAGTATTTAAATTTGAGTAATAACAATAAAATTCTATTGGTCGTAGACATTTCTTTGAATCGATCTGAGATTATTAATGACGTCATACTTTATATGGTAAATAAAATTACTTATCTGTTATATTCGGTTTGATAAAGCGTTTAAGAATCTTCAAATATCTTGTATTTTATGTCTTACCGTGCTCTTCTACACACAATACAAGACTCATTTTAAAAGTTGGGTAAATATAAATATTATTATCGTATATTTATTTCGACTTGACTATACATACCTATTAGTCTGACAGACCTTTACAACTTCATCAGCTTTTCAGATGAGCACTCAAGACACTCAGCTGTATAGCTAAAAGCTAAAAGAAGTTTTTTTTCTCGAACTAACTACACTATTGACGCAGCAAGGTCTTAATAACTTCACCGGACTATGTTCAGGCTTGGTCCGTTTTCTAGCTTATATTATTGTGTATTAGAGCGCGACGCGAAAACTGAATTGAAGTATATCATATCTTTACTTTAATGTATAAGTAGGTACATTAAATACTGCAATTATTTAGAGATCGAAGGTTAACATTTATATTACATACTGATATCAAAATATAAGCCAAGAGAGACCACTTTCAGTTCTCGTTGGCTTTGGTGATAATTCGGTACTTTAAAGGTAGGTACGAAAATCATTTTAAGACGGTTATGATGATGGTGTTCAACTAACAGTAGAATCGAGGCATTACAATGAATACACTGCAGACGGTTTAATTGACGTTTATCAAAGCAACCACGAATAAAATTTAAAAAACTAAATAATCTATCTCTTTATTAAATTTCTAATTTTCTTCTTCTTTATTTTTATTTAGGGTTCTTTCATGCATAAAGCTAATAAACATTTAACAAAAGAAGAGAAAAATAATAAAATAAATAATTAGGAAACAGAAACTTGCAATCACATTCTTGTCCTTATACAGACATCCACTAAATTATAGATGTACCTAAACAGTTTTGTAATACATTTCTTAAAGTCATAATATTTAGAGTTATAATATATAAGTTCACCTACTTGTTTAGTTACTTTGGTCTAAGACACGTTTTATAAGCTTGGTCATGAATTCCTCTTTATTTATATGAAAAGAAAGTCCATTCTCAGATGAGTAAATAAAGGGTATAAGTAAGTACGTATAGGGTAATTATAAAAGAATGTTAGTAAATATTTCTTGTTTTATAGCATATTATTATTCATATATACACTTACACAAAGATGATATTTTTAAAGTGGATTGTATAGAACGACTAATATTATGTTTCTTCAATAATTCCATCACTTCGAATTCAAAAGCAATAAATAGGTCCAAGGTCCAAGGTCCAAGAATCAAAATAATTAGAGATATCTTTTTATAAGCTTTTTCTGTTTCAAGTATGTAATATTTACAAAAATGTTCATTTGCAAACTTCAGTGTCATACTACACTGCAACTAATGAGTAAGAATTATTCACACGATAAATTTTATATTGTAATACACACAATTTAGATATTGATTTACTATTCATAAAAAATAAAACCTTTGTTAACCATAAAAATGAACCCGGATAGTCACACTTATTAGCTGGTAAAATAGCGTGTATTATCAGACACAACGCCCGTGCCTAATCATTATAAAAGTAACCCACTCAAAGGGGATAATATACCCCACAAATCATAATACGAACTGGTTCCGTTTCGTGCACATGAATATCTATCGAGTGGCTGTCACACCTTTTGCTACTAATTTTACTGTTAACACAATACCGAACCCTAAAATCATGAATGAACATGAGCGTGGCATTAGCCGTATAAAACGGTAAGGGTGACAGAATGACCCAACAAATGCTGTTAAAAGTGTCGCCCCTTTGGGAAACAGACTATCTAGTATCTATATATTTTAAATAAATACATGGATCACAATTACAACCGTGCTAGAAAGGCATAAGTGAACTCAATAAAGCATAAATTGGGAAAAAAAGTCAAAAGTCTCTGTACTTTAAAAATTTTTGTGAAAATAAAAGTTGCAAGTCTCTTGGAATAAGAAATAAAATACATTTCAATAATTTTAAGGAATGTATGTCTGTCTGTCTATTTATATTAACACGTATCACTGCTAAAGTACTAGGTTTACGATAAAACCTGACCAAGAATCATCATAAAACATATCCTCGAGTAACAACTAGTCTTGGTTTCATTAAAATCAGTTTATCAAAAAATATTGTAATTTAAATGACGACGGCACTTAAGTACGACAGAAAAGTAGATAAGTGGACTAGATATACATTCAGATACTTTTGTTAGTTACTGTTCTTTCACATTAGGTTCCACGGGGACGGAGACGCAGGCACAGCTAGTGAAAATATATAATTCAAGTTCATGAATAGTATAGATACAAAGGGTAGGTATTACAAGTAGATTTTTGCTTTTGTAGTAAAGTATTCACAGAAGAAACCTCGTGATAAGATGGTCGGTGGTGGTTGGGAATTTATTTTCTATTATCTTACTTGAATTGAGCTTTAGAAATAATACCATACCAACACATAACCAAACCTATATTCATAACCAATACTATAACACCAAGAAAGTATCGCGGCGGCTGTACTTGCACCTCCTTCTTTATGAAGTCAGTTAAAATATATATATATTTTTTATATCATATAAGAAGCAAACGGACAGGCAGCTCACCTGATGTTAAGTGATCACCGCCGTCCATAGACACCAGCAACACTAGAGGAGTTGCAAGTGCGTTGCCAGCCTGTGTTTAGAGGGACGGGGGAATGGGGGAAAGGGAGAGAAGAGGGAAGTGGAAGGGAGAGGAGAAGTCAGGAGAGGGGAAGGTGGGCCTCCGGCACTCTCACTGACTGAACAAATGCAATAATGCAAGCACTGTTACTTTACGTCGGTTTTCTGTGAGAGGGTGGTACTACCCCGGACGAGCTGACCCATTCATACCGAAACCAGTTATAGCTTCAACGTGACTCTTAACACCTACAATAAATAATTTAAAAACATAATATGAAAATAAAAAATAACAGTGAGAGATATCGACAGATGCAACACACACTCTTCATAACCCTCGAACGTGTGTCGCAAAAAAACATTAAGGCCAGGGACCACCAACAGCAATAAACCTGCAAAATCCCAGTTAATCCCTGACACTATATATTATGATCGTTGGATTTGTGAAGGACATCACTAATGCTGAACATGTGGCGAAGATGACTCGGATGCGCTTCTAAGGGAGATAGTCATATTTGTACGTACATTTGTAAGCTTTTGGTTTTAAATACAAATTTTGTAATGAATGTATATGTAAATAAAAATAGATGTGTTGTCATTTTATAATAAATCATCATAAGATATTTTAATCGTAGATAAAATGATAGTATTTATAAATCAATACGTAATGTAAACCAAAACTGCTATTTGTGTCAATCTGTGTACGTTGTTAGTTCTTCTACACTAAGCAAAGCATTTTGATACGATTTTCATTATTTTATAGAAAATTTCTTTCAAAAGATTTTGTGTATAACACTTGCATATTTTAGTTAAATAAGGTAGAGACAAATGAACTTATTGTATTGTATATTACCTCCGGCGCTGTCACTGACAGAACGAAACGCAACAATGCAAGCACAGTTACTTCATGTCGGTTTTCTCTGAGAGGGTGGTAGTACACCAGGTGAGCCGACCCATTCATGTTGAAACCAATAATATCGCGTGCCTCTACCATATAACTCAGATTGAAATTATAAAATTTCGGAGTATTTTTATAAAGATTGTCGCTATTAATCCACTTTCAAACTTCCTCTACCACAGAAAGGTCTCAGAGTGTTTACTTTGTTTCAACGTTTAAATTGAATTATAGTTTCAGTTCCGCGCGTGGTCGAATGTTCGCGAACACACTCTTAACTATTTTTAGGGAATGCTATCGAAAATCAGGAATTTAAAGTCTCTATACGGGATTAATTCAAATTTTAGCAAATTCTATCTTGAAATCGATTTCTATTCAGACGAAATCTCTATTTGCTATTTTGACAATGGTAATCTTAATGAATGTTATTAATATGTATCTAAATTTGTTTATAACACATTGAAGCTTGAATTACTAAGCCAGTTAACATGAAATTTTGCATACACATTGTTAGAGTTACAGAAAAGGATATAGAGTACATTTCATACAAAAAAAAATTGTTCTCCAGGAATACAAAAATATCTTTTACTTACTACATTATCGCGAGTGAAGTCGGGGGCAAATGGTAATAATGTTTTTTGACGGAATCCTTTTTAGTTTTGTAACGAAACTTTAGGATAGACGAAAAGTTGTTCATATATATATGTAGCTTTTAAGTAAGCATATAAACGGACATAAATATACCATATTAGCTTATTATATATAAATTTCTTCTGTACGTATGTATGTCATTGAACTCCTAGACGGCTGAACCGATTTTGATGAAATTTTGTGTGCGTGCTCCAATGGATCCGAGAATGGTTTAGATTCACATTTGGACCCGGTAGGTGGCGCTGCGGTTGACTGTAGGATTATTTTTATTATCAAGGCATTACAACGTCCGCCCGGCCAGCTAGTACATTATAATATATATTTACTAGTGTGAGTAATGTATATTTTAATTAATTTTAATGTATTTCTAATGCATTTTCTGTAAAAAAAAATAACTTTCTGCATTTCTCCTACATAGAAATTTTAACTATGCCAAATTTCACGTTCATCCGTTCACGCAATTCGTTTAAAAAAGAGTGCAAAGTTTTGGCCGCATGTATATATATTAGGACGTACAAAAAAAAGAAAAAAAATTCCTCGGAGCCACGCTCAAACGTTTCGTTTCAATGCCAAAATAGGCCTCTGAAAATATGAGCCCTTAATATTAATATTTAGGTTGTCCGCATCGCACTTTTCGATTTCCCATAAGAATAACACAGGAAAAAAAAATATTTTTTCTTTTGATTTTTATAACTAATGAACAATTTATGGTATTGTAATACCCATTCATCATTTTTGTAGATAATATAACGCTCTACAAAAAAGGTTTGAAGTCAATTTTTGACAAATCAACTCAGTCAAAAGTTATTCAAGGTCAAAGTTTAACTTACCCCAATTCAGCTGTTTTATTGACTGATTTGGCAGAATATTATGTTTTTATAAAAATTGAAACCAAAACATTTTACAAAATATAAATTAGACTTCTGAAAATTGTCAATCTTTATTTCCTGCTTTATAGGAAATGTGGACAGGGTACTTAAAATATATTTCTAAATTGTTATAAGCAATAAAAACATAAAGACACTGATAACTTTTCAAAACATACATAAAATTTCAGCTATTTTGAAGCGCAAATTATATAACAATATTTTTTCAATAAAATTACAGAAATATTCGAGAACGAAAGGTAATAGTTGTAATTTTTTTTAACTCTAAGAACTTAGAAATAAAGTTTTCGTTTGTTTTGAAATCCGTAAACTTATAAATTTGAGAGTATTATAAAAAAAGCTGAATTGAGGGTAAGTTAAACTTTAATCTTGAATAACTTTTGACTGAGTTGATTTATCAAAAATTAACTTCAAACCTTTATTATAGAGCTTTAAATTATCTACAAAAATGATGAATGGGTATTGCAATACTATATATCGTTCATTAGTTATAAAAATCAAAAGAAAAAAAAACTTTTTTTATGTTTTATTCTTATGGGAAATCGAAAAGTGCGATGCGGACAACCTAAATATTAATATTAAGAGCTCATATTTTCAGAGGCCTATTTTGGCATTAAAACGAAACTTTTGAGTGTGGTCCCGAGGAAAAAAAAAATTTTTTTTTGAAACGCCCTAATTAATATATAAGATATAAGCGGGCCCGGTGGCCGTTATCCCGCCCTTATAATACAAAACCTTGATAAATGTTATACCAAACCCTTCCTCACGAATTACTTTATCTACTGGTGAAAGCCGCATAAAAATATGTTGAGTAATTTTTGATTTTATCGCGAACAGACAGACAGACGAGGCAGTGAATTTCGTTTTATACTGTGCAAGGTTTAACAGTACCTATAGATTCTTCGAACCGACTATGCTATTAGCCTTGCAAGGCCTTTACAGCTTCACCGGACTACAGGTACCTATTGAATTACGAGTAATTACTATAGAAACAAATAACATTACATTTGAAATCGTATTGTTTGAACAAGCCCCTTTGAGCTTGAAATTTATGCACCCTCGTTGAATTCAACGCAGCATCATTTCCAACCTAAGTGTAGGTTACATGCCCCATTTGAAAACTTCCTGTTGATATTTCAACATAAAAGATTATATACCGCATTGGTGTAAAATAATCGTATTTTTCTTTTGTGTTTATTTTTTCGATCCCTTACTATTCACCCTTCTGTTTTCATATTGTTCTGCTGGTTGAACTGTTGTACGTGGTTAGTTATTTTTGCGGTTGTATTTTTTTATTCAAATCTAAACGTTATCAAAGACTTCTGTTTTGCTGTTCTCTCATATATTACCGTCTTGTTAAAGCTACTTTTCTGGTAAACGGATTGGAATATTATTTTAAGATACATTACATATATGATCTTTTCTGATAATATGTTTAGGTTTATTTGATGTCTTTAACCTGAACTTTTAATATAGAGTAATTTATGTAGGAACAAAAATATAAACATGATTAATAAGTTCAAATGTTAATATATTTATTAAAAAGTATAGTAAAATTATATCTATATTATCAAACTATTATTTCTAATTGTTATTTAAGACTTTTTTTATGTCATAGGAGGTAAACGAACATACGGGTCATCTGGTGTTACGTGACCATAGACTGTCCATAGACACTAGCTACACCAGGGGAGTTGCCATTGCGTTACCAGCCTGTGTTTTGGGGGTATGGGACCTTTCCCATGGTGAGGGAGGAAGGGGGAGGGCAAGGAAAGGTGGGCCTCCGGCGCTCTCACTGACCGAACGTAACGCAACAATGCAAGCATTGTTACTTCACATCGGTTTTCTGTGAAAGGGTGATACTGCCCGGGTGAGCTAACTCATTCATGCTGAAACGAGTAATAGCTTCAGCGTGGCTCTACCACATACAGAATTATTAGTATTAAAGAGGACAAAATCTCCTACCTCGGTCATGCCGTTGAGGTAGTGAGTAGCTCGTAATAAATATTAATTTTGTCGGTAGTTTATTTAAGCGATGGTCAGCGATAGAATGATATTTGTACGTAATAAATGCTTGATCGGGACAGATATACAGAACTTCGATGTAACTGAACTGAAATGACACGCAAAGTATATTAAATTGTAAATCCTATATCAATATAATTAATTATAATTATATTTTGTCGAATTAAAGTGCAATTTATAATGTATATAATATATGCATTAAGTACTACTATTCAAATGTATATACTAACAACTAATCAGCGTATTACTTATTGAATGTAATACACTCGCATACAATTTACGAACGTCTCAAAGCGGCTCTGGCAAGATTTCACTGAGTATTGTAATTCGGCGTGCTAAGTATGGAATCTGATAAATATATAGAAATACCAATTACTTTGAAAAAAGAAAGTTATTTTAAATCAATGGTTATCATAAAGTATAAATAAAAATGATACGTTTTATTCGCAGTCTTATTGGTAAAAAATGGAAGGCTTCCAATGGTATAATGAAGAGTTAACTTCTTGAAAGTTAAGTAATATACTCCTGTCATAAAACAATAGCCAAGGTATAGGTTATATTAGAGATATCTGAGAATAAATTCTCCATGGAGTTTTAGTATCGACGATAGAGCAAATTTAGATATTGTTTGAAAAAAATATGTATCAATTTATACCCTAATCTATATATATATTTGTATATATGTATGTATGTATGTATATGTATATAACACAGAAATATATAGATAATAATGTATTGCATTTCTAATACTGAACATAATGCAAATTAATTAATTGGATTTTTTCACATAATTTTAAATAATACAAACGCAAAAGTGTGTAGATAAAAATATGTAAAGAATGATGTAATCGTTTCTAATAGGACATATACAGACTGATGTTATAATGAAACTGAATCCAAACCTTTTCCATAGACATATAACTTTCCCGAAACAGAACACTCATCTCGTGTGTAAGTAATTGTTACACAATGATGTTCCATGAATCCCTGTTGTGCAAGACGCATCCGCTTCCGAACCGTTGAAACACTGCTTAACTCTGAGCACGAGTGGATCTCGGCTCGGGAACAATCGATTACTATTCGTATTAAAATTAACTAAGTGTGAATTTCGTAAATCTCTATTTCGAGCTATATATACAATGTACTCAGATTTAATTGTCGATTGTAGCAGCTATAGATGATAAACTGTTTGATAACTCAACATTTACTGTTCATATTTAGAATTAGTACATGGGCGACCGAGTCTTTAGAAGTAGTACATGGGCGACCGAGTCTAGCTCGGTTCTTTAATAACATTTTTAAATTAAAATAATCTGTTAGGTTTGCCTCACAAAATTAGCATTTTTTATTAAAACAAAAATAAATAAAAAAAGGTTTTTTCACTCTGATTTGAAGTGGGGTTACACGGATTTTCGAAGTAGTCGATTTCCATCTGAGCTATTTTTGTTTTGACAGCGCCTGCGAAATTTACCTTCATATTCTAGCTATATTTTTAATTGCCTTAAATCTCAGTTAAAAACAGTTTTTTATGAATAAAATCTAGCTAGATCGGTTTATCGACCCTGAAACTACCAAGATACTAAGTTTTACGGAAATAGATGACGCCGTTTCCGAGATCCTGAATATATACAAATATAAAGATATACAAGAATTGCTCATTTAAAGGTATTAGATTCCATTTTTTGCATGTTAAGTAGGTTGTTTAGGGACAAAACAATATATGTAGAGTGGGGTAGCAACCACCACACCCACACAGATCGGGGTACCTAGACTAGGCAGTGGGCTGTATATAAATTGTCTGGAGGTAGATACCCCTTAAAATGTATGCCGAAAGTATTTCCTTATAATCGGGATAAAAGCTCGCTCATCTGATATACTGTCTTCTCCGCCGCCGTTGCCGATGGTGAGAGCACCAGTTATCCAAAATAACAGACACACAAACAGAATTCCAGGCCACCATGTATGTAGTGACGAGCGAGTCCGAATGTAAGCGCGGATTCCGAGCAAGTTCCGCCGAGCAAGTGACCGATCATCACCAATTTGCCGTTGACAAACGATGTGTCAAAAAAGAATTTTGCCTACTCTCAACCAACTTATGCCCGAACGTATAAAATTACAAAGATTTATAAAGATCTAAAGCATATACATGTAACTATGTGTTTATCCATGTATCAAGGGACTGGTTCAGATTAGATTCCTACATATAATGAAATAAAGATTTCGTATATTCGTGAACTATAAATTATACCGTTAAGGTTTGGTTAAGATGACTAAATAATAATGAGAATAAACAATGTAAATTAATGGAATTATCTTACAAATTTAGTACATAAAACATTTCACTAGACATTTCTAGTTTTCTTTTGAGTCTATAGTGTCGTGAGAGTAAAGCTTTTGTGACCAGTCTCATCAAAATATATATAGCGAACTATATTTTCTATATATATTTATCTAATTTGGAATTAATAATTGTAAAGATGTTAGTAATAACTATTCTATTAATAAACAAAAAAATATTATTACGATAAGAATAAAATAGGCGTAATTTTTTTATGCAGAATATATTTTTGTATTTTCCTATCGAGCATACAAGTAATTTGGAGGTTAGGAAAATGATACTAGAGTTTATTTTAATTTAAATATAATGTGTATTAGAAACGAATAACACGATCGACGGAAAACAACTTGGTGACAACGACTCTTCTAAGCAGGAAGCTATATAACTTCCTAGAACTATGATAAGGAAGAATCACTTGAAACGTGCTAATTTTGACACTTACACTTAAAGCGTGCCATAAATTTAGCTCGTAAAAGTTTGAGAGTATGTCAAAAAAGTTTGAAGTGTTAACGCACTGGGGACCTTGAAAATTTGCGTTAACATCTGCTATCGACTGTAACATCTGCCCTGTAAGTTTTATGACCAAAAAATCTGATTTCTTTTATATGCATAAAACATATTACATATATATACTACAAGTAACATATTAAGTGAACATAGTACTTTAGCAGTAATGCATGTCCAAACAGACAGTTACCCAGACAGCTATTTCTAATAAAAACTTTTTAACAAACAATTAAATCGCCGACAAAACTGAAAAGCAAAAAATAATAAACCTTTTACTTTATTCATCTTAATAACTAAGTTCTTAAACTAATGTAACTATACCTAAGTAATTTTAAGTCGGGCGACAATATAATAATAGCAGAATAGAATAACAAACATGTATATAACATATAAAATATTAAATAAATTAAACCTATTAAAATTATGTCCCGGGAGTTTTTTGCGGGATCTTAGGATGTCATGTAGTGGATTTTATATTTTATTCATAATCTCGTATTATTTGACTATATATTTTGTAAATTGGGTGGTGTTTTACGTGATATAGTTAGTTTATTATGCATAAGTGAATTGAATGGAAAATAATATCACGGAGCATGAAATTCTGAGATGCCACAAAAACTCCCTGGAAGGTTTTAACAAGGGATCCACCATCTTGTTAGAATATTGAAGTGGTCACACGACGCTTGTAATATTATTGTACTATAACGTCCATTGACACTGACAATGACACTGGCAAGTGCTTCCGCGGTGCCAAAACAAGAAAAAGAAGAAGAAATCATGCAAAGGCGCACAATTCAGCATGTGCTGACTGCCATCTTCACAAGTGACCCCAGCGCTGATTTAATAAACCAGACAGATACGAAAAATTATTTTGTACTATAATATTTATGGATTATATATCATATTGTAGATGAAGGTTTTATTACTCTAGAAAACTTATTTAAAGTTTGAAACCTATTAGAAGCAAAACAACAATTTCTGAGTGGAGAGAACATGATGAAATTATGCAGCGGGCGATAGGACAAAGCGGTAGCACGTGGGCCCGCGCGAAACTCTCGTTACAAAGTTACATTAGCCGGTATTGCGCAGCAAACAATTCAATGCTGCAACGTGGGTACAATGTCTGTGTTGCGACCCTAGGCGACAGCCTATGTTGAAGTTGTCTATTATTTCGCCCGAGGTTCATTCTTGTTTGAATGTATAATGTGATATTGGAAGTAACTTTTACAGAAGATGGTATATAAAATTCATTATTAATACTTATAACCAACGTATATATAAGTATCATGAAGGAATGAAATTTTGCATGCGAGTTATCAAGCAAACATAAACAACATAGCTTACCTTTCGTCCAAAGATATTGTTCCCGAGCGATGATTTAAATCCACCTTATCGGGAGTAAAGCTGTGCAAAATAGCTAGTATACTATAATATTATATTGCATGTATTTTGATACGGTTTTGCTAAGCCCACGTGACTAACAAGTTTGGTTAAAAATGTGTCATCACGTGTACTGTTGATGGTAATGGAAACCTAGTGTATCATTTATCAAACTGTTTCTCCTTTTACAGAATAATATTTAGAAAGGAAGTATTTTATAGAAATTCTATGCTTGTTTTCAAAGTACTTTATCAAAACATAGATTAATAACCTTAAAAACACAAATAAAATCCAGACTAAAAATAAACTTAAGCGTTTCTTTTTATACAAAAAGTGTAACTAAATTGCATAGTTACGTAACATAGTTCAACATATCCTTAACAACAATATCTTTCTTTTTGAAATTAAATATTAAAGTTATTTGAAGACGTTGTATTCACTTCTTTTGAAAGAAATCAATTTATTACTGTAATATTAGGTATATTCTTTATCACTATTGGATTAACGTGTCTCCTTCCACTCCTCATTTGAATAAAGTACATCTCGGTTTGTCAATATGCGGTCTCTTATTTACGTTTATGTACAATACATATTTTTGTAAACCTGTACAATAATAGTAATATTCTAAGCAAATATATAACCCAAACAAATCTGAACAATCAATTTACCCAAACCACATCTCCTATGTATGTAGAAGAACATAAGGCAAACACAAAAGATGTATCGTTCAAACTGTATCAAAAACTAGAACACACTATAATGGGCATATAATAATAGGTATAAATCTCAGAGGCCGATTGAACAAACACAGAATTCTATATCGGCGTTGCTGGAATATTGTCTTGTTTATTAGAACCGGACGCGCCCCTGCCTTAGGCAAGGATCCAATATAATGGAATACTTCAACGTTATTTGCAGATACACGAGTACTTACGAGATACGCCCCGGGCCTGTATTAACGTGTATAATAGTGACGACACGAATAAAGGCTCCGGTTGAGACAAATCTGCGGATTACGGAAAGAGCAACTTTGTGTTTTTGCGAATCTCGTCGGTTATTCGCACCCCGAAGCTATTTACGGGGTTTGTTTTTATATATCTTATACCCGAAATTTTAAAAATTGTAGCTATTGTTTATTCAATTGTATCTAGGAGATTACACCTTGGGGAAAAACTGAACTAAAAGAAGCCAACAGTAAAGATTTTTTTTTATTAATTGAAACATAATATATAGAACAGATTAAAATAATATATACACTTTTAAATCACGATAGTACATTAAAAAAAATACGCTGTTAATAATGACACACTGTTATGGATGTAAAAATTGTTCTGTTTGTACCTTTTGACGGCCAAAGTTTTGAACCGATGGCAATCAGATTTGGTATAAAAGTAGCCTAAAACGTGTAGCCTGCTTTTCATTCAGAACATACCCAATAACATTCAAACGAAGTTTTTGAAAACAAATGAAATATTTAAAAAACTGATAGCAAACAATTGCAAGCTGAAGTGCCTTTATGCAATTCTATTTTAACTAACATATAATAAAAGTAATATTTGGTTAAATTCACGCTATATTTCCAATCGTGAGTCTATACGTATAATAAGAATGTAAATCTAACATGCAAGTAATTTTTTGATATTTGTCAAAGAAAAAAAATTGTTGATGTCTTGCATCAAGTATAAAAATACATGAAATAATTTTTAAAATGTCTGTCTGACTGGAATTCTGAAGTCAATTCTGGAATTTACTCGTCTCTGTGCATGCACTAAAAGCAATTGCATCATGTATTGGAAATATATGTATCCGATCAAGTTTTTTGCCGGTTCTTCTCGATGACTGGGTTGTTTTTCGAACGGTGGTAGATTTGACGTTCATAAGTGCCTTATTATTAGGGCCTAAACGGAATAAAGTATTTTTCATTTTGATTTTGACTGTTTGTACTGGCTTTACGATAAAACCTCACCAAAATCATAACGCATATTCTCGAGTAACACTTAATCTTGGTTTTATTGAAATTGGTGCCCTCTATCAAAAGTTATTGTAATTTTAATGTCATTGCGATTTAAGTACGAGAAAAAAGCAGATAAGTAAATGGTCTTTCAGATGAACCAGATTATACCCCCTCGGCAGCAGCCCAACCCTTGGTCTGTTCCCTCAGCGTGGAGCCCTTGAGTACACTGCTCGCGCGATACAGTGACACAAAATCTTACATCACTGTAACAACATTACATATATCACTCCCACACACGTGCACGCATACACCCTTACATATGAAAGTGGAAGGGTTTTGTTTCTTTTCCTCATCGAACTGAAATAGTTTAGACTTATCCGATACGAAATACATAAGAGTTGTTGAGGTAATATGCTTAGTACACATATATGTTCCAACAACTCATATATGTATGAATGCTTATCTTAGGTCAGCTCATATAGGTCGCGAATTGCACTTATCAGGCAACAGCCCAAGCCGAGGTGTGCTGTGGACCCTTGAGCTAGTTGTCAAATAAAATCGGCTGATTGCCCTAAACGCTCGCGTTAATAGTCCGGTGAAGCTGTTAAGACCATACTAGGTCAATAGCGAAGTTAGAAAAAAACATTCAAATGATTTTATCAGTCTCCGCTTTTTTACATTAGGTTCAAAGCGGACGAAGCCGCGGGCACAGTTAGTAAATTATATATTAACATGAAGTCGGAACGTGTATGACATTTTTTTCTCAAAGATATTTCTATTTTCGGATTTATATTAACATCAACACTTACGTGGAAGAAGATACACAATTTGTGATAGTGAGATATTTACACTACAACACAAAATGAGTACATATTACATATGAAAACGACGTGGGCAATAAAAGTGGATATATCAAAGGATTTCGAAATCTTTGTTAGAAGCAATATGTAGAAGTACTCTTGCTTTGTGTTTTGTGAATTCCTTTAGTCGATGTTTACCTTATTATTCATGTATCCTTTCGTATATAACTTTATATTATTCATGCTTACTAATACTCTCAAAGAAATACGTTTTTACATAGATTGTGAATTCATAGGATATTCATTTACAACTACCCTGTGCTTTCGGCTTTTTTGTGTTTTTTTTATACTTTATGGACCACAATCTCATCTGTTAGATGTCAGTGTGGTCTAAGATGATAGATACACCAAACATAGAGGAGTTTGAATTATTTCACTATATATTTATTTATACGATATACATAGAAGGTTAGCAAAGGTGTTGCAAACGTGACTTGAAGTGTCCCTAAGCCGTTTCATTAGGCTGCTCGCACGCTTGCTTGCCACCACCTTTGTATAAATAAAAATAGTCAGCGTTATTACAAAAAAAGTTGAATACGTATTGAATACCTGTATTAAAAAGTTTGGGTACCTACGTATTAAATGAACCGTGCTCGCCGAACGTTCAACATCTTGTTGTTTTATTTCTGTTTTGTTAGGTTAGGTTAGACTTACAAAAAAAGATAACACGAGCTAGCCGCGCAGTGTTCGGTGAGCGCAGTGCATTTAATACGTAAATAACCAAACTTTGTCAAAGCAGGTATTCAATACGTATTAAACTTTTTTGTAATAACACGGTATATATTGGTATATCTGAAATCGGTAAAATCCTACATCGTTTGAGCCATGACCAAGAAAATGCACACCAAAGTGTATTTTATGCTATTAATTTTACTATAATTCATTACTAGGTAGCGCTGATTATCAAGATATGTCATTATAGATACAAGCATTGACATCTCATTCAGAACAACTCGAATTCAGCTCGAAGCGTCATATTAAATTTTGTGTATTCATTGTGCAGATTGTAATCAGCACACTGTTTTATTTACACGTAACTTGAATATAACAAAGAAAATTTTATCGCCAACATAAAAAAAAAAAAACAAATTACCAACAATATATCCACAGGAGCCCCGTGCGGCAACCATATCTATTTCTGCGTAAATCTGGTAGAATCTTCGTTCCCGTCTCATATCGTATTCATTAGATTTCATTTGTCAGCGCTCGTTTCTTTGATGAATTATTCACGGTAGAAGTAATTTGTTTACTGTATCTATGTATTATGTACGGAACTAGTTTTGTCGGATTTCATGTACATTTAAAGCATTATTAACTATTTATTTATACGGCTACTCTTGCAAATTACCAATAGTTGAAAACCAACTTATAAGTATGGCTTAGTTCTTTGTACTATGTTATATGTTTACAAATAAATAAAGTATCTTTGGGCCAAGTTTTAATAAAAAATTAGTAATACAAAATTCAACACTAACTATTTTCATTACCACATCTCGCGTATGTATAGGTACACAAGAACACAAAAACATCAGTTACACAGGACATATTATATTAATAATGCTACGCTTAATTTCTAATTTAAATTAACTCTTTAATTTACTTTTTGTGAAATCAAACTTAAAATCAGTTTTAATATACCTAAAGGATGTTTAGCGTCAAAACTACAATCTCTTTGCAGAATTTATTTTTGCTTCAAAAACTTGGTATAAATTAAATGGTGTTTTGTTTTTTATAATCTTTTAAATATCTACTTGGAAACAATTTAAAGCACTGATAGCTTACTGGGAAGTGTGTTTAAACACCGCATCAATCGCTGGTTCAAATCAAGTCAAATTAATTTTTATTCAATTTAGGCCCTGAGAAGACACTTATGAGCGTGAAAACTACCACCGGTTCGGAATACAACCCAGTCATCGAGAAGAACCGGCAAGAAACTCGATTTGGTTTACCTTTTTATTATACACGACATAGTTTTTAATTATCACAACACAATATACATTCGTTTAACAGTCACTTTCAGACGTTGCCATCGTTCACATATTGATCCACCCTATAATAGCCTTTATGTATCAAAACCCGCTTGACACAACACTTGAACTAACTATCTAGCAAATCCATTTGAAATAGATAATTGTTGTAATTAACCAGTAATATATGATATTACTACATTATTTTCTTTTATATTTCCTTGTATTCATTCAAGTCAAAAAATGAAACATTTAATGTGTGAAAATAATTTAATTTTAAAATATAACATTATTATTTATTATGCTTATGAAGAGCATAATATATATAGCATATTTAAGATAATAAAAATTAATCTGCTAAAACACTTACGTCTACTATAAACATGAACTGACGCACTATCGCATTCCCGAATAAGAGCCGGAAATCCGTTAAGAATCAAACCCGCTTTTCATCGCTATCTCATATTTCAAGAGGATAAAACAACAATGTCTGGCAAAGGCCCCTTTGTGCCGCAAACCGGGTTATACTGTGGGTTTTCCTACATCGAAACTTTTCAATAATCATTGAGGGATTCCTTCAGCGGGCCCGTTCGTTTCTTTTCTTTGTAAAGTAAATATTTCTTCCAATTTTCCCTTTAAATTATGTAACGGAATTTTGTGACACGTAATGAAGTCATATTCACAAAATTTAGATTGTTTATTTAAGAATTATAATACTTTTCTTTTGTCAATAAATTACAATAAATTGTCTTTATATATTTCTCACATAAACTGACAAATTATAATTACTGTAATTGTTCTACTGCTGATCCAAAAGCATTGTCTCAACAAAAGGTAAGTCAATAATCAATACGAGTATGTCAGTACTGGGGTAGTATCACCCTCTCACAGAAAACCGACGTGTAGTAACACTGCTTGCATTGTTGCGTTTCGTTCGGTCAGTGAGAGTGCCAGAGGCCCATCTTCCCTCCTCTGCCCTCCCCTATTCTGTCCCTCTTCCCTCTTCTTTCCCCATCCCCCTTCCCCCATTTCCCCAAAACACAGGTTGGCAACGCACTTGCGACTCCCCTGGTGATGCTAGTGTCTATGGACGGCGGTGATTGCTTAGCAACAGGTGACCTGCCTCTTCGTTTGCCTCCTAAATGATATAAAAAAAAATCTTAGCGGTACACCACGAATTCGGGTTTCCTAGTGATATTTTACTTCACCGCTGACTGATACACTACTAATATAAATTAGTAAAATCACGTTCATACCGAAAAAATATTTAGTACGTGTAAAGATATTGGAACCAACTGACATGGAAACGATTTTTCGACAAATAAACCATTAGTACTACAATATATGAAACATTTTTAAAAATAAATTATTACAATATTATATCTATTAAATGACAAAAATGGATCATAAGGAGTTGATTCCCATTGTACTACTCTGAAAATTAAATCCACAACGAAAGTTTTACAAATATTTTTAGTGAGTCAACTTTGCTTTTAAAATGTACAATCTTTGCCAGCGTTAGCGTTTCCTTTGAAACATAACATTGTTATTTTTAATATATTATTTTTTATGCCTCAAAACCCCTGAAATGTACAGATGTTATCAAGTACTTACAGTCTACGACTTCTCAAGGTACGGCTTAAAAGCAACTTTACCATTTTACTGCCTTCACATGATCGGTGATAAAAAAAAAACAAAAGAAAAACATGTTTACGTAAATACGGTTACAAGGTCACACACGAAGTAGGTAATAAAAATACGTTTACATTGGTATGCAATAAGAGAACGCGGTAAAAAGACTGATAAATATTTCGGAATTTTTCAGAATAAATATTTTAATTTCCATAGATAGTAAAATTACACAAGATTTCTTAAGCGTATCTATATTACACATAAATCTAGGCATGGGTTATTCCACGCATAACTTTCTGCCTTCTGAATTCCAGGTTTTTTATTTGTAATATCCTCCTTTGTATGTATATTCTTTTTTAAAGCTACTTGCGGAAACTTGTATATGGTCTTCGAATATGTTATGTGATAGTTTTTTTTGTTTAGTTGTAAGTTTTCCTAAGAAATTAAAATAAAATAAAATTGTTATTTTTCATATAAATGATATCTTGTAATAATAGTAATTAAATGCGTCCTTCCTTATGCGTACGCTAGCGTGGTGGAATGGGTTGCTCAGCACCGTTTTTCCGCAGGGCTATGATATGGGGCTCTTCAAGAAATGACTGAAACGCGCTCTTCAAGGTCGGCAACACAACAGTGATGCTCCTGGTATTGCAGTTGTCCATAGGCGACGGTAACCATTTACCACCAGATGGGCCGTCTGCCTGTTTGCTGCCTTGTGGCATAAAAAAAAATGTCACTGCTATTTTTCACATGGTGTGATTACATTCCTATTTGTTATATTATATTAGGTTAATATCAGATAACTTAAAAAGTGTATCGCCATTGAGAGGCTCCTTTTACATACCTATGCAATGACAATAGTTGAGGTAAAATATAGCACATAAAAATGATTTCACTGCTATTTACTCATAATACATGTGTAATTTCTATTCCTAAATCAATCTGGTAACTATTTCTGCAGATAAGAAATAGTTATATGAACTGTACAATAGTAAAGATATATCCTGTCACTTTTTTCAGGTCCTAAAACCACCAAGATCCCGATTTCATTGCAATCGATTCAGAGATTTAATGGTGAAAAAGTAACTAGCAAATAGATATACTTAGGTATTTTTAATAGTAACAGTGTGGATAGTGTGGACTATTTATATATTATTTATGTAGTAACTATATAAAAAAATAGTACAATAAGTGATAAATGTAAAATATATTAGGTTATAAATCACTGACGAAAAAAATGACAAAAGATTATGTAATATTCTTCAACTCTAGTGTCTAGCCAACTTATTTTGTAGTCAACTCTCATTAGCCATTGGTAAGAATAGTTTCTCCCATACCCGACGAAACTAGATCATTCACGAATATTTTTACGTAATAGTACATTAATAAGCGATATTATGATTGTTTTTTTTACTCAAACTGACTACGCTATTGACCTAGCAAGGAATTAACAACTCCACCGGACTACTTATATTATAAGTCTTGTATTACTCAACTAATATTTTCCTACGGTTTCGCAAGGATTTTATATGCATTAATTACTCAGCTAGTATTTTCCCGTGACTTCGCAAGGTTTTTCTACGCAGTAATTACTTTCAAATCTTTATATATATTTGAAAGCCACCTCCGAATGACTTTCAACTGACTATGATGCTGGTTCCGAAGTTG
>JACEII010000011.1:6108026-6245938 GCA_014332785.1 Antheraea mylitta | reverse complement strand
CATGTGAAGCCAGGATGGATCACTATTATTGTATATCTAAATACTTATTGAGAGAACTCTTTGGAGACAATATTTATGATTACTTAAAAATGAAAAAAAAAGATAGACGCCGTAAAGAATTAAATATTACTAAATTAGTTTATTTAATTCGCTTGAAACTCATGTATCTTTTGTTGCGTTCAATCAAAATAATTGATCCCAAGTTATTTTTCTCGATTTGAATTATATTTAAGCTCATCAGTTAGTCTATACATTATTTACAGTCACAAATCATTATATTAAAAAAAAATCTGATCGAAAAATAAAAGCCACGTTTTAAAGTAAGAATTATGGAAATAAGTTCAGTGGATATTAGTTATGAGCACACAAACGGGCAGACAGGAATATGTTTTTCGTAATTAGTATAGCTATATACATATTTGGTAGTCTTTCATCTAGTTATAAATATATATATATATATATACTAGAGTACATTATATTTCAATGACCAAAACGTTCTATCCTAAACGGCGTGGCATTAGATATTAATGAAATTTCGGACATATTTCAGGCAAAAACAAAAGAGAGTTACTTAATGGTTCGCATCACGTCGAAAGAAACGTGTCTTACATTTCTAATTTATGATTTATAAAGCATTAACCTAAAAGCTTCTTGAAACGTGTTACAGAAGTTACAAAAATGTGCACAAGGGATATAAATAAGTAATCGTTCGAGTCCCTACAGTCATCAATTGAAACTTGTATTGTAATTTGTAGGTACTATTTTACTTTTTATAAAGTAAATATTTGACTATCGTCTCGATTATTTTACTAGCTGAGCCGGCCATGCATTGCTCTGGCATAGTTATAAAATTTTTTTCTTCTTACTCTTATCCCATATGAGTAGGGTCGGTACAACATGTAAGGCATGCTGTGGTGTATGATTTGGCTTCATTTTTATAATCGGCCGCCTGCCTGACATCAACCCTCCTTGAAATTGTAACAGTTATAACATATTCAATTTTAATTATGAATAAGTATTTGTTTTTTTAAGTCAAAGGTGTCAAATGAACATGTCGGTCACCTGATGTTAGGTGACCACCACCGTCCATAGACACCAGCAACACCAGAGAGCATTGCCAGCTTGTGTTTTGGTGGGGAATGGGGAGGTAAAAGGGGAAAGAGGGAGGAAGGGAAGGGAAAGGGGAGGTGGGCCTGCGGCACTCTCACTTACCGAACGAAATGCAACAATACAAGCACAGTTACTTCACGTCGGTTTTCTGTGAATAGGTGGTATAACCCCAAGCGAGCCGATCTATTCATACTGAAACTAGTCATAGCTTCAGCATGACTCTACCACCTTCAATGGTATTATGGAGTAATAGGTCTACCTAAATACTGGATACAAAAAAAATTAGATCACGTAATAAATAGACTAACAGAACACGTGCACTATAATAAAATATACCATACTAAAATAAACTGGAGTTAAAAAAGAAATTCAAAATTAAAACATCGCACCATCTATTAGATATTAATAACAATCGGTTTTATCGTTTGTTGTAAATAAACTAAATTAAAGCGCTATCTGTTCGAGACTGATGAAACTTACAATTACTGAGAATAATCAACACGTCTACAATTTAAAATTTAATTAAAAATACTAAGGCTCTTAATTTAAACATAAATTATCCTAACTCTCAAGTTGGACCAAATTATACATAAATGCCAATTTTCATAAAGATCTGTTTAGTGGTTTCAGAGCTAGCCTCTGCCTGCGACTTCGTCTGCGTAGAAAAGTTACTTTGCGCTAACACTAACACGTAGCGGAAATTCTCAAGAGAAAAAAAAGATTTTGAAACATTCTTCACTAGTGCTCCACCCCTATTGATCTTAGCGTGATGATATGTAGTCTATAACTTCCCTCGATAAAATTATCAAATCGGAACAATAGCCTCTTTATAATATTAGTATATATAGATAAAGATAGATTTTAGTGTTTGGGCACAACCTCACATAATCTTAAGTGATGATGATATTTAAAATGATAAACGCTAAACATAGTACTGGGCTTCACTTTAAGTGCACCTACTTAAGCACAAAGTCCTTGGGGATAGAATTACAATATTAGATAGGTAATTAGGTAGATAGATGGCTTTAGGAAATACCTACTCTATTTTGCTATGGTTTTATCGTATTTACAGATAGCTCCAGCTCATTCGCAAGGATTCGAACCTAACGATAGAAGCTGTATCCAAACATCTTAGAAACTAAGCTATCATCGCTTCAATGGTGGCATAAGTACCTACAACACAGACACATATAACGCTTAAAGCAGAGCAAGTATAAAATACAAAGAGGAGATCGCAAATATAAGAAACACTGTATAATCTATTATATCTCATTCTTCCGCCTGTGAAATTCAATGAATGTATATGTTTGTCTCTTTTTAATGTTGCTTTTTTGTTTTATCGAGTTTCAATATATAATGGGGTTAAAAAAGCTGCTATTTCCAAAACTTACACAAATTCAGTAGAATACAGTATAACGCTAAACAATTCCTCTGCGTTTTCTTATTTATTTAAGCAATATTTCTTTATACTCTGTTGTGTAACTTTTAGAAACATGCTCAGAAGTTTTCTATTCAATTGCATAAGTTGTACGCCACCGAATGCTGTAAAATCGTTTATCATCAAAATTAATTTCACTTTATGTTGTTTCTCGAACGTTATTATTCATTTCGTTTCCTTAATTAAGCGATCTGTTTACAATGAAACAATTAATTGGTATTTCTCATTGTTTGAACTCCTTATAGGATTATGAACCTCTTTCGTTGTAAGTACAAAATTAATATCGAAATCGTTGACCTCACCAAGAAACTTTTTATTTACCTATAAATTTATTAAATATTTTCATTTGAAAAATTTCCAATAACGCTTTGTTCCAGAAGTAGGTTTATAGTGAAATAAATTTAGAAATATGAACCGGCTTACTATATTTATTTCATTGAAAATCATTGTTTATGTATTTATCTCTTCGTGTTCTATACTAATTCTGTTAAATTTTATCAATTTACCAACTCGGAAGGCAAATCAAAACCAAGCATTATGATCTAATATAAAAATTAATCATTTTTCTATGAGAAATATATTATACTATTTTTTTTTTTATTGTAGCTCGGCAAAGTGACTGTACAATGCCTGATGGTAAGCACCACCGAGAGACATACTATCCACCGCCGGTCACCGCTGTCATGCCGGCCTGCGTAAGTGTCTCTTCACGTTGCGCTTGAAGGACCCCATGTCATAGGAAGGAGGAAACACACTGGCCGGGAGATTGTTTCACAGCTTCACGGTACGGCAAACTAGACTAGTAAACGGTATACTAGATTTTACCTGAGGCTTAGCTCGTGTTGATAGACATATGACCTATCCCTCTAATCTGTACCTTTGAAAACACGTATGCCATTATTCATGATTGGTTTAGCAGTTTAGATAGGTGTAAAAGCCTAACAAATAAACAAAACACAGACATATTTTTAATGTTACTTTGTATAATGTGATCGCTTACTGATTATTACTGCTTTTATTTTAAGATTTATTTTAATTAGCCATTTATATTGTACTAGCGGGTCAGGTGAAAGTTGTCTTGCCCTGATAAAAGAAATCCTAGAATCAAATCGGAGAGTCCAATTTAAACCATCCATATTTACATCATAAAAATCGGTCCCGTCATTTAGAAGATTTAGTCACATAAATACAGACAGAAGAATTACCTACATATATAAATATAAACTTATATATAAAGTAAATGTATATTTTGCCTCATTTAATATTTGGGAACAGCTGCAACTCCTACTTTTATGAAATTGTTACTATGAAATGAAGAATCTATCAGAGTATAGACCGCAATCATTACACTTTTCCATATGAACTCAGTAGTAAAATTTGATAGACACAAGTGAAAATTGGTAAACGAGTTAAATATAATGATTAAATATATAAATATAAATAATATAAATGATAGAAACAAATTACAATGAAATATAGAATACGTACCTAATTTTTATAACAAAACGAAACCATTAGCAGAAACACAAAGTCACAGTTAGTCTTCTATAATCGTAGTTGTGGTCTAATATTTGCCTACTTAGAGGAGTGTTATAAAGAAACGTAAAAAAGAGTGTAAAAAAATAGAAAAAAGATAACACCATTACAATAAGAGTAAAATCATATTATTGTGAAGTAAATTTACTCAAACCAAAACTAAAGACACATAGCGGTTAAGTATTAAAAATGCGACCCAAATAATAAAGGTAGAAATAAAATAGTTTATTCAAGGTCCCTGTCGGTAGGCAATTTTTCCGTTGAACAACTGCCATCGCATGCTACGTGCCCATTTATAAACAGTTGGGTGAGAGCCCTTAATAGTCCGACGACAGCTAAATGTCACCGAGCGTTTATTTGCTTACATTCACCGCACTATTTTCACGTAACTTTATTATTCAAGTGAAACGATATCTTTAGTTTTCCATTTATTTATTTTTTATTAGATTATCGCGTAGTATTTATATATTTGTAGTAATAGAAAAATATATATAACTTTGTTTATACATATATAATACTAACATCTGCCTGTGACTTCGTCCGCGTCGAAAATTTACTTCGGGCTAACGCTAACACAAAGTGGAAACTCTCAAGACGAAAATAAAAACCGATTTCGAAACATTTTTAATTAGTGCTCCGCTGCTATGCCTAAGCGTCATAATATATATTCTATAGCCTTCTTCGATAAATGATCTATATAAGACTGAAAGAGTTTTTCAAATCGGACCAATAATTTCTGCGATTACCCCCTAAAACGTCACAAAGTCACAAACTTTACCTCTTTATAATATTAGTATAGACTAGCTGTGCATTGAGATATTGACGCAATAAGAATGAATAAATTCGATACAAAACTAGAACGTCTTTACCACTTAGGCATTCACAATTAAATCCTTTTCATTAATACTTGATACTCGGGGCATTTTTACTTTATTCTCACATAGTGTACTTTCTCACCCACGCTTTATAAGCTATGCTCCTAAAGATCATACTGGTACAGTTGTATAACTGATAATCTCTCCCAATAAAAGACTATCAATTGCAAAGTTGACAAGTGATTTCAGAGATTACCATCTTCAAATAAACAAACGAATAATGTGTTGTCCTTACTACTACGAATAACCGAAGCATCCGTGCCCGGTCAGCACCTGCACCAGACGGTACGTCAGGGAGCCCCAGCCCCTATTCACCCAGGCCGATAGAACCGGGCGGACGGCGTCTATGGTAAATCTTCCGTAACGCTCGTCCGCCAGGTGTCTAGGTCCGCTAGGGTCTGCCTAGCCTAACTGTCTGAGCGAGTATGCCCACCATGTAATAGTTGGTCGCCTTTTAAGGCATCAAGATATATAAACAGCAGATACTTCCAACCAATGGTGTCTCACATCGGGGTAAATAATGAATAGGCCGATAACTTCAATCAATAGCGTTTGAGGTCATTAGTAACACACCCGATAAAGTCAATAGCACGGGATCGCAGGTCAATAGTAGCTTCTCCGATAAGTATATTACATAGATTAGTACAATAAACTTAACAATATCAATAATGAGTTTGATTACCGAACATAGGATAATATTAGAAAAGGTATTAATATGCGTGTCAAAAACGTTCACATTTTTAAAAGCTTTGCATGGCAATGTTTAATTCGCTTTTGTGACTGTACCATAACCCATATCTACCAACTGGCCCTTCGGCCAAACCAATTAACGTGATCTACGGCCAGTAGTAACGATAATAAATTTGAATTAACTGTTTATTAAAACGAAAGTGTTATAATTAATTAAGTGAAAATAAACCGAGTTTAATCATTAACGTTATAAAAAATCGTAACTATGTATTTTTTTTTTCATAACCGCTACGTGAAAAATTAAGCGATGAAAGGTGTTTATATTTCAGTAATTATAAAGTTTTTCCGTGTTTTTATACCGTACAACCTTTTACGCTTCATAACAAAGTTGGGAATGAGTGTTTTAACAGGGAATGCGTTAATTAAGTAGGTATCCATAACCTCGGAACGTGTTATTTTGAGCATAAAATTTTTTCACGGTATTGCTGTATATATGACCTAATAATATCGAAAATGTTTTGTAAATTTTATATAATATTTTTTGTTACTTCAAAAGTCGTTATTCTATATCTTTTTTTATCCATAAACGTTTTTTAAAACTTTAATAAATTTATATTAAATGAAACTATCATGATAATTTAATATTTAAACAAGGATAAAACAAAAAATAATTATCAGGATCTGTTTTTTTATATTATGGAAGGCAAACGAACAGTCGGGTCACCTGATGTTAATTGATCCCCACCGTCCATAGACACTAGCAACACCAAGGGAGTCGCAAGTGCGTTGCGAGCTTGTGTTTGGGGGGAGGGGGTGAAGAGGGAGGGATGAGTGAGAAGGGGAAAAGGAAAAGGGAGGTGGGCCCCCGGCGCTCTCACTGACCAAACGAAACACAAAAATGCAAGCACTATTACTTCAAGTCGATTTTCTGTGAGTCGGGTGGTAATAGCCCAGGCGAGCTGACTCATTCATGCTGAAACCAGTAATAGATTCAGCGTGGCTCTACCACCTACAAAATCTCTAACAAACATTTTGTCCAATGCACGCATAACGACAGATCTCCATCATTTTAATTGTCACGATCATAGAATGTCAACTTAATGTATGAAGGTACAATTAAATATATAACCACATAACATCTCCACATCAATAGTTCTTTTCCCTTATTATTTGTAAAGTATGTAATTAAAAAATATCCTTTATGAAACTAATGAATCAACCGACTCAGAACTTCAAAGCTCTTGAATAAAGTCACAATTCAATGGTTGTAAGTTTTATGTAATTTATGTCGTAGTTCAGAACTTCCCGTCTGTTATTTTTGATGATCACAAAGGCGCCATTGGGAACCAACTGTGTTTTATAAAGTGCTATCACATACTTTATGTGAACGGTACATGTTATACGATTTGGCGTTTCATTATTTCCGCGATGAATGAATGAATTATTTATTTAAATTATATTACCTTTATTTACTGATTAAAAAAGAATTAACGATAGTAATGCAGTATATTCAAATAGACTAAACGGATATTATAGGTATTAGAATTATTGGATTGTTGATTGTATATAGTGTTAATCAAAGCTTTAGTTAGGCTATGTCAGTTACATTTATGAATATTAAAAAAATAGGAATAAATATAAGAATTAATATTTTTAAATAACGAATTATACCATGGATATACAAAATTAACTAAACTAGAATAATTATTAGTGCATAATATTATATAAATAAAAAAACAATGAACAACGAGAACAAAGTTAACAGTGTGTTCAACAGTTTTAGCATTAAAAAAGCATTGAGCTGTAATTTTTTTTACATTTGATTGAAATTTAATACATTTAGAATATATTGAGAAAAAAATTTCATTAGTCTACAATTAACTTAGGGATGCTTTATTTGGAGAGCGTGAAAAATTGCATAATTGCTATTTTTAAAGTATTATGCCATACTGAAACATGAGTGCATTAATATTTTTTAGAATATTTGTTATGTCGCAAGTATGATAACATTCAGATTTTAAGTGTTAAAATTGATAAACTGATGATATTGGCTAAGTTATATGAAAAAAAAAATAATCAAACAAACAACAGACAACTTATAATGAATCAAACAAAATACACAACAATGAAGTCATTCCAATGACTTCGAATTCGAACTAATCATTTCAAATTTATATACACAAAAACAATTGCAAATACCAAATTTATGAATCACGCTATTGCTTCTCGCATATAACCGTGAGAGCATTTCCATTTCTATCATTAACTCGACGAAATTAATGTCAATCACTTTTATTAGTGGATAAATTAAAGACAGTAGCAACACATCTCGGTGGGTCGGCACTATACCAGACTATAAATTTTAGACTTTAAAAGGGTACAGATAATTATCTTTATACCCAACACCCCCGTTTAATTTATAACTTTGTGCTTCGGTCAGCGGTTTTGTCGAAATTTTTTGGTCTAATTAAAATATCTGTTGAGATTTTTCGAGTTCAACCTTATTAATAATAAAATAGTTTAGTTAAAAACTTACTCTATATAGTTGGGCTTCATTTGATGATACAATCTTTATTATATTATAAACAAGACGATGCTCGCGACATCGTTCGTTTAAAAATTGTTTTCTTATTTTTGTTAGACTATGTTTTTCTGTATTATTTATGGATCAATTTTTATTGGTATTTTGATGTTATTTTGTCGAAGTCTATAGTAGTTTTAACGATTTTATGTTACTCTATCAAATCATTTTATTGTAGCCATTTTATAACTACTAACAAAAGTTTCGTAAAATTGTTCCTATTAATTTGAATATATATTTTGTTCTGAAGACGTCTCTCGAACTAGTGATGGTCAAACCCTTGGAATTTACAAACAATACATGATAACAAAGTTCACCCAGACTCAGTATATCCATTTATATGTCACACGAATAATTGTCGTATGTGGGATTCGAACCTACGAAACTTAGCGCAGAAGTAAGGGCGAGTCAACAGCTCAAACGACTACACTATTCGTGCAGTAAAATTGTTAATAGCTATTGAAAATTATATTACACTAGCTGACCACGCTTTGCTGTGGCTCAGTTATTATATTATTTTATATTAATAAGAATTCATAATTGTTGTTAATAATATGACCTATAAACATCATTTGACGAACTAACACGCACCGGAAGCTTTCAAAAGGAAAAAAACCCGTTCCTATTGGTCTTAGTGTGATAATATATAACCTATAGCCTTCCTGAATAAATGAGCTTTTTAAAACTGAAACAATTTTTAAAAACTGACTAGTAGCCCCTAAGATTACCCCCTACAACGTCACAAACTAACTCTGTATAATATTAATAATCTACGAACTTACTATGTATATATGTATGCTTATTTTAAATTAACCTAACTACATACACATATACATAACGAGACAAAGAATTTCAGAAAATGTAAGTTAAAGAAAACATTATTAACAAATGTCCAAGTTATTCTAATGTAATCTATTACTGTATTTCTTACAAATTAAATCTCTAACGATACAGTGCGTATGGCAACAGTAAATTTGTAAAATCGTATGTAAGTACTGACAAGCGGCTTACGTCGCTTAAATCAAGATTAAGTGCGAACATACGGGTCACACCTCAAAATGTGTCGTCGATAAATCAACGTTAAAATAAGAAATTCGCCCCGACTAATTCTGACCGACTTCAAAGTATCTTAAACGGGGCTCGGTGAAGGGTGAGATCGTACATATCTAGTAGTTGAGTATAATTTAATTGTAAAAAGTATGTATACTTTATCTTTCCTGTTATACAAAATATATTATTATTATTTATTTATACTAATATTATAAAGAGGTAAAGTTTGTTGGTTTGTGATGTTGCAGGGGGTAATCTCAGGAACTACTGGTCCGATTTGAAAAATTCTTTCAGTGTTATATAGCCCATTTATCGAGGAAGGTTATATGCTATATATCATTTCGCTAAAACCAATAGGAGCGGAGCACCAATGAAGAATGATTCATAATTGTTTTTTTCCTCTTCAGAGCGTCCGCTGCGTGCATTCAAAGTAACTATTCCACGCGTACGGTGTTAGCGTTAGCCCAAGGTAACTTTTTCACGCGAATGAAGTCGCGGGCAGAGGCTAGTATTATATAGTTTACTTATTGATGAAGCATATCAATCAATCAAAAGAAAAAAAAACGTTGAAAATACGAATGAACCTATCGGTATATTATTGTAACCATTCTATGCGGAATTTTTCCTAGTTCTATTTTTAAATTCTATTGTAATTTTTGCTTTTTTTTAAATATATACAGTTAAGCGAGAAGGGGTCAAGCTGATAGTTTATACTAACTATTATTAAAGATTTTATGTTACAAAGCAGTTTAAATTTCGTACTTTGCTTTTAAAACTGTACTATAGATATATGTATGTAATATGACATTACTAATTACTATTAAAAAAATGGTTTTGATGTTAAACTTCTTTTAACGCGTTAGGGAAAAATTATGAGAGAAAATTTTTAAGATGCGCGCGCATACCGTCCCGAAAAACCGACATCCTGAAGTTAGCAATAGTCAATATTTCGTTTCTTTGTATTGCTTTGTATTAAAACTTTCAATGTATTAAATTTTGAAAAGATTTTATCTTGGTAAGCCAAAGAAGTGTAACTTCTAAGGCGTGTACATAAGTACACACTCGCTTTTTTGTTTCATGAATCATTAAGAATGGAATCATACAAACCGGTTGAGTTTAAACTTTATCTAATAGAAACTTTGGCAGCATTAAACTTGCTCAAGATAGTGGGCTTCGAGACAAACTCAGCCGACACAGCAGTTTCCTTACTTCCGTAGTCTCAAGTAAGGACAAATAAATGCTTAAAAAAGTTTTATACAAAAGAAAATTACAACAATATCGAATTTAGCGATTACATATTGTTTGTGGTGACATTTAAAAAATGTAGACGATATTAAAGTCCTCGTCAATTATATACAGTGGTTGTTTCAATCAGCCTTATAAACAAATAATATTAATCTTTGTCTAATTAATATAAGACATATATTGAATTAACATTGTTTAAATATAAATTATTATAACGGTATTAATTATTAAATTTATACTAGAGGGCACCCAGTGGTCGACATTCGACCATAGTTGATTGTTTTTTTAAAGTTTGAACTTTGATAGGGTTCTTTTGTCAAAAAGGTTTTACGAAAATAAATAAAATTTATCGCAACCCATGACACAATTTTCAATTTATTTTACACGACACCATGGGTGGGTGGTATTTCTGGGTGATATTGAATTAAATGTAGTTTGTTCATTATGAGAAATAGTGATATGCCTCGTATCGTCGTTTGGAAAAGTAATAGATGCACAATAGAATCAAATGTGAAATAGAATCCAAGACAAAGACGTTTTTAATACTACCATTAGCTTTTGAAAATAAATTCTTTTTTGTTGATATATGAGGTTGAATTGCAACATTGTAACCACGGAGTTCTAAGTCATGGATTACTTTTATGAACAAAATCCTTATTTCGATTATACAAAGTATTATTTGGCTCATTTTTTTATTAATTCATCATTTGAAGTGAGTTCACCATAAAAAATAATGAACATTACAATAATAGATATATTTTATAATATCATAGTTGAATGTAGGAAGAGAAATGGTAATTAGAACGTAAGAGTTAAAAAAAATATATAGTCGAGCATAGCAACCTCCTTCAAAACTTTTTTGAAATTCGTAATTATTGACGGCTGTCAAAATGTCTTTATTTACATGTGTGTATATGTTATGTAAAATTCGAGTAGTAGTGTGAGTAGTACATATTTTAATTAATTTAATGTACTTCTGATGCATTTTATATAAAATAAACAGCTTTCTGCACTTCTTCGCCATATAAACTTTAACTATGCCAAATTTCAAGTTCATCCGTTGACGGAAAATAGTTTAAAAAGGGGTACAATTTTTTTGCTTCACGTATTAATATATAGATAAGTACCTGTATTACAGGGAACATGTATTATATAATTATATTCTTGGTAGTTGTACCATAGGTGGTAGAGCAACGCTGAAGCTATTACTGGTGTCAGCATGAATGGGTCGGCTCGTCCGGGGCAGTACCACCCCTTTCACAGAAAACTGATGTGAAATAACAGTGCTTGCATTGTTGTGTTTCGTTTGGTCAGTGAGAGCGCCAGAGGCTCACCTCCCTTCCTCTTTCGTTATTTCCTTTTCCTTCCCCTCCCCTCTCCCATATACAGGCTGGCAAAGCACTTGCGACTTCCCTGATGTCGCTAGTCTCTATGGAGGGTGGTGATCACTTAAGATCACGTGACCCACCAGTTCGTTTGTTTCCTTTGATATAAAAAAAGTGGTATTTATTACCAGAGATGTTATGGAGCTCCGTAACCGTAACCGAATCTATCGGACATCCGAAAAAATATATGTCCCTAACCGTAACCGATACAAAAGCTTCGGATCATTTCGAATATGGGTGAAATCCAAATAAAACATGTTTCGATAGGTTTTGTTTCGTCGCACTTGACTCCATGTGAATCTTGTAGCAGGGACAATCGATATTAGAAAAACTTCGATGTTTATATCCATGTCAACATCGCATCCAAAGCATCGTTGTACGACATAATATATAGATTACAAAACATGTGTACTTTTACTAATTTCATAGGTAACATAAGTAGATATTGACATATTTGGTAACCGACAAATTAGCCAAATAAATTTTATGACATATTGTTTTATTTATTTTTTTAAACAAAGTAAACGACTATCAGGTGATGAGGCTGCAAAATTGCTTTTTGTTAAATCTTTCTTTGCTCAGTTTTGACTATTAGAACTATGACTAACAACTTTAAATTTTTTTATAAGTATAGATAATTTCATTCCTCATAAAAATAATTTAAAATAAAAACTCTCGTTATGTTTTCACACACACATATTTAATATGTTATACATAGGTTATAAGTTAATATGTGCAATGTGTAAGGTTTATTTATACTGTAAAATTTATTACATTATTATCTTAGTCCTTAGATAAGACTTAAAACTGAGTAGATATATTAATTACTTGACTAAGATGACGGATTTATAATACCAAATGATAACATAGAGTAAGATTAACCAAATTATTGCATAGTAATTGTGTTTCTATTTTACTTCAATCTAATATCCGTAATCGTAACTATCCGAAACTAACGGATAATCCGAAATAATTACATATCTGTAACCGTAACCGACATAATTATATTCCTATATCCGTATCAGTCTAAACTAAAGCCTACAGAAAATTTGTGTAGCTAAAAGATCCTATAGAAACATATAGTGGAAACAACAAAATAATCCCAAGGAGGGTTGATGACAGGCAGGCGGCCGATCGTAAAAATTAAGCCAAATCATACATCACAACATGACAAATATGTTGTACCGACCCTACTCAGGTGGATAAGGGTAAGAAGAAGAAGAAGAAGATCCGTATCCGTAACCGAAATATCATATCCATAATTTCCCTATTTATTATTTGTACGTAAAAAAATGAATGTTTCTTTGTTTTTTTCGCATATAGTTCATCTGATTGTGATAAAAAAATATAAATTAGTACATCTCTTCTGTGAAACATACCCGGAGGGAATGCAGACGATGTTAAGGTCAAAAATCAGTAAATATCTTAACTACGAATCAAAAACTTATCTCGGGGATCTTAGCTACAATACACTGCTGGTAATACAAAACGATAACTCACGTATTGTTAAAGTCTCGACGATCTTAAGGTCGTCTGAAATTTTTTCACGATTTTATTTTGTAACCGTGAACGACAGCTTTAAATTTGAAATCATAATTAATTTATAATTCTAATTTAATTGTGGAAACATTACGGTATCACCTACTTGTGAAAATTAACATTTATTTTGTTTGCTATAGCCAATATACTAGGGCTGTTAAAGTTATAACCTTACAAATGGTAGGTCAAGAACAATGCTGAGCGAAAACATAGTACATGTATGAGTTAACTATGTAGTGCGATGTAGGATATCGAATGTTACCGATAAAAAACAACCATTGCCAAGAAAGACCGAACTGTGAATGCTTATGTAAATGAGGTACCATCGTTTTCAGATTATTATTATTTTATTAGTACCCTCATAACTTCTAAGTATCATTTAGAATATATTTCCGTAGTTGAATCGAGACTCGAAGTAGGAAACAGTATCGTTATAAAAATATATGTGATATCGGAAAAAAATTGTTCGAAAATGCGGACTGAAGACGGTAAAAACTGAACTAGTTTTAATAATTAAGCTACCACGAATATTCCGTTACTGGTTATACTGGTTATAAACAAATTTTAAAAAAACAGACATTTCTTAAGAAATTAGTATAATAAATGGATATAGCAATAGTCGTATGTTTAACGATGCTTAAAAATCGATTCCAATAAATAATAAACTCGTTTGTTCAACTTAACAGGGACCGGTATCTTGTAATGGATCACTTAATTTCGATTAACCGAACGGACGCCGACCGGAGAACAATACGATACCGGATATTACTCGTTTTCGCTTTTTGATCGTTTTAACGTTATTCTTGAAACGGACTTTAAACAAATAAGCAGGGTTTAGAGCGTACCTTTAAATTGGCTGATACCTTTTGTTTTCAATTTTTTTTATATAATTGGATGCAAACAATCAGGTGGGTCACCTGATGTTAGGTAATCACTGCCGTTCATAGACACTAGCAACACCAAGGGAGTCGCAAGAGGGAAGGAACGCGGAGAGAGCGGGGACATGGGCCTCTGGCGCTTTCACTGACCAAACGAAATGCAACAATGCGAACACTGTTGCTTCACGACAGTGTTTCTGTGGGTCGGACGGCACTACCCCGGACGAGCCGACCCGTTCATGTTGAAACCAGTAATAACCTCAGTGTGGCACTAACGCTACTTTAGTGATTTATGTTTATGTATATAGAAGTAGTGACTAAGAATGTGTACTAGTGTCTGCAATTTCAAATAAAAGACTAAGGGAGATATAATATTACTTATTAGAAGACTCTGAATGTGAAATCGCCAATCGACAGGCAGAGAGCTCTCGTTTTTAGACCCACACATTGTTTACTCGCGTAATCTTGGCAATATTTTTGTCCGTGGCTACCCGGGTAGACGCAAAGATATTGTCTCGCGATACAGTACACACCTACATCAATTTTACACATACACAGTTAATCAGACACGCACATTACACATCTGGTGCAAGGGTTGTTTTTGCTAACTTTTTTTCCCTTATCGAACTGAATCGAGTAGATTTAGTTTACCTCTTTTCGAATTACATGTTGTGTTTTTGTATTATGCAATTTTAATTGTATGATCCAAAAATGGATACATGTATAGCTTAGCATAGTTTAGATAGGATAGATCGGGTTTTTCGGGGTAACGGCCAAGCCGAGGTGTGCCAAGCACCCTTGAGCTAGTTACCATAATAAAATCGGCTGAGTGCCTTAAGCGCTCGCCTTAGTAGTCCGGTGAAGCTGTAAAGGCCAAAGAATTAAGGCCAATAGCGTAGTCAGTTCGAGAAAAAAAAAATCGCCCATCGATCGTGAGAGACCATGAGCCGACTTTGGTCACAAGTAGGACGTTTATATTTTACTGTTTTCTTACTTCTGAGAAGTGAAATTGTTTTTACTATATTACTATACCATTATCGTTGTTATAATCTGGGAGCACGGCAGTGCCACCGCCAAGTCGTGCAAAAAAGCGGCACGGCCGTACTATCTTTTTCTCGAAGCAATTCAGGCCATTTTCGACCCCCCATAAATCCGTTATGGATAAAACTAGAAGATAATATATTTTACTTAAAACATAAAAGATTTTTAATATTGATGTGTCCACTATAAGGTATTTTTAGATTAACTAATAACGTAATAACTTAAGGCAGAAGGTCCCTTAAGTAAGGACTTAATTAAGTAACGAACTTAATATTACATGGATCTCACAACTTTTTACGAGTTGCGAGACTTGTTTTTTTTTTACAAGTTTTGTTTTTGATTGCATATCATTGCTTGAAGCGATGATGACTCAGTCGATAGCGCGTTAATCAACGTAGGTTCGAATCCTTGCGAAGGAGTCTGAGCTTTTGGTGTAGAGAAACATTGTGATGAAACCATAGCATGTAACTCTCAAGTTGAGAATAGAGTGTGTTCTAGCAGTTGTGCTTGAGAGCCAGCCTGTAGGTTTAGCTTGCTTCTTAGACTACTCCGTCATTTACCATCTGATGAGCTTATAGTCAAACCCTTTGTCCCACCTAGGTAAGGTCAACATAATATGCTTTCCTTTTACACTCTTCCCTATCAGATGTCATCTCAGTATTCACATATTTTATACACATATTTCATTTTAAACACAACCCACCCACACCTTTTCAGTCTTCTTTTACTTCTATATGATATAATTCCACGATTCCTAATACATCATACGACGATTAGACGCCGTGAGTGCTTCCATCCTTATGTGGTTGATATTCCTGAGATTCGTCCGAAGCGATTCGCTTCTACATTTATTATACGTACGGCTAATGTGTGGAATTCACTTCCGGTGTCTGACATCCAGTTATTATATAACTTGGGAGTGTTCAAGAGTAGAGTGAACCATATAGCAGGTAAGCGAGATCCATCGTCGGCTTCATTATTACTTACATCAGGTGAATTGTGGCCAAGCGCATGCCTGTAATATATCACAAAAAATTATCTACCTTACTTGCTAAAATGTATAAAGTAAAAGAGTTGGAGAGGGGAGACAATCATATATGAATATCTTAATTTCATAACATTATGGGACCTAGATGACAGAAATATTATAAGTTACAACGCAAGACCGCTTCATTCATATTATAAACCCCTTAGCTACATGTCCTGTCAATAATACGTTCCCTAAAGTTACATATTTCACCCTGGTTTAGAGAGGGTATACTAATTAAGTTTGTATAATATTTGCTTTGTAAATTGTTTTAATTAAGTCGTTATGAATACTGTGTTTGCTATGTCCCAATTTTCTCATGTCCATACAATCTAAACTATGTTTACCTACCTAAACTATTAATCGTTTAGGTGGTTTTTGTAATTCAGGGGTTAGCATTATGTAGATTTTACTTATATTTTATATATTAATTCGCTAAAGTAACACCAGTTTACCTTTTTTTTATTAACGTGGTGTAATCTCTTATGGATACGCCATCATCTCGGGGGGAGAGAGTGGGTTATGTCCGACTTGCACGAACTAAAAGCCCACAGCAGCAAGGAATCATACTTGCTACTCAACCTTGGATAGCCATTCCGACGGTCCGCCCAGCGAAAGATAACCGCCGGGCTCCTACCTAATAGAGAGACAGACTTGACACACGCCAGCTGCCTCCCTTCGTCAGCTGGACCTGTGCAATGTACCGGACCTTAAGTAACGTATAGATCTAGAATAGCTATCATGAGACTATCAGACATATTTTTTTACAATTAAAAGATGTCCACTGCTGGACTTCTACAATTGTTACAATAACAGACATTGTCACCTTTTAATATATTTTCACAGCTAAGTAGTGAGTTTCCGACGTTCAGTCTTCCAGTTTGTAGTTCACAGTTGAAATTTCTTTAGATTCTAAGACAACATCTTCTAGATCGCTAAATATACATATAAGGGATCTGGCAGAAATACAACAACCTGACGTAAAAAACTATGTTAAAGTTTTCTCGATGTTTGTGATTTAATCGAGCCAGAGTTTATTAATAATCCGTTTAAGTATTATACCTATAGGAAGTTGCAGAGCGTGCAGTTAAGGCTAGTCCCTACAATTATGATGCAATACTCTCACATTTCGAAAAGCTTTCATATATTTATTCTATTTTTTTATTTTTTCTTTCTTTTCTTCTATTTTATTTAATTAGATAATTAGTTGCATATTCTTATTAATATCTGTTTTTTTTTTCAAGAATACATCCATAGTCGTAGTGGAATGTTAAAGTAAAAAATTGTTTTATACTTTTTTTGTAGTGATATCGGTTTGGTTAAAAATATAACAAATAATATCTTAGTAAACTGAATTCCTATTTGATCAAAAGACTCACAAATTTTCAAACCACTGTATTTCCTTTATCTCCCACTTAATAAAGATCGTATCTTACATCATTGACCATGTTCATACAATGCGTCTCGTTGTACTAAATTTTCAATAAACCTCTTTGTACAATGCACGTTTCACTGCAAATTACATCTTTAAATTAATAGAGACAAAGCTTGAATTTTATAAACAACGTTTCGCTCTATTGGTTTAGCAATGTCCAGCGAACAAGAGAAAAAAGTAAGATTCCACCATGTCTGACCATTTCCGACAGCTATTATTCTGTCTCCCTCTATATCCGTTTCCGGCTGTCGCGAAAACAAAATAATGCTGCAGACAAAACACGGTTTGTTGTGCAATTCAGTACTATCTACCTTTGGACAATGATCCTTTAAGCTTTTAAAATAATGGTATTATTCAAAGAAATAAAATTAAGAAACGATAATGATCTTTGGCTTCTTAAATGAAAACATCTGTCAATTAACGTTTGTGAATGTTATATCGTCACTAATCATTATTGAGTAAATATTTTCAAACTCTTCGCGTATGTACTTGATGGAACAGTGAAACTTTGGAACAAGGCAATGTAAAGCGAGCAGATGAATACCTTTTCGTACCTTACCAGTATTAAACTGGGTTGTACTGACCAACGGACTGAGTGGTGGCTGTTAATAATATATCACCGGGCGATCGTCAACAGTCCCTTTAACCAAATACACAAACTTGACGAAAACTACTGTAACAGAAATGAAATGAATAAAGCATATAGTTATTCATTTATATATAATTATTGGTGAAGAGGATTATGTACGAATGATTTTGTATATTACTCAAGTTAAGATAAAAATAAATAGTAAATATTACATATTAGATTTTGCACTCGACTTTGCCCGAGTTAATGTAGATTTAATCTATCTCTTAAAAATAGTACTTTTTTACTTTTACTTTTAATAAATACCCTGTTCCCTCTTCTGCATCCCTGATAATGTGTATACGAATTTTATGATAGTATGTTTAGAAGTTAAAACATGAATACATAACAAAAATAATTAGTTTCCCATTCATAATATTAGCAAGGATGTTGCGTGTGGCAACCACCACACCCACACTGATCGGGGTACCTAGCCTAGGTAGTGGACTGTATATTGTAAAATTGGCTGGAGGCAGATACCCCTTTAAAATGTATGCCGAAAGTATTTTCTTTATAATCGGGATAAAAGATCACTCACCTGATATAATATGTCTTCTCCGCCGCCGTTGCCGATAGTGAGCGCACCAGTTATCCAAATAACTCTTATACAATCACAAAACACAATTCCGGACCGCCGTGTGTGCCGTGAATCCGAATTTAAGCGCAGGTTCCGATCAAGTGCCGCCGTGCAAGTCCGCCGTACAAGCGCAAGTGACCCGTCATCTCCGATTGTACGTTGACAAACAATGTGTCAAAAGAAAATAAAAATAATTTTGGCTACCCCCAACCAATTTATGCCCGAACAGATGTAGTTTATTTTATTTTTAATATATGATAAATAATGCAATATATCTAATACCCACAACTTTCTCTGCGTCTTTTAATTAATTTTCTTATTTCTCAAAGGGGTTAGGCAGCGTTTTTGACGAAAGCTATAATGCTGCTTGACTTCTTCCGACACTTCCAACAATTATCGTTATATTTTAACCAATATATGCAAAATCTTAACAAAATACACACCCTAACTTTCCTCGTGAATAACTCTATCTACTAGTCAAAACCGCATGAATATCGGATCAGTACTTTTTAAGTTTATCGTGATCAGACAGACAGATGTGGCGAAGGATTTTTTCTTATAATATGTACGATGAACTAGTAAAGGTTTTCATAATAGCATTACATTACTTTCCCATAAATTAATTTGTTTCTGCAAAACTATTCAAAAGCCTTTCCTCTTTAGAATACTAACAGATTTTAGACAATTTTTATTTGAATTTTAGAGGCATAATATTAGGTGGTGGAGCCACGCTGAAGCTACTATTATACAGTTATAGCATGAATGGGTTGGTTCGTCCGGGGTAGCTGTAGTCCAGTGAAGCTGTTAAGACCTTACTGGGTCAATAGCGTAGACATTTCGAAAAAAAAAAAAGTCCGGGGTAGCACCACCCTCTCACAGAAAACTGACGTGAAGTAACAGTGCTTGCATTGTTGCGTTTCGTTCGGTCAGTGAGAGCGCCGGAGACCTGTCTCCCCTCCCCTCTCCTCTCGCCCCCCTCTCCCTTCCCCTCTTCTCTAACCCCTCTCACTTTCTCTCCATTCTTCCAAACATAGGCTGGTAACGCACTTGCGACTCCTCTGGGGTTGCTAGTGTCTATGGACGGCGGTGATCGCTTAACAACAGGTGACCCGTCTGTTCGTTTGCCTCCTATATGATATAAAAAAAAAAACAGAACGAAATATATAAAATCGAGTAAAAGCTGTATGTTTGATTACCAGATGTAATTGAAAAAACAAACAATAAAATATATTAACAACTTTTACAACATCAACACATTTTAAATGTTAAAATTTTTCCGTTTTTTATTCCTATCGAACGGAACCTCGATCCAGACTAATAAACAAGCAATGCCTGTAAGTGAAAAGTTTGGTTGTTTACGCTTTTAACCGACCCCCCATGCTGTTAAAATACCCAATATTGATGTACGCAACAATAATTTAATTTCGTTCATATGTGAAGTAAAAAAGTTCGGGCAGTTTACGACTTGAATAATTATAAGTAATGGGTTTTGGTATGAATCAATTTACTTATTTATATGGGAAAAAGGAAACAGTGTAATGATGTAATTTATTCATGTAATAAACGCGATTTATAGTCAAGTACTACGGATACTGAAGATAAAAACTTAAAACGCATATTTTATACAATGTTTGTAGCCACAGTTTTTTCTAATATTGTCTATAATTGCCATTGTTTTTAACACTTAAAGAATAATCTTTATATATATATATATATATATAAATGGTTATATCTCTCTTTCTGTATGTTCTTTATTCATGATTCGAAGTGGACTAAACATCATATTCTTCGAGTTACAATTATTTCTTGCCTCATTATGAAAATAGTTTTTTTTTCTAAGCTTGTTGTTTTCGCAGAAGGATCATTTGGAATTGGCATAAGAAACAGAGAGGGCTGATCGCAATTTGATACGATTCAGTACTCACTCCTTTGACGTGTTGCATGAGCGTTATGTTAAGTCATTAAGACTTGTCAGTCCTGATCGAGTGCAACCATCGAGAGGGGCACTGCCCCGGACGATTTCCCTCCGAACCGAGTTAACAGCACGGGTGAGATGACCAGCATTGTTGTTGATATAGCTATATACAAGACAATGTGAAAGTCGTGGTTATTTCAAAAAGATTTAGATGCAGGTAAGAGAGTCGTTGTAATCAAAGTCCGTTAAAAAATTAGTAATCACATGCTTTTTAATGTCAAAACCACGTTGTATACTGAACAATCTTTTCTTAATGCATTTTTTACCCCAATTGAAGATTTTTTGTAGTGCACTATTTTGTTGTTACCTGCTGAAGTTCATTACCGCGAGTTTTATGTGTTATGAGCAACACATCGTACGCAAATAAAACGCTTGCCCTCTGAAAAACTTATATCGAGGAGTGATTTATTAAAATAGTTGAGAGTAAATTTTTTGCACGGATGAAACAGTTAATTTACGTTATATTTTTAAATTTTACATCAGCAATTTATATAAATGTCATTATTATATTTGTAAAATTCATATACTTAAGTTATTAATTCATATTTATCATAAGTGTAATATTCAGTTTATCCAACCTAGATAAGTATAAACTCCCACGTGCGTGAGAATGTGTTCACGTGTTTTCTCTCACTCCATATACACTTTTTTTTATATAATGTATGTAGGTATAATCTTTGAGCAAATTTCAACGTTTGTTTTCATACAATGGGAATAATACATGAAACAAATTGTGATGTTTATTGTAAACTAGCTGTGATCGCGACTACGTTCGAGTGAAATTTAATACAAAATTGCATTGGTTAATAAATTAACATAGTACTTTAACAGTGATGCATGTCCAAACAAACCGACAGACAGACATTTCTTAAAATAGTTGAAATATATTTTATTACTTATTTATAGATACTTCCAATTTTTTTTTTCATAAAATCTAAAAAGTACAGACACGTTACGTTTACATTCTGATTATATATATATAGATGAAGTTGAAGGAAATTAACAAGTACATAAATCTTACATCACTGAGACAACATTACACATATCACCTCTACACACGTGCACGCACACACGCTTACACATGAAAGTGGAAGGGTTTTTTTCCCTTATCGAACTGAAATAATTTAGAAAATTATCCGATACGAAATTTATATAAGAGTTGTTGAGATATATAAGCTTGGTACACATATATGTTTTAACATAGCCCAAGCCGAGTTTTGCCGTGCACCCTTGAGCTAGTTGTCTAATAAAGTCGGCTGAGTGCCGCAAGCGCTCGCGTTAATAGTCCGGTGAAGCTGTTAAGACTAATTGCTAGGTCAATAGTGTAGTCAGATCGAAAACGGGTACATAGTAATGCAATATAAAACTAAACTATTAAATATTGACCAATGTAATGTTTATTTAAAATTTAGTTTATACCAGAAATTAAAAAAAGGAAACATACACACTTACAACATACTACTATAGTAATTAATAAGCTTTATTTAAAAAAAAAACTTAACAATTTTTGCTTTTCACACAAGTGATGACGCGGACACAAATAATTATCCATATACTTTATTGTTTCAATGTACAGTGGTACAATTTCACCCACAATTAAATAACAATATTACTTACAATAATAATACATTAAGCCTAGAGGAGGATTGGTTCTCAAATACAGCTACTGGCTTTAGTTCCTTGGAGATAGATTCTCAACTCGACGGTAGTATATTCTTAGACGGGTATTAGAAAAAGATTCATTCAAAACTTAAGCTATAGTTCTCTCACAATGCTTTCTTCGTCCTAAGCTCGGGCTCATTGCAAGGTTTCAGGGTTTAAACAAAGCCGACAAACTATCGGAATATATTACCAACAACAGAGTCATCATCGCTTCTAGTATAAATAAAACATTAAATAAAAACGAAATGTTTTATACATATAAAGAATTATTTTGCCTGAATGATATACAATTTATGATACTCAAAAGACTACGATTTGTAGACGTATGATAAATAACTTTGTTAGTTCATATCTACGACTTAATTTAAACATGTAACAGATGAAGAAATAGAATATTTAGTAACCGAACTCTTTAATTGCCACACAAAACATTCTTCACCCTTTTAATCATATCAAAAGAACAATCTTCCGGCCGGATGGCCGTCTAACGACGAATTACTTTTTATTTACAACTGAATATAAACATTATTATTCATATCCTAAAGTTTAATTTTGAATACATCTCAGTAACGGTTATCGTTGAGTAATTCTGAAACTTCCAAGAATAAAGATGATCTATCATATTACAAACTCATTTTTGATTCGTGAAAATCTAATTCTGGTTAATTCTTTCATGTTCCCTTTATCTCGTCCTTTAATCTTTGAATCGTTTTCGATTACTTGAAATTAATAAAAGGGACGCGATATTTACATGTTTACATTATTTATTTATATTAAAAGTTTACTGTTTTGTAATTAGGGCCTCACTTTTTTATGTGATTTAATCCTGGCGTCTGCTGGTAACTGAAATAATCAGCTAGAGAGTTGAAAATCGCCTTATAGCGGCGATTTCTATGTACAGAAACTGCGATGTATAAAATGTGAATATTGAATAAATTTATTCACGTTGATACTGCAACGCGATTCATTGAAACGAGCATGTGTGAGCAGTAATGTATTCATGTATATACAATTTTAATGTTGTCAGTTTGTCCAGACTAATCTCCGAAACGGTTTGACGAAAAATTTACTGGCAAATAAAATAATATAGAGTACTAAAATTAAATTAAGGTAACTTCTAATCGCTATCGCTAAAATGTTGTAAGTTTGAAATATTAATAAAATTACAACTGCAACAATATAATATTTTAACAAAAATTAAAACCGACTTTAAAAGTACTAAACAAATGCACCAAAACTCCCCTGACTATTGTCATATACTTAGACTTTGTCATAAAATCATATTAGTATCTCAGTCACTCAGTCATTTTCTATTCTATTTTTAGGGAGATCCTTGATATATCTAATATCCAATATTGATAAAAAAAATTAAAAGGAGGATCTTTAAAAATGTCTCGTTAACAATAAGAGAATAATTTTCCAAATCGGGTTATATTGACGATGTCCTGAGGTATCAAACAATAAAAAAAATCATACAACCACCTACTTTGTGACTAGAGTTAAAATATACATGGTTGAATCACTTTCATCTTAATGCGTTATAAACCATCTCATTTTTTTCTATATTCTATCTTGACCACTATGCCACGGTAAAAAAAAACCCTTTACAGTGACTGTTTATGGTCTTTTGTAAACAGCCGGTCACATCCATCAGCTGATACGCTCGTTTTAGTATTTATTTAAATGCTCAACTAATGTTAAATAATTACGTGATCTAATATGTCAAACAAGTTAAACCTTTAGAAAGTATGACTATTGAGTGCAGATTCCGAACTGTAGCTATAGGCGGTGGATTTTTTAATTTGAGGGTAATAGCTAGCCAGGTGGATGTAGAAAATACTGTGATTTCTTCACCATGTTTTCTTTTACTGAGACTCATTTGCAAGAATTTAAAACTGCATCGCTTGATACACAGTCCAAACTCGCTAACCACGCATCTGTCACTTTTTTTAATATCATAAGAGGCAAACGAACAGGTGGGTCACCTGATGTTAAGTAATCACCACCGTCCATAGACATCAGCAACACCAGAAGAGTCGTCGTCAGAAGAGAGTGCTCTGCCAGCCTGTGTTGGTGGGGAAGCGTGGAGGAAAAGGGGAAGAGAAGGAAGAAAAGGGGAGGGAGGTGGGCCTCCGTTGCTCTCACTCACCGAGCGAAACGCAATTATGCAAGCACTGTTGCTTCATGTCGATTTTTTGTAAGAGGGTGGCTCTACTCCGGACGAGCCGACCCATTCATGATGAAACCAGTTATAGCATCAGCGTGGCTCTACCACCCACAACCTACTTTGTCATGCTATTAAAAAAATTACAAGCATACTTATACTACTTCGAACTTATGGATAAATAATATAACGTGGTTAAGTATTTATCTGAGAATCAAAGTCATCATTAGCATTAACCTATAACAAATTCTCACAACTTAGTTAGCTAAATTTTTAAAACGGTATAATTTAGATAACTTTGGTTATTAATAAGCCCAAAACTATAAACCTGGTATTCATAAACATAGCTACAAAACGTATTAGCTCCAACAGAAATTGTGTATATTAATAAAGTAACCTTTAGCCTTAAAACTCATTGCTTTGACTCTTAGAAAATAAGGAGTTAATGAGTTGAACGTATCCAATAAAAATTAATGTGTTGCAACATTGTAATATTGTAGTTATTACGCCATAAACTTTACTCAGCGCATTTCCGAGAGCTCAGTGTAATGCACCGAGAAAATCATTTATTAATAATTCAAATTCAGTAATGTTATGAAGTATGAAAAAACATCGGGTTCACAAATATTCATAGCTTTTTATTGCTTCTGGATTAAAGAACATCCACTTTAGTTTATCAGATAAGATTTTATTTCCGAATAATAATTTTGTAACGTTTTTTATTTTATGCAAACTGATGAAAACATTAAACTTAAAAAAGAGTATATGTGCAATTCACACGAGGTGGAAGTGAAACTTACAAAAACTTATAAAACATTCAAGCAAGCGATGCACGTTAACAATGTTCCACGCTGCTTATGAAGCATTTTCTAAAGATTTTGTAATACGCATACACACACACCCACACACACACAAGCATGCAAATATATAATACTCGGACCAGAACAAGTATTAGGTATAATAGGATATAGTTTTAAGTTTAATGTTTTCATCAGTTTTCATGAATAATATATATATATATATATGTATATATATACATAGTATATACATTGAGGAGGCACGAATATAAGAAATACTGTATAATGTATTCTGTCTCATTTTCTCGCACCTTAAAGTCTCTATACGTGTATGTTTGTCTCTTTCTAATGTAGTTTTATTGTTTTATCGCTTACTTTCGTGTCGTCGTGTTTATTTAAAAAATAATCATGAATTGTTGAAAATAATAATAAAAAATAATAAGTTGAATAATGAATACACTGAAGTAATCTAAACAAAATTAGCATGTTGACGTTTTTGCAGAATAAAGTGACAATATAATGTTTATTGAATCAATAACGAAGAAAGGCAAACTCGGAAGTTTCTTCCAAATTTCGAGTGAATAACGACGATATCCATAATTCGGATACGAAAGAAAGTAAAACTAAACAAAAATAAAAATTACAGTGTTTGTGAATCGACATCGAAGTTTATTTTCAAAGAGCCATAATCATCGGGAGGCGAACTTTATTACGTTTTACGACGAATCTTAAATACGAAATGTAAACATTGGCGCTGAGGGAGCATACAGAATGTAAACAAATTAACGAAGATACCTCGGTGTGTTTCGCATAAATTGTGAATATAAACTTCCTTTCGATTTTTATTTCGCTTTCGCGATTGTTCGTTAACATTAATTGCAGATTTGTATTTTTTTTATAGAATATCAACAACCATTTATCGATAATTCTTCACTTTTTGGCGATTTTTTAACACTCATTAATTTCATTTTTACTATTATGTATGTTATTTATTTTTCTACTTTTCTGGAAAAAGGCTTTGTAACATTAAACTCTCCAGTGTACAAAATAAACGAGGCAATAAAGTATTCATTCACTCATTCATATATCTATATACATAGAAATCAATTGCTGAAAGTGAGTGTACCTATTTCTAAACAACAGTAAAACCGTCTAGCTAATTATATTTTTGTTACATATTTAACTATCAGAACAACGCTCGTATCAAAGAAAATGTTAAAAGAATTTCACGGTAAAGCGAAAAATTTAAATTAAAAAAAAACATTTAAAAAGTAAATGAATTAATGAGACAGAAGACGCTATTAATTTTTTTTAAATATTAACAAGTTAACATTAAATTGTTCAGTTACTAAACTAGTATATAATTACTAGCGGGCCCAGCGGACTTTATCCCACCCTGATAATAAAAAACAAACTTTGAAAATTATATACTTAAACCTTTCTCAGGAATCACTTTATCTACTGCCAAAAACCGCATGAAAATCCGTTCAGTAGTTTTTGAGTTTAGCGCGAATAGATGTGATTGAGGCGTTTGTTTTATAATATTTGGGTATAGTTCATACAAAAACACTAAAATCGCGTTTTATAAATGGGCGGGCGTAGTATGGGGCTGAAAATTTGGGATTATAAGTATTTTTTTAAGGCAATTAAAAGAATACAATATTTTTTTTTTGTAATTTTTTTTAATAAAAAATTCTGGGCAGCAATACCCTAATCATCTAACGGTATGGAATATACTTTACGACATATTCTCATACCTACCAAATATACAAAAAAAATCATAAAAATTGGTCAAGCCGTTTCAGAGGACTTCAATTAATTAAATAATAATTTTAATATATTAGAGAAAGATATCGTTTACTGTAGAGGAAAAAATTGTTTCATTGTTTTCATTAATAAGCCTGTCCAAAGCCGGGACGGATACTTAGTATTCAATAAACAATATGCCTAAACAATCAACACTGCTTATATCATAAAAGCGTCAAGTGATACATTTATCGACGTAGCGCTTTAAAAACAAAAACACATCATTTAATTTTAACGTCTGTGCCGATGTATTGCGTAATAAATAACATGCTGGTATGAAATGATATGCAGATGTATACATATTCTAATTAGGTTTTTTTTTTTATCTCCAAGAAGAAATGATGAAAAGCAATGACGTTTTTATGCAAAATTATGGAGATGGAGACATTAGCAATTTCTATTTAAATGAAAATTGTCGCCGGATGCCCTTTGCCTTCGCCCTCGTTTATGGTCAGCAAAATGTAATCAAATAACTTTATCTTCAAATGTGCAAGAAGTAAATTTTTTAATCAAATTTATTAGTCAGAGTTCACTTTTTACAGGCATTTTATTGTAAATTGTTGATTTAAAATGATCACGTTACTTTGGTAAAAATAGTTTTTTTTTTACTTTATTTTTGCCAATCAATCTTTCAGATTATTACTGCCATTGTCGCGTAGTAAATAATATTACAAGCTTCGTGCGATCACTTCAATATTAAACGTCGTGTGAGTCAATATTCTAACAAGATGGTGGATCCCTTGTTCTAAAGGTTCTAACCTTCCAGAGAGTTTTTGTGGCATTTCAGAATTTCTTCTACGTGGTATTATTTTCCATTCTCTTCACTTATGCACAATAAACCAACTATATTACGTAAAACACCACCAAATTTACAAAATATAGACTCAAACAACACAAGATTATGAATAAAATATGAAATCCACTACATGACAGACTAAAGCCCCGCAAAAAACTCGAACTTTGGTAAAAATAATTATTAGGAATTAAAATTAACGAGTCGTGTTTATATTAATCAAAAACTATTCAACTTACTACCAGAATATTTGATAGCTCCTACTTATTTTGCATTTGTTTATCTCCAAAATTAATTATGTTATAACTCAACCAATCTTTCTAAAATTTCACTGCTATTATTGTGTACGTAATAAATAGTATTACAAATTTCTTGTAATATTTTCATTGTTCATATAAAGGCAACAAGGGATGTTGGAAATTTCAATAGAGTTTTTGTGGCATCTCAGAATTAATTTTCCGTGGTACTATTTCATATCCACTTCACTGCAAAATAACCGAACTATGTGAACACGCAACCTAGGTTCAAAATACTAGGCTAAATAACACATGATTATGAATCTAATATTTAAAAATCTCGTGTCACGGTGTTTATGGCTAAACTTCTCCAAAACGGCTCGACCGATTTTAATGGTTTTTTTAATGCATTTATATTTTTTTATTTGGTAGTTATGAGAATAGGTCGTAAAGTATATTTCATAGGGATAGGTGATTAGGGTGTCCATATCTAGGAAACAAATCGTTATGTTTGACAAATTTTTAGTTTTTTTTTTATTCGGCTTCAAAAAATATCTACTACCCCAAATTTTCATTCTCCTAGCTCCACCCTTTTCTTTTTTTAAACGGAACTTTAGATTTTTTTATTGAAAAATCTATCAATCGTATTACAAACGAAGGAACGGAATTATTAGTGTTGTTGAATGTCAGACGGCGCTATGTCCTTGTAGCCCGGTGAAGCTGTTCAGACCTTGCTAGGTCAATAGCGTCTTCAGTTCGAGAAAAAAAAAACCAATCTTTCATCCAAAAATGCGTAAGTCACGAGAAGCGTCGCGTTATTTTGTCATTTAATTCTGTATTTATTATGCAGTCTTTACGTATAATTAACAAATTCTAATAAACACAAACAGCTATATCAAAACGGAAATTTCATTGAGATATAGTTTAGTTTTACAGCATGTTAATTTATAAAGTTAGAAGATAATGTGAAATAAAAACTATAAACCCGTAAAATTATTGTGTGGTCGCTGTCGCTGATCCAAAGATTTGAAAGGGTTTATTAAGTAGACATTTATCGCTTATATATATAGGTCAGTCTTAATCTCACTTAAAACCGATAGAAGATGATGCTAACGGGTGATGGTGCTTACTTAAGAAAAATTTTCGTATACCAACTTGGTGTGTGTTTAAGTGAATTCCTGAATAGTTTGGATCAACAATTGGAAATGATAGATGTCACTGTCACAATCGGGTTCTAGGTTTTTTAAGATTCTTCGAGTTAGGAAATACAATTGAAACCGGTAGTAACCGATTTTATGCAGACGAAGCTGCGTGAGTCAGCTAGTAAAATATAAAATCCACTATATGACAGGCTAAGATCTGGCCAAGTATATATGATTTACAATGCTTTCTTAAACTCCCAAGTACTGAATAAATAATAATAAATAACGACTTGAAGTACAATAAAGAAACAACTGAAATCTTTAAAAAATATTCTCACCACATTATAGATATTGTTCTTATTTTCATTCCTGTCACTCTGTACGAGTGTATTTTCGGTGGCACAATGTTATTATAGCATCCCGGGATGATGGCATGTCCTCTTAATTTCAAGTAAATCGTGGTACTCTCGCGATGGTATACATCTGAATAAACAATGAATGAGCGGTTATTAAAGGCCGGAACAATGTTGCGACTGAGGTTAAAATACTGCGATTAAAAATCGCAAATATTATTAAACATTGAAATTACATAAATATAGTTAATTGCAATTATTATACAATGTATATTGTGATATATATTTCTTTAACCCCAAACTCGGTTACAATTAATCTAAAAATGACTTCGAGATGTAAGTACATAATGACTCTTTTTCATTATTGTATATAATACACCTTTTACACTAAAAGATGCTCACTAAAATTTCGTTACAATACATAACACCATACAAACAAACACTTTATTACTAAAATTTCTATATAACACTACCTATACCATCTCGAATATCTCATCAATTAATATTAAAAACTTCATTAATTTTGTTGGTTTTATTTTTTTCTGTAGAACGTTGGTCTGGTCACCAATTGTACGAATTATGACGTAGTTTTGCTAATTTAAGCAACAATTTTTAATCTCTCCTTAACCAAACTTGAAAACCGAATGTTTAGTATTAATAGTGTACTGTTAAATACACGAAATTAACGCATGTATATTAAAAACATATATTTAATATAATCGCGGGTTTTTTTCCATTAAATCGCATATTTGCGAGCTGCCTTAAAGCGGCAGTGGATAATCTCATCGATATATCAAGAGCACCGGCTGTCCGAGTTGGAAATCATCGACTTTACTAGGGAAGTGACTAATAAACGTTTTATTTATTCAAGTACCAATCAGTTTATATATTATAATTATATTTTATTGAAATCACTTTATAAATTTAACTTCTTTTATACGATTAATCTTCTCTTATATAAATAGTATGAAGAGTAAGTATATATCTTAATCTGTGGGAATAAAATAGTCGATTTTATCTAATTTATGAAAATCCCATTAATGGACTATGGGATAGCTTGTATTAAGTGGTTTTTATAAAATATTAGCTTATGCGTCCGGATTCGATCGCATTATTGTAAATTTGGTCTTGGGAAAAGAACAGGTGAGTCACCTGATGTTAAGTGATCACTACCGTACATAGACAATTGCAACACTAGTCGCAAGTGCATTGCCAGCTTGTGATGTGGAGGGGGAGGGGAGGAAGGGAAGATGAGAGGGGAAAGGTGAGGAGAGGTGGGCCTCCGGCGCTCTCACTGGCTGAACGTCACGTCGGTTTTCTGTGACAGGGTGATTTTGGTTTTCTGAAACCAGTAACAGCTTCAGCGTAGCTCTACCACCTACAGAATGTTGATTGTTTAAGTATTTATTTAAAGTTTAAGATACCAACTCACATTCGCATGTACGAGTATAATATTACGAAAAACCGTGTCTTTGTATGTACCTCTGAAAAACCTTTAAAGTTAAATATTACATCGAAAAATACATAAATTAATAACTCAAAACTTCATAAAAAATTAGAGCATAAATAAAGCCAGAATAACTGGTTATGAATTGCATTGTGGTACTATTTCCATCGCAAGAAGTAAACTGAAACAAGTACACTCAGGAAACTAAATACCTTAACAAGAAAACATGACTAGACAATGAGCAATCGTGTTAGATTAGTGTCCATTAGAATAAATAACAAAAACTATTTACACACCGATATGATAATGACATTGTACATTACGATAATGTTTAATCGGAACCCATATATTTAGACAACAAACGTCTTAGTCACGCTGGTCACCCGTTCGACTGTCCTCACGGCTACTAAGGTGTTGTAGCTTGTAGTTACGGGTAAGAATTAATTCAATTCTCAAATTTTATTTATTTATAAGAAAATAATCGACAACAGGGACATAATAGATTAGATACAACGTACATAGAAATTGTTAAAAGTAGTTATGTCACTAATTAAACAGTATTTATTTATCACGTACTACTATACAGATGCATTATACAATAGATAAGACAATAATAATATAGAAGATACAGTTAACAATAGTAAAACGAAACTATTATAATATCATTCAATGACTTAAAAATTATGGAAAAAAATTATAAGTCAATTTTCTAATTTTAGATTTCAAAAGAAAAAGTGAATTGCCAAATAAATCTATAGTATGTATGATCTTTTTTTTTTTTTTTTATTTTAGCACGGCAAAGTGACTGCACTATGCCTGATGGTAAGCACAGTACAATCCAAAAATAGTAGCGACCACCGATTGACACACTGTCCATCGCCGGTCGCCACTATCAAGCCGGCCTGTAAAATCTTTGATGAGCAGCTCGTTATATTGACGTGATAGTCTGGGAACGATGGAAAACTATCATACATTGTTTCTGTTGTTATTATGACCAAATAAAGAGACTGGATATCTAGGTTGCCTAGAAGGCACATCACAATATAGTATAGAACAAAGTCCTCTGCCATGTTTCTCTGACTGTTCGCGATGAGTTCAAAAACTACTAAATGGATTTTCATGCGGTTTTCAGCAGTCGATAAAGTGATTCATGGCGAAGATTTTGGAGTATAATTTGTCAACGTGCGGGTGTATGATCATTTGCTAACAATTGCATTTTTTTTGTCCTGTCCGGTTTAATTCTTAATTATATAAATGAAACTCAATCTTTGAAGAATAACAAAATGTATTATTCTTAATAAAATATTTATGTCGATGTTATCAATTTCAATAATATAAAAATCTAGCTTAAAATAATAAAGCGGTTTTTTATATTCATACCTATGTTTATATTGTTAGTATAGGTAACACTGCATTTAATTAATTTGCATCTTCCAAGAATTATATTGTAATCTAATAAAAAAAAAATTTACGCCACTTTAACGCATTCTTTTAATACTGATTGCTTTAATTTAATGTAGCAATTGCCAATTACGCATACAAAAGGACTATGTTATGAGAAGGTTAACATGAAAAGATATAATTGTTTGAAATAATAATATATATTTCATAAAGCGAAATCTACTTGAGTAAAACTTTAAATTGTTTAAATTACAAACAATAAGTTTACGTACAGACAATGGCATAGATCTAATTTATTACAGCGTTTAACATAACATAACACAAGTAAGTAGATATATTTATTCCCTAATTCTAAGTGATCAGTTCTAAACATCAAATATAAGGAACTGATTGTGTTAACTTTCGGTAACGAAATAGATAATAATAGAAAGACCATTTGACTTCTAAAAAAAAATTAAAAACATTTATGCCATCAATGTCACTGATAATAGGTTAATCTATAAGCATAGTTGACTGTTTGGAAGTGGCAACCAGGCTTTGGCTGAACGCCAATTTAAAAAACATCCTGCAAATACTTCACGAAAAAACACACACCTTTCATATACCAATTCGATACTTTTTGCGAAACGGTAAAAATATCAGTCTATTATTAACATTTGAAGGGTATAAAGGAAAAATATATTTGAATATGTCAATAACGTGTCAGTTTTTGACGTGATGTGAGATCGTTGGCAAATGTTGTCCCTGTTTTTAAAATGCTGTTTCAGGAAATATTATATTTTCTTTGAAGTATTATGAGTTACCTACGTGTCGGAAGTAGATTAGAATGTGTTTAATTTCTCAGAATATTTGCTCATCACTGCATGTTATAAAACAGAGTCCTGCGCCGTGTCTTTCTGTTTTTTTTTATATCACAGGAGGCAAACGAATAGGTGGATCACTTGATGTTAAGTGATCACCACCGTTCATAGAGTTTTGCAACACCAAGGGAGTCGCAAGTGCGTTACTAAACTGTGTTTTTTTGTTGAAGGGTAAGGGAGGAGAGAAATGGGAAAGGGACGTGGAGAGAGGGGGGACATTGACCTCTGGTTCTCTTGCTGACCGAATGGAATGCCACAATGCAAATACTGTTACCTCACGTTGGTTGTCTGTGAGCCAGGCGAGCCGACCTATTCATGTTGAAACCAGTAATAGCTTCAGCGTGGCTCTACCACTTCTGTTTGATTGTTCACGTTAAACTCAAAAACCTCTTAATGGATTTTCATTTATGAATATAAAGTGACTCACGGGGAAGGTTTAGATGTATAATTTATCAATATTTTTTTTGTAAATTAGTTGAAATATAACTACAATTGTTAGAAGTTCGGTAAAAGTCAAGCCGTCTGGGAACTTTTGTCGAAAACGCTGGCTAATAATTAATCCTTTTGAAGTATAATAAAACAATTGAGATAATAAACAACGATAATACAGCCGAAAGAATCAGCTAGTTGTAACTTAAGCATATATATGACCTTGGTCTAACGATAACAATACAATTATGTGTAACTTAATTTATTGTTGATGTGAGCCAGTTACCCTTTTGCAAATCCAAATTTAGAAATAGACGTACGTTAGTATACTATTAAATATTATGAAATTAACTATTAAAGCAGAATATAAACCACATTGTTCTTAGTACTTATGGAAATAATGAGACAATTTAATAAGAAATGTATTTATTTTATACCAATAGCTACACATGTTTTGATACAGTAAAACAACTTGAATTAGCTTTAGTATAAACTCATTATATTGTCTCGGAATTTACATCAGTTGTTGTGAGATAAATATCGTCTCTTAATAGACAGGACAAGTAAAGGATTTGAGTAAAAAAGTTGATTACAAAAAGTATCATATACAAATTTAGTATATTTAGAAGTATATGTTGATGGAAGATAGATATATGATTATGCCTCATTTACAAACTAAAAAACCCTCCACAATTTTCGTCAGTCTATTAGTTAACTGTCATACTGTCTCTTAGTTCGCTTAAGCTGTGAAGAGCCATCAAGCAAATAGCATACGTTAATTCTAAAAAAAAAGTCAGTAGGACAACCGATAATAATGAAAACTCAAAACAATAAAATATATGTATTTTCTTTTTAACTTTTAAACTATTTTTTAATTTAAATTTCATAATTTGTATATTGAACGGTCTTGAAAATGTTACATACAAAATACATCGATATTAAAGGTAAATAGGCCGTTATGTTGCTAGCCTGATGCAAGCCGCGCAAGCGCAGTACTCTCGGTCATGCTTTACGAATATGTCATGACATAACTTCAAAAATACCGTTCAATACGCCTAAAGAAATTTTCACTTCAAACAACTGTCTTCTAATCTAAATTATTGATGCTCGTTACACGTACATACCATATGTGGATGATATATAGGGAAGGAGAATATCACATTTCTTGTAACATAAAAATATTTCAATAACTTTTTATAAATGGAAATATATCCATCAAATAATACAGAACTGTACTTAATAACATCTATTCCTTTGATTTAGTTTTTCGTGAATTTACCTGCAAATATTTTTGATATACTATCCGATATTACGCCTTTGAGAAATCCTAAATAAAAAGCCCATATTCGTATCTTTTCACTGAAATAAAAACCAACTTTAATCCTATGTAGTATTTCCCAGTTCAGACTATATCAAAGGCTAGTGAAATTCATGTCAAAATGTTTGAAAAGTGTGCCCGAATGCATCAAAAACGCTGCAGGAACTTTTATGTGAAATTTAATGTTGCATATTTAACGCTACTACAAATTTAGTTTAGAAGCCGACATGTTTTTGACAAGTTTTAATCTACATTAATTAAAATTGCTATATAACTATCACGCATATATAAATAAAGTGAAACTATCTTTTTTTACTAAGCAAGACAAAGTGTCTACACTATGTCTGATAATAAGGACAATGCGATCCAAAAATAACAGCGATCTTCAAGAGATAGGTAAGAAACTCAATAAACTGTAAGAGAGCCGTTGTAAAGACTTTATCACTGTGTATATGGAGCTCAAAAACGAGTCCGGTGAAAATCTCTACCAGTAATCCAATCTTATCTATGAAATAAATGCCACAGGTTTATCAAAGGCTCTAACATGGAGAGCAAGATTTTTTACGTGGGGAAATCCCTTATGGATATGGAGAGAAAGACTTAGAGGAGAGTTTTATATGGGCTATACCTATATCTTGACACTTAAAGGTATTAAAGGAATTAATTAGTAACAATAAAATTGTAATCATTGTAACTGTCATGAAATAATAAAAACTTTTCTACAAGAAAGATATCAGCTGTTTCGGAAAATAAAAATAATCTATCTTATTAGTATTTATGGACTCAATTTCATTAATTGCACAATATAGTTTCTGGTAAAGGAATATACGTGGTAGTAGAAACAACATTCTTACATATGTTTACAATTTGCCAAAAAAAAAACTATGTGAATTGTTATTATACGATTCCTATTTTTATTTACTTTTTTATTCTCAGCGATGAAATTAGTTATCCAGTTAATTCAATGGCTTAAAATGTATCATAACTTTGTAATAGTCAAACTACAGACCTTACAATTATTGTGATAGTTTTGTAAAGAACATGCACGACTTTTGTACTATATCTGTATAGCAACGAGTACATCCATTAAATCCGCTTCTGTTCATTGTAAACGAAATATAAACATTTCTGGTATTAACCCGACCGTATCGAGACCCATTGCGATGTAATGCGAATAAACATAAAATTAATGAACTCCGTTAATGTATGGCCATGTAAAACAATACTGTATCATTTGTTTGATAAAGAACAGTAAATTAATTTGTATGATGTAACAAAACTCCCTTTATATGTAACGTAGAATATGTATATTACTTATTATGTAGAAATGTAAATATTACATATTTCTCGAGTACTTAATAATCTTCTACTTTTTTTAAGTAACAGTATCTACGTGGCAATTTTTTCCTCGTGTTTAATTTAACATCAACGTAATAGGGTACTTACAATTAACCATTAAAAAAAATTCGCGCCTACTTACTAAGTACTAACACAACATATTAAAAACTGGCCTCTGCCCGCGACTTCATTCGCGTAGTAATAGTTACTTTGAATAAACGCTAACACGCAGCGAAAACTCTCAAAAGCAAAAAAACCCGATTTTTAAATATTCTTCATTGGTGCTCCGCTCCTATTAATCTTAGCGTGATGACATATAGTATATAACCATCCTCGATAAATGAGCTGTATAATATTGAAAGAAATTTCAAATCGAACCAGTAGTTCCTGAATTTAACCCCTACAACCTCACAACGTCACAAAGTTATCTTTATAATATTATAACATTAGTATAGATTATTGTATCAACTGTAGTAACTACAAAAAAAACTGTAATCATTTATAAAAATACTATTTAAGGAGCTGTGTTGATGTGTGCGAATTTGTTGCCCAGTATAGTGCCTCATTGACATAGGCATTCACAGTTTTTCCCTTCTTAATAATGCTCGGTTCTCATTAAGAGACTAACCTATCCTCAGCCTCCGATACTTCGTATCGGGCCACGCGCCTCGATCGTTATTAATTTAGTATTACTAATGTACTTTCTCTACATACTATAACATACTATTCAACACTTTGTATTATAATTGTTCTGCTTCTAAGAGTCGTAGCACGATGTTAGTTTTCCTTTTTGATAGGCTTATAACATGCAAACACAAGTTTTTAAATTTTTGATATTTAGAATATTAGTAGAGATTTCATGAAGTTTAAAAGTAGTTATGTTTAAGAAAAAACCTTATAATAAAAGTTAATATTTATCTTTTAGATTACTAATTAAAGTATTCACATTCTTGCATTTATAGTTCTTGTTAATTTATTCTATGTCTGAATTTTAAAATCGTTTATTAGAAGAAGTATATGCTTTATCCTTCACACCCAGTTCTTCTTTTACACTTATATAGTAAAAATCCAATTATTATACAAAAGAATAAACCTTTATTATATAAAAACTAAAGGTACAATTAAGAGAAAGATAGTACTTACTACTTACATTTAATATTTCTCGAGCTAAAATCACAAAGAAAACATTAAGCGAAAGTGTTCCTTACAAAAACGTTAATGGAATGAAATGAGGAACAATAAGGGATCTGATATGAGTGGACGATTTATATGTTATTTCAATAGACGAATCGGGAACATTTGTTTTTCTCTACGTGTGAATTTTACGGAAAGAGACCGATGGTTCTAATTCAACAATTTGGTCCAATGAGCTTTGGTGCAAAAACAGTAGACTGCCTGTGGGATATCGGATAGAATTGGAGCCTGAATAAATATTATCGGTCTGGGGTTATTTCAGCTTTGTTATTTGCATTGTCGTCTGCTTCATAAACTCTGATATCGTTAAATGTTTTAACAATCTGTTTTTACTTTTAATTTTATTGTGTTGTCTCGTCTGTGGTTTAAGTTTCATTTTTATTTTTCTTTCCTTCGGTTTTTGAAATATGTAATTAATTTTCGATAATATTTCATTTTATCTTGTAGTAAACCTTCATCGATGGTTTATTAATTATTATTGCTTCTACAGTGAACAATTTTATGGACAGCTGATCCCCGCTCATCTTTAATTCATTGTTCAGTTGCCAATTCTACGACATTTAGAATACCATTGTGTGAAAATTGTATGTAATTACATACGTATAGTACATATATTTTGAATAAATTTCCTAAGTCAAAGATATGTTTATTTGTTATTTCAATTTCATATCACCAAAATGGAAATTAGGTTCACATCATATGTTAAAGACTTTTATTAATAGATTTAAGAATTTGCTGAATATTTTTAAGGCTACATATCAATACGCTTTTCATAGAGTTACGTAGTAATAAACATGTTGGTAGGTGGTAGAGCCACACTGAAGCTATTATTGGTTTCAGCATGAATGGATCGACTCTTCCAGGGTAGCATCACCCTCCCACAGAACACCGACATGAAGTAACAGTGCTTGTATTGTTGCGTTTCGTTCGGTCAGTGAAAACGTCGGATACCCACCTCAGCTCTCTTCCTCTCACTCCTCCCTCATATGCACGCTGGCAACAAATTATGGACGGTGGTGATAATTGAACATCAGGTCGTAGTCCGGTGAAGATCTTAAAGCCTTAGATGCCAATAACATATTCAATTCGGAAAAAAATGGACATCAGGTGATGCACCTGTTCGTTTACTTCTTATCACATAAAATAACAAGTTACAATAAAATATAAGAGCGAGTGCACAATTAATTCAGATAGAACAGGTTACTATTTTACACTAAAATGATATTGTCAAGCAAGGAGTCGCGACTGCAGTTAGTGACTTTATAAACAGTACCCGGACGACCGAGCCTAATTCGGTTCTTTAAAAAACATTTTTAAATTAAAATAAACTGTTGTTTGCATTACAAAATTATATAATATTATTATTTTCATTAAAAAAAAAAAGATATCTCTTCTGCTGTCACTTGAGGTTAGACGGATTTTTGAAACAGCCGATTTCCATCTGAGCTATTTTGATTTTAACAGCGGCAGTGAAATTTACCTTTATATACTAGCTATATTTTTTTATTCTTTGAAAACTCGGTTAAAAAAGTTTTCTATGAATGAAATTTAGCTAGATCGATTTATCGTCCCCGAAACCACCTACACAGTAAGTTTTGGAAATTACTGACTCCGTTTCCGAGATCCTGAATATATAACAATATAAAAATATACAAGAATTGCTCGTTTAAAATTTAGATTTACTAAATATTTAGGATACTGTTAAAAACACTTGAGAAAATAAATTCTTTTACCTAACTCTTCTTATAACATATTTCAAAATAATTTGACGTGTTTCATGATAATTGTCTTGACAATCTATAATGTCAATGAAATATTACCACTATACCTTCATTAAGTCGATGTATTACTACAATTATTATAAGATACTAACTGATATTTACATCCATCCTCCATCCGTATGACGTAATATGTACAAAATATCCGGTTCGTATAACACAAAGGGATTTACATAACCCCACAGTTATTACCGGTTAATATTTCTGGCAGCAATAACACCCCCATATGTAATATTAATAAATCATCCCTCATAAATTTTAATTATGAATTTGATACTTTACTCACATTAATGGCACGTCTGCTGTTATATCGGTTAATGGTGGTCGAATAGACATATTACATATAACTGAAAAATATATTTTCCTATGAAAGGCTTCGGGAATCGTTGTAAACAAAATTGTTAAATATGCATTTCAGTAACATTTTGCAAATAAGAAATAACAATCTCAATCAATCATTGAGTTTATAGTGAGTTTGTAGGCGGTAGAGTCACGTTGAAGCTATTACTGGTTTGAGCATGAATGGGTCGGCTCTTTCGGGGTCCCACCTTCTCACAGACAACCGACGTGAAGTATCAGTGCTTGCATTGTTTGGTCTTTGAGAGCGACGGAGGCCTACCTCCCCTCCCCCTCTCCTTTCCACCCTTCCTCCACCTCCTTTCTCTCCCTATACACAGGCTGGCAACGCACTTGCTACTTGTCCGGTGTTGCTGGTGTCTATTGCCGGCGGTGATCATTTAACATCAGGTGATCCACTTGCTTATTTGCCTCCTATGGTATATAAAAAAACTTTTTCTTTGCTACAAGAATTTACTTATTTTTTCATAAGTTACAATACCCTATCTCCTATATCCTATTTAATGTCATTTGATGTCCAAACAATTACCAGCTCAATCGAAAATTTATGACCGGCCTTCAATCTAGTTTTTATCCTGTATTTTTAAATAATATTTATGACTCCAGATTAATACGTTAGCCGTAGTTATCTCCCTCGAGCCTCAAACAAGGGAATTATGGGTCATTTTATACAAAGTTCAATAGCCCACCTACGGTTATAATGAATTAAATTGTCGGCCACCCGTACATACAAATATTTCACGTACTAATTTATTTTTAATCATGCACAGAAAATTATTTTCTAATGCGGTCTTGATATTACCTCAATTTTAAGTATTATTGTTTTATTAGACGAAGTCACGCTAGTACAAATATAAGGTGAAAGTTAAGCCATAAATTCTGGTGATAAGTTAAGCAGAAATATGTTACGTTTTTACTTTATAAAATATTATTGAGAATTATACCTTTATAACTTACTAGGTCCTTAAATACTGAAAAGTAACGTAAGAAAATGGACTTTGGTTGATAACTTCTATTATTCTTAAAGAAGGAAAATTGTATATATTAAAAAAAATATATAACAATTTGTGAAGATAATCATTTGACTTTGAATATAGTATGTTACTACATTATAACACTAAAAAGATGAGCAAATAAAATAAAATATGCATTGAATAATTAGGTGAAATGTATAAGGTTAAACTGTTAGTCTCTCTCTATTAATTTATATGTATATGTACATATTTGCTTACGCATTCCAATTCTTTTTTCATTTTATTAAGGTCTTTATAGAATATAGATGAATCTATATTAATAAAAATACATTGCCGAATGCATCCAAACGGCTGCCCTTATTTAGCTGGTTTTGTTTTTTGTGTTTGTAATTGTCAAGATATTGTATAAAAGAGAACGTTGAAAGAATCGTACGAGAAAGGAAAAGATTTGACTTTTGAAAATCTTCACATAAAAGAGTGAGCAGCGCGACAGAAAATAGTAGTGAAATCTTCAAAAATATTTTCCGATTGATATTTCTTCATTGACGTACAGTTCTTCACATGATAGGTAGGTGGTAGAGCCGCTCTGAAGCTATAACTGGCTTCAGCATGAATAAGTCTTCTCGCCGGGTGTACTACTACCCTCTCATAGAAATCCGATGTGAAGTAACAGTGCTTGCGTTGTTGCGTTTCGTTCGGTAAATGAGAGTGGCGGAGGCCCACCTCTCCTCACCTTCCTCATTTCTTCTTCCCTTCCTCTTCCCTTCCTCTTCCCTTCTTCTCCCTCTTCCCCCAACCAAGGTTGGCAACGCACTTGCAAATCTGGTGTTGCAAGTGTCTATGGACGGTGGCGATCACTTAACATCAGGTGTAATCAGGTTCATTTGCCTCCTGTAATATAAAATAAATGCATTTTTTTAATGAAGTATAAAAAAATGTCTCATTTTGTTCGTTAAAAAACTGAGCGAAGCTAGTAGATAATAAAATAAACTCTTACTTATAAGACGCAAACATGTAGTATTAACCAATAGCTGTAAATACGTTACGTGTATGAAATAATTAAACATTTAACCTTCAAACAATAAGCCAAATTAATCCACGTACAACATCTCATATCAGATAACAATAAAGCTAGATACCCACTTAACTCTTTCGTGAATTTATAATAACATAATTTTCGATATTACGTCATGAAGATTGATCTGATTTCACTGATTCCACCCCGTGTAATATAACACACGTGACCTGATCACACTGGCATCGATGCAAGTAAATTTGATTGATCCCCATCAACCTTAAGTTAATTACGCTGATATATAATCAAACACCTTAACCTCAGCACGTACGGCTTATAATCGCATACACATTGTTGGTTATATGGTTCTCGCACAATATCATGTGCCTCATGACGTAGGTAATATTGGCTTCGATACTTGGAAGTTTTGATATGGCGTATTAGCTTGCAAATATAGAACCCATACAAAACACTTATTGATCGAGCGTTGCGCTGTGCAAGTTGAAAACTGAAATTTATGAGGGTGCAGTAAGTAAGAGCCGAAGATCGGTGTTGGTTCATTTCAGTTGGAGCTCTTTGTTTATTGCTCGCCTCAGATACGGCGTCTAGCGCTTATGAATATTGATAACGGACTTGCTCTCAACTCAAACTTTTTGAAACGGAGCAATATTAATATTGGATAGCCGAATACAGTTTATACGCTTCAGTTTTGTTGCTTTAAAGTTTAAAGGAGTGGAAAAATTTTAAATATTGCATTTACTTTAGTACAACATTTCATTTCATCAGCGAAAAGAACCTTAACTTTATATTTGAATATTTGAAGAGTATAATTATTTAAGTAGCGACTACTAATGATTTCTCGTATTTCAAACATATTGGAACGTTTAGGATTTAAGATTTAGCAAAAATATCTTATATATGCTCAAAAAATATTGACCACTCCCTCTGCAGACTTCTAGACATACTTATTTTTCATATGTTGCGAAATCTTTACATACAACAACATTTCTTAATTCCAAGCGAATGACTTGGGAGCATAAGGCCTTAACGATGTCTTGCACTCATCTTTCACACTTTTTTATCCCAAGGCTGTAGAAATACAATGTTCTAATACTTGTAGCTCTTGTATTATAGTTGACAACTTTAATCACAATATCCATAGTATTTTTGTGATTAGAAGTCACTTTTACCCGCGACTCCGTTAGTTATTAAAGATATTACATGTCACTTGGGTACCATATTTTTGTTTGTACCTATATTATTTTCTGTACTCTTGAGAACGTGTGTAATATATAATTATGATCGGTTTAGTACAAAAGTTAAGGCGTGAATGTTTAACACGAAAATAAAACAAATTCTCAATGTCATTTAAATATTAAATAGTATTGAACAAAATATTCATAAAGATCATTATTAAAAATGCATTATATTATAAGCACTTATGACTCGTTTTACTTATAGTTGCTAAAGATTAATGAATTATCATGTAATCGGCTGAGTGCCTTAAGTGCTCGCCTTAGTAGTTTGGTGAACCTGTTAAGACCTTGCTAGGTAAATAGCGTAGTCAGATCGAAAAAAAAAATATCATGTAATATAATCGAAAAGAGGAACTACTAGCTAAAACAAAAGGTTTGTTAAATTGTGTAAATATTTTTACAATAATACTCTCACACGAAGCAAAAACTCAGATATTTTATACAACTTGAACTTATTTATTTAGTTATATTAATATTAAATAACTTACGCTAACTCTAAAGTCTGAAAAGTAAATGCAGTATCGAACTCACCGGAGCGCAACTCCACATCCTTCATTCAAGTTTAAACGACCTAAATATTTAATGAAACCAACAAGATCAAACGAAATAGCAATCTACTGGATACATTAAGGTTTAGTGTAATGTCTATTAACTTTAACAGAGGTACTTGCAGTAGAATATATTATTATAAAGCTTCCTTAAAATTACATCGATATATTTGATATTATGATGTATTTTTATTGTAATAGGTTATTTTTTCAATAACATTTAAGTATCTTAAAATAATTAGAGTTGGATATAAATGGCATGAATATATAAGTACTGTATACATATTAGGACTTTGTATTAAATAAATGCAAATTTTGATCTGCAATGCGACATCCGATATCATGACTATTTGAATCCAGCTAATGTTAATAAAAGGTACACGGGCACTATTTAGTTGCCTCATTAAAAATATCACACAGGGAATAAAAATAAGGCTAGTAAGTATAAATAACCATGACCTGTGTATAAATCTTGGTTTGCAGTTTTTAGGGCTGCCAAAATAATAAATTTAATTCAGGATTTTTAATTTGGTCAGTATGGTGTATTGTTATTATCCTTGGCCAAGCATTTTATATATTTAATATACATAGTGATTATATTCAATACGAAAGTACAAGATAGACTATTTTAATATTTTCTCGTTATGCTATTCAATTATCAATATGTCAAAAACAACTCGTCCGACATATAAAACTTTTTTACAAAAAAAATTAAACCGATTTTGATATCAAAAACTTATAAAGCACTGAAAAGTGAAAAATAAATATAATATTAAATTAACCAAATTAAATTTAATATATGAATATTTTCGCTACCTAGAGATATATTGGAAATCGGCGCCAACAGAAAATCATATCATCTAGATAGGTACAAAATGTAAGTCCACTCTCACGTCTCATGATCTATATTTGTATAATGTAATATAATTTTCTACCTGCAACAAATTTGAAATTTTGGTTGGCACCGACTTCCAATATATTTCTAGGTAGCGAAAATATTCATATATTAAATTTAATTTGGTTAATTTAATACTATATTTATTTTTCACTTTTCAGTGCTTCATAAGTTTTTGATATCGAAGTCGGTTTAATTTTTTTTGTAATTTTTTTTTATTTTTCCATTTTTAGTGTATATAAATATATTTTATATGGTTTTAAGTAATTATAAATTAAGTAAGGTTTAGTGGTTTTAAGAATCTTAATCTATATTAATCCTTCCGCAATGCTTACGCTCTTTACACCGTACTAGATCCTACTCGTAAAATTAGGTTGATTATGAACGAATTTCAGAACCTCATCTTTCCTAATGCCCGCTTCACGAGAATTGTCTCCACAGTCATAATCCCACATGTAAGTACTTGTCAAAACGAGTCATATGTACCCAAACACAAGATAGCTGCTGTAACCCGTTGAGGAGTTCCATTCCAATTTCTCCATTTTCATGATCAAATCAGGATTGATTAAATGATATTCTTCTCACTACAACAGGTTGTTCCATTAAAATCAGCTTATGAGGAAGTTCATTTATTCATGTAAGCTTTATTCATCCCTTTATTTTCAACCCTTATGGTTGGATTTTTTTTTCTTTGAAGAACACCATTCCCAGGTATCGGTGATTCAAATAAAATTGTTGAAATCGGTTTCAAGTACACGAAAATACGTAGACACGAACTGGGTGAAAATCAAATAAACGATATTTTATCCCCTTAGGGGTTGAATATTTTATTCGAATTTATATGGGATCGCCTTGGTGTTCAGCTGAATCAAACAAAAAAAGAATCATTAAAAGCGGTTCATAATTGACGGAGATATCGATTAACATACATAAAAAATATACATACAACCGAACATAGAACCTTCTTCTTTTTCGAAATCGGTTAAAAAATGAAAACTTTTTACCTTTTATAGACTATTTAAAGGTATGTCTTCGAAGCATACTGAGCATAAGGTGGAAAGATCGCGTCACAAACGAGTCTGTTCTGAGTGAGGCACAGCTCTCTAGCATTACCGCTATTCTCAAAAAGAGACGACTGCATTGGTTAAGGCATATGCATAGAAGGGTACGAATTCGTTTGTCAAAAATCAAAGATCTAAGTGATAGTGTGGATAGACCACATAGTCAGTGTAGTATGGTATCGAAGACTGCTAGCTGGTTGGCGAACTGACGTGAACTGATCATTAACGAGAAGGACCGACCTGTAAATCCCTATGTCATCAAGGGACATCCACGGTAATAATACGTGGCTGAGTCGTATGAGTCTATAGCTACAGCTGGATACGTAACAACCGTGCTTTAGTTTTAGTGTAAGTTGAATTAACTGCTTTAAGAATAAATAAATTAAATGCCTATGAAGACGCAGAAATCATGTAATTACTATAAAAAATAATGCGTAATATAGAGTTTAATATTTACATTGAAATAATTGAATAAATTCTTTATTGCACATTTTGATTTGTAAACTTATGAGCTTATGTAGCATTTTCTTTCAGCTATGCCGCAGTAGTAGACACACCTCTGTCTAAAGCCGTGCCATAAGAAAACAGTACGAGCCTGACGATCGTCGGTACCTATATATGTCATGCCCGAACGAGGTTTCCTCTTTCTTGCTTAAAAGTACAGAGTAGTTATACACATAAATTTATAGAAAATTGTAAGATTTAGAAATTATTTTTAATTAACAAAACAATCGATCTCATTTCACAACAAGGGATTAACTCAAAGGCGAATACTTCCACCAACAAGTATAACCTCTGTATTTCCGACATACAATAGTTGTTTCTATTACGTCCACAACTCGATGATTTTAAATACCTCTATCACTTGAAAAAATAAAAAATAAAAATTCAATTACTGTCAACAAAAACATAATCTTTTAGAAGTAATTTAAACAGTCTAACTAACAATATTTTTATATATATGAACCCTGTACCTCCAATTAAAATAGAGTATAAACTTTTGTAAGTCGGACAATAATGAAATCTCTTTATAAATCAAAACTTGTATAACTCTATTTTCCTTATACAACTCTTTTCAAGTTAAATTTACTGAGACTCTACTGTACTTAGAACGGATAACATTTAATGACTCTAATACATGTCACGCTTCCACTGTTTTTTTAAATGTATCTATTTCCTAAACCTTTTCATTTAGATCTAACTTACATGTATATCTATGTAAAATTACACTTTATCTTCTACGTACGCTTTTTTACTCATTATTATAAAAATTCAACACGAATAGATAGACATAGTTCTTATGAAATAATATTTTTAATTCATGTATCTAATACGTAAATTTACAACTAAAATATGCAATAGTATCGTTAGTTGTCAAATATAAACATAACTGTTCCACAGTAGCAAGTGCTTAAAATATGTTTGTGGTCCGACCGCAAACACTTCGTTGACAGCCCTTACCCACATTGCTCGGCTAGCCGCAATGAATACTCGAGTTTTCTGCCTCAACTGCAGAGTGGAAATGTACGGCAATATGGGAATAAAATCCAGGATTTAATCTACGGCCAAGTCGCCTTTTAATCTTACAACAAATATGGTCGGAGTAAATAATAAATGCACGGTACGCAATCACTTTAAATTGTTTTGTCGGTGAAGGATGACGTATTGCATTTTAGGGTTAAGTATTTATGGTTTTTGGATATATAAATCCTATAACCTAATAATAATTATTTTTCTACAATAGGTTCATGAATTTGATCAAGTATTATTAATTTTAATTATGCCAGTGCGTTATGAAATAATAGATACTTGTGAATTGAATTAATTATTTTTATTTTGTTTTTGGTTCTAAACTATACAAATAAAAATTCATTGCCAAACTTATGTATGTGTGTGACTTCGGAACGGCTACACCGATTTGTTTAATTCTCTTTTGTTCTGTATGTCAACTATTATCCGATACGAAATATATATAAGAGTTGTTGAGGTATGTATGCTTGGTACACATATATGTTTCAACAACTCATATATGTATGAATAGTTAGCTTTGATCAGCTCAGATAGTTCCTTATGCGCTCGTCTTAGTAGTTCGGTGAAGCTGTTAAGACCTTGCTAGGTCAATAGCGTAGTCAGGTCGAAAAAAAAAATTGTTAGAAGAAAGTTTATTTGAAATAAAATAAAAACCATACGAGGAAGTCAAAAATTTAAGTTAAAAAATCTCCATATACGAAAGGGTGTGAGTTAAAAGAGAGTAGCGATTTTTGGGATCTTCAAATATATTAACTCAATTTAGATTGAAGTATCATTTTCATATAGTTATGTTTGCTTATAATTTTAGAGTTTAACCACTTGGTTTTTGTGTCAAATTTGTAATTAATTTCAATTTTCATTTACAGATAGATTTAAATGTTTATATGAATAAAGATCATAAAAAATGGCAAATAACTGAGTACCCATGATGAAAACTTTTGATGATTATAGAAGTATATATAACCCTATGATAAATGAACCCTAATAAAGTTCAAATTTTAAAAAATCAATTAACTATGGTTGACCACTAGGCGCCCACTAATTCAGTTAATAAAGAGAAGATCTGGTACCATTTTCTTTGTTAATAAACCTGTGGAAAGCCGGGACGCGCAGCTAGTATGTTTTAAAGAGATGTTCGTAATGGTAGGTCATAACATAATTTGTCAATATTATATTCGTAGTGAAATGTTTTTGGGAGAGCTTTGAAATTCTTATACGTTACTTTTTCTGTGACGAAAAGAGCCGGAGGTTAACTCTGTGTTGGGTAGAGCGGGAGCAGTGTGTCTCTTGATTTCGGATATTGCATTCTGACGGTGCGTCATGACTATCACTGAATTCAGTCTATGCTAATCAATAATGAATTATTTACAATTTTTCCCTTTTTTGTAATATATAGGATTTTGAAAAAGCCTTTGACCACAATGTCATCTGGTGTTACATAACGATATGACCTTTAATCATTTTTATCATTAATTTAAAGTACCTACGATACACGATTAATTGGCTACTATTATGCACATTGTGATAAATCCATCCTAATGTCTCTCTCTGGTTTGGTAATTAGTGATATATCAATTCTACACTAACACTAGCGCAGTTATGAGAAAAATGTAGTGTAATATATATCTAATAACTATATGAGAAAGCATTATGAACTTTATCATGTTACTTAAAAGCCTCAATTTTGTACATCACGGTATATCAAAAGAATGTCCATTATTTAAACAAAGTAATAAGAATTCCTAAGTCGTATTTACGTCAAGACACCGGTGAGATTATTAGACATCATCCTTACAAAAAGGAGATTACGCTAAGAAACATTTAGAATAAAGTAACTTTTAGGGTATTTTCTGTTCATTAATTAAGTTCAGTAGCTAACAGATAGAAACAACAAATCCGATTTACTCAATTAATCAAACTGACGTTTCACGAAAACTTTTTAATTGGAACTATAAGCCTATATAACAATTAACTGAGTCATTAGTAAGGAATCTTTTATTTATTTTATATATATTAATATAAAATAAATAAAAGATTCCTTAATAATGACTCACTTTTTCGAAATTCTCATTTATACAAATAGATTAAAAAAGCAATGTGTAATTTCAAATTGCTTCTCACTAAATTTATATGAAAGTATTACTAGCTGACCCTCCTTTATTTTCGAATTGACTACGCTATTGACCCAGCAAGGTCTTAACAGTTTCACCGGACTGCTAGCTGATCCGGCCACGCGTTACTGTGGCTCAGTTATTACGTTAAAACAAAAATGAAAATTAAAACGTGACGCTATCTATAACGTATATGTAACATTCGTTCCACAATTTTCTGTCAACAAACTAATTTAAAGCGCCATCTATTCGAGATTGATTTAAGTTACAACTATTAACAATAATCAACATTGACAATCATTTAATCTATAATTAATAAATATTGAGTCCATTAATGTTTGGCGTCTTACTCTTTTGTCTTAGTATAGGTTAGGTTAGACTGAAAAAGATAACGCGAACTTCCCTCGGGCAAGCGTGGTGTATTTAGTACGAAATATTTTTAAAGCAAGTATTTAATACGTATTTAACTTTTTTGTAGTGATACTGTGCATTTTTGTATATTAAGACATGATAATTATAAAAAAAAAACAATTTGTATAATTGTTTGTCTATTTGTTTCGGTTAGACTTTGATTGTAAAGTGACTGTGTTTATTTACTTATTGATTCTTAAACTGTATAGATATACAGTGTTATAATACATATATATTATTATTAACACACCTATATATAGCTGTTTGGTGACAAATCTTCACATTAAACGTGGCAAATACAATTATTTAAGAACGTATAAATTTATTTCTACAATAAAAAACAAAATTGATACCTTTCGTAAATGATTATCCATTTATTCTGGAGTTATATTGAAGAAACTATTTATAAAACAAAAGGGATATACATAAAACGTAAAATTAAAATAATCGTTGAAGTCTGGAACACAGCCTGAAAGTGTTTACGCCTACGTTCAAACTGGAGAAAAGACAATACACTATTACGTTATCCACCTACTGATTTTATATCAGAGCATGTTAAACTTGATGCAAGCTTTATATAAACTATCCTTTGAATGAATTATAGTGAAGGGTAGACGTTTTAATGCCGATCGTTAAAAATTAATACGATCTTTATTATCTGAGATATATTACTCTTAATATTACTAAAGTGATCAAAGATGATATCATTTTACGTAAATTAATGGCATTACCGTTATCGCTGGTGCCTTCGGAGATCATTTTTGATTGTTGATTTTAAATATGAAATTCTAAACACTTTTACTATTTTATCTAAAGTTACTGGCGAAACGGAAGTAATGAATGCGTAAAACTTAGAGGTAAGATTATTAATTCGATCTTCGGTGAAGTGAAAATAAATCTAACAATAAAACTATTAATAGGTGAGATAGTCCGTCAATGTAGAAAATTCAATTAATGTAATCTTAGAATTAAATTGTTTTTAATACTTAACAAAATCGACTACCATTACATGAAACTAGCCAAGAGAGTTCTTATCTGGAATTGCATATATTTATATAGTTGCATAATTCAATTAAAATTAGTGATAATAGTTGCTTATTAATACTATAATCAATTTGAAATAGTCAAATTATACATATTGAACTTTGAATACGCGTTCTAAAAAGAAAAAAATCTTTTAAATATAATAAATTAACAACAGCTCGTGTATTCAATTTGTGAATAAAACAAAAATAACAAGGCCTCAATCAATGACATTAAGATTTATCGTCACCCAACAGATAAGCTTTAACGTAAAACGTGTGCCTTACAAGACAGTTAAAACGCATCACTAAAAAAACAACAACCAAAATTAAGGATCATATTACGAAAATCCATTAGAGTAACCAATAAAAATAGATTCCGGTTCACGTCGGGAACGATCCTAAATTCAGTCATTCGAACTAAAGGGCCGATAAAAGGATTCGTCTTCACTATCTTGATAACAGGTTATAAATATAAAGATTACTTTGACGCGCCGTATGTAGCGAGACTGTTGTTTTCTTTTTGTACTAAAACTGTTTTTTTTTCTGATCTGACTACGCTATTGACCTAGCAAGGTCTTAACAGCTTCACCGAACTACTAAGGCGAACGCGTAAGGCACTCAGCCGATTTTGTTTTTGGCAACTAGCTCAAGGGTACGGCAAACCTCGGCTTGGCTGTTGCCTGTTACATGCAAATCGCGTCCTATCTTAGCTAACCTAGCTAACTATTTATATATGTATGAGTTGTTGAGACATATATGTGTACCTAGCATACGCGCCTCAACAACTCCTCCATGTATTTATTATCGGAAAGTTAGAGTTTTTCAGTTCGATAAGGGAAAAAAATAAAACCCTTCCACTTTCATGTGTAAGCGGTGGCGTGCACGTGTGTGATAGTGTAGTTTTGTAGCAGTGATGTAAGTTTTTGTGTTACACTGTATCGCGATAGCATCGTACTCAAGGGCTCCCCGCCGAGGGATCGGACCTAGGCTTGAGTCGCTGCCGAGGGGAGCCTAATCTGGTATGCGGGAGCAAAATTAACCCCCAGACCACGGCGGCGTGATCTGTGGTTTCGCGGGCGTGACCGTGAACACGCTCTGTTTCGAGAGACAGGCTGGTACTGATCGTTCGCTGCCGTAATTTCGTCGGGAGGATCGGTAAAAATATGTCGCGGACGTCTTTTATAACACGCAGCGTTCGGTACGGATTCGTAATCCGCGGCGGATACCACTAACGGACTGGGATACTAAAACTGTGCTTTCCATACTATTTTATAGGGGGTAGAGCCACGCTGAAGTTGTAACTGGTTTCAGCACGAATTGGTCAGCTCCCTTACGGTAGTACCACCCTCTCACAGAAAACCAACGTGAAGTAACAATGTTTGTGCATTGTTGAGTTTCGTTTGGTCAGTGAGAGCTTCGGAGACCTGCCTCCCCTCTCCCTTCCCTCGCTCTTCCTTACTCTTCCGCCTTTCCCTTCTATCGCTCCCCCTTCCTCTGTCCCTCTTCCCCACCAATACAGGCTGGCAACGCACTTGCAATTCCTCTGGTGTTAATAGTGTCTATGGACGGTGGGAATCACTTAACATCAGGTAACCCACCTATTCGTCTCCCTCTTATGATATAAAAAAAACCACAAGTCCATATTCTAGAGAAAAGAGACTTTTAATCAGAAGCTTTATTATCTTATGTGAAAATACAATCGTGCTTGATACAGCTTCGAAACGCTGCGATACCTTATACCTTTTTTAAACATTATAGACGTTGGCATTTGGCCACAAAATCTCCTTATTTTAAATGTTGATATGGTCTAAGGTGGTAGTATGATAATTTAGAGGGAGTTGACACCGTCAAGCTACACATGCTTGGTCATATATTTTCAATTTGATGGTAGTAGCTAGCCAGGCCGGCTTAAAAATGCCCTAACACATTTATATGTTTTAATTTTTTTTGGAACTCGTTTTATAGAAGGCTAACCAACAGGTGGGTAACTTGTGTTAAGTAATCACCACAGTCCACAGATACCGGCAACAGCAGAGGAGTCGCAAGTGCATTGGTGGGGAAGGGAGAAGGTGAGAGGGAGAGAGGGAGGTGAGCCTCTCACTGACCGAACGAAACGCAACGATGCAAGCACTGTTACTTTACGTCGGTTTTCTGTGAGAGGGTGGTACTACCCCGGGCGAGCTGGTCCATTAATGCTGAAACCTTCTCTTTAAAGTTTTGAAAGTTGAAACAAACAATTCATATTTGAAACAAACTCTTAGAAAGTAATTGTTTAATTTAGAATTTTATTTTTATGGTTATCATATAAAATGGTCGATTGTATGACAATGATTACTTAAAAATTTAGATGAAATTTACTCCTTGTATGAAGCGAAACAACATAAGCACTTAGCATATTCATAAACGCTTTAAAATAAGTGGACTTATTCTGTTACATTAGAATCGGCCTCAACACTATTTTTGATAAAAACGCACCTGTATACCTGTATACTTATTTACACATGTAAGGAGTTATACTTCTTTAGATTAAAAAATGAATACATGCAATTAATAATATTTTAATAAAAAATATACTTTAAAAAACTTAAAAAATAATTCACTGTAATACAGAATCAAGTAAGACACCAAAAAAAGTAAATTAAACTATTTATTAAATACTAATCTACTAAAAATAATTTATAATGGAACCAAATAAAAAGAGAACATAGGGATATTGAGTTGACAGACCTCAGATCTACCTATAGACCTATTTAAATAACTATCTTGAATACAGTTATCAGTTCTCACGAAAACTTGACAGATTATTTGCAACCAACTTCACGGTGTCGATTTTAGGTGTCTGTGTACACGCGCGTCGTAAAAATTCACTCTCATCGTCTTTTTCAAACGAGCCAAAAGAAGTATAACTTTAAATAAATGTATATCCTAACGACTCAGTCTAATACTAGCGTTCATATAAAAATTTCAAACAGTATATTATCCATAAGTATTAATTGCATTAGTTATATATGCTATAATTATATATATCATACATATAATAATAATTGCATTAATTCTTACCTATATAATTGAGTTACAAAGAAAAGAAATTGCATAATATTTCGCAACAAATTATGATGTTATAAAATATAAATGTCCTAATCCTAAGTAGTCCTAACCGCATATTATAAATCCGAGTGTGAGTTTATTTGTTATGCTTTCACACCTTAAGTACCTTAAGGTGCATTATGTAATTTTGCATATATCACGGGTACAAAAAAGTCAACAGATAACATTAAATCCCGAAAAATTGTTCTCTCCCGAGGAGTAGGTCAAATCTACATTAATGCGACGGAAGCCATGAGTAAAAGCTAGATAGATCTATGATTGCTTAAATAAATCTGTGCAAGGTTTTATTAGTGGAAAGATCACTGTTATATCATGCATATATATTTTTTTCAAAGCTAAAGCATTTCCACTATACTGTGTAACGATTTCAATAGTGTAGTTGAACTTTTTTTTTCAACCTGACTACATTAGTGACCTGGCAAGGTCCTTACAGCTTCACCAGATTACATGTAGTAGTAGAACGTGTTAAGAGTTTGCTACTTATTGTTTACGAATAGTGATCTATGATTTACTGATTTTCAGCAGAAATTCAATATTTGTAAATTCGTTTTAATTATCCATATGCTGTAGAGAAAAATAGTTACATATGACGAATTGAGTAAGTTGGATGGGGAACAAACGTCATTATTATAATGTAAAAAGATCGCAAAACAGCGTTTTAAAAATACACAATACTAGCTTTTGCTCGTGGTTTATCTCACTTTAATATCGATTTGACCTATTATTTGGAAACAGTACTTTTTTCTGGATAAAAAGTACCTTATGCCCTTTTCAGTATACTAAATTTTATCACTATCGATCGAGAAGTTGAAGTGAGAATACGTAAGAAAAAAAAATCACATTCGAATTTAATATTTATCATATTAGTTATGATTTACCAGAATAAGGATGCGGTCAACAAGGAGATATCTCAAGAATCAACATCGTACCGCCCACACCGTTCACAATGTATACTCTACAAGCTTCAAGCCAATGATGGCGCACTAAATTAACAATGACTTTTACTGCCGTCCATTTCTGATCATTGACAGTGACTAGAAGATGCGTGGACATGTCAAGCTTTCAATACATGCTATTGCGGCCACAATAACATGTTAAGTGTGCCGTATTTTATATGTGAGGGCAAATTTACTTGTTATGGACAGAGTTATAAATAATTTAGATAATGTCTATACAATTTGATGTACATATGATAAGATGGAAAAATATTGATTTCACTTTTAGTCATTATTAACTTTAGGTGAGATTGGTTTTTCCTCGTCGTAGATTTCGGTTTCAATTACCGATCGAAATAAATATTACACCAATAAATAGATAAAATTATTGTTTAAAAATGGATGATATGACTAACAATTGATATTTATTATTTTTTAGTGCCATGGTCCGTTGTAATTAAAGTTTTAATAAGTTTTATGGATGATGAAAACTAATAAAAAATGCTTATTTTTTTTCTTTTCATAAAGTAGTAAACAGGCATACAAATCAAGTAATCTTAAGTGGTCAATCAGCCTATAACTATATATAACAAATCTCAAAAATCCTGAAGCCAACTAAAAAAGCGCTTAAGCTTTCCCACTCTTAAAATGATCTAAAGGTATTAGAGATATATTTTCAATATAAATGTAAATTAAGTCCATCTTAATCCAAGGATCGTAGGGAAAAGAATAAAATATAGATTGACCAATTTGCCTATAAATAAAAACAGGAAAGATTATTATAATTATGGAAGTGTACATTATCAATAAGATTAGTTACTATTCTTAAACTATGGTAATGAATGTGCGTCTACGCAAGCAAGATGGCGGGCGATGGGAGTGGAGACCGCAGTGCTGTTCGCTGATTGGGCCAACTTATCATTTAATTATGATTCAAATGAGAGATGACGCGATAAAGAGGCTACTGGATACTCGTTTTCTTTATACCTACCTGTTTCAATATAAAAGAGGAAATAATTGTATTTAGTTAATTTTAAAACTCTCAATTTTAATAACGGAAATATACTTCAACACTTATGTAATAAAAAAGTAACATGTATTAATCGACAATTTTATGAAGTTAGGTATAAGAGTATTTTCAACAGTTAATTTTTTTTATAATAACACGGTTAATATTTAGTCCCACACCGAATGACTATAAAAATAAAAGGACTCTTATTAAATTTTAATACCAAGATATATAGAAATAGTACCTGGATGATCAAGCTTAGCTCGGTTCTTTAAAAAACATTTATAAATTAAAGTAAACTGTGACGTTTGCTTCAAAAAATTAGCATTTATTTACCAAAATAAAAATAAAAAAAGGCATTTCGTTTGCTGTCGCTCGGAATCGAATTGGTGTTAGACGGATTTTCGAAGCACTCGATTTCTATGTAAACTATTTTTGTATTGACAGCAGCGGCGAAATTTACCTACATATCCTAGCAAAATTTTTTAATTGCCTGAAATCTCAGTTAAAAAAGTTTTCTATAAATAAAATCTAGCTAGATCGATTTATCGTCCCCGAAACTACCTACATACTAAGTTTCACGAAATTAGATGACGCCGTTTCCGAGATCCTGAATATATAGAAATATAAAAATATACAAGAATTGCTCGTTTAAAGGTATTAACAATAATATATATATATTATTAGATTATGTTCATGTAATAAGCTTCATATAGATATTTAATGTCGATGCACACCTCTATTTGAACTGCCACAAATATGTTAATGAACGGTGTGATTGTTAAACACAAGCAAAACAAACACTAATAAAATATGTAAGTATGCACAGTTAAAAGAATAACAAACATTGCGACATTCTAGTACATTCGGCACTATTAACGTTTGCTCCATTGTTAGACCAGACCATATACAAAGTAAGTGCGAAAATGATTTCTATTGACTCATGGTTTTTCTTTAGAAATTTACATCGAAGGGAGAATGAGTCATTTAGAAATACTCGTATGTCTAATTTGAAAGTGATTGTATTTCTTAAATTTACAAAATTTCTTAAATACTATGATATTGTTTTAAATAATATATATCAAATATTTTTAAACGAGCAATTCTTGTATATTTTTATATTGTTAAATATTCAGGATCTCGGAAATGGCGTTAACGATTTCCGTGAAACTTAGTATGTAGATGGCTTCGGGGATGATAAATCGATCTAGCTAGATTTCATTCATAGAAAACTTTTTTATTTGAGTTTTCAGGCAAATAAAAAAGTATAGCTGGAATATAAACGTAAATTTCGTCGTCGCTATCAAAACAAAAATAATTCAGATGGAAATCGGCTGCTTCGAAAATCAGTCTAACTCCAGCTCGAATCCGAGTGACAGCAAAAGAGATATCTTTTTTACTGTATTTTTTTGATGAAAAAATGATAATTTTGGGATGCAAAGCTAACAGTTTTGTTTTAATTTAAAATGTTTTTTTAAGAATCGAGCTAGGCTCGTTCATCTAGGTATTAATATTTAAGTTTGGTGGTTAAGGTTTAGGTGCATTTCACACAAATTTCATTTGTCTCAGATTCATTTGTACTCCGGTGCAGCTGTTAACACCGTGATAGGTCAATAACCTAGTCAATTCGAGAAAAAAAATCTCAAATTAATATCTAATTATAAACCTCAGTATAATAAAGCGTGTAGTATTGAAGTTATTGATTATATGTAAACAATGATTTACTTATAATCTTTGAAAATATAAAAGTAATTTATATTGTTGTTAACATTACAAGTTTAATTACTTTGAACCAAGTATATATTATTTAGGTTTATTTAATAATAAGTATATTACAAAACTAGCTACGTTTTGCACACATATAATATGTTCCTACACGATCAGACCAAATAGACATAGAATATTTTAATAATCTTTCTTCATAGAAATGTATGTACATAAATGTTTAATTTACAGACAGCCTACCTAAAAAAATAATTTGTTATAGCTATTTTAATATCATATTAAGTAAAGTATTATAAATATATTAAGAAGTACTCATAGGTTTGAAACAATTACACTAATGAATCTAAAAGAATCGGAATAATGTTTTTTACAACACTGGAGATAAGCATTTACAATTACTTTATTTTCTTATAACGGCAACGAGTAAGAAACTAATAATCATAGGGATTATTTACGAGTATTATATTACTTCTCTATAGCGAGTCCTTGGCTAAACTAATTGTATCAAAAAAAAAAAACTTAAAGTCGGAACTTTCAAGGCCGAAGAATTTTAATCAAAAAAATTGTTTTCAAACATTTAACAAAAAAGTAACATTTATACAGTATCCTCGATCTAATTTAAGCCCATTTGTAATAGGTTTATGATTCAAAATTGTTATAATATATTTTAGTTAGAATGAACAGATGATAGGCTCGTTACTGCTTTCCAAAAACAAGGTTTGATCCCTTCGGGCGGAATTGATAATTTACTCGTTCCGAGGGCTATCATTAGGGATGTCGGGTGATTGCCGGTTCCACATAAGACCAGACAACGTCGGCGACTTGGGAGAAGAACAAACAATGTTTTGGGTCGTTAACAACATAAATTATACTTTGACGAAGGCTTATTATGACGTAAGGTCCGAAATGAGATCGATTATCTCGCATAACGTATGTTTATTTAGGAAATATTTCTATATTATAGAAAATATTTTATATGCATACTTTATTAGTTTAGTGTTTAGCCCGACATTGCCTACTTCACTATGATGAACTATCTAAGATGGCTTAAGATGTTAATTTTCTCGACGGGCTTTTCTGAAATTTCCTACAACCATTTTATGGTTTCATTTTTTTTACCGATAGCTCGGCTGATTGATATTCGGATCTACGTCAAAAATATATAAAGAATATTTAGCAGTTCTGGCATTTTGTAAGTATTCTGTTTGATAAACAGAAAACCGACGTGAAGTAACAGTGCTTCTATTGTTGCGTTTCGTTCGGTTAGTGAGAGCGCCGGAGGACCACCTCCCCTCCCCTCGCCCCTCCCTCCTTTCCTCCCCTTTACACCTTCCCCCAAACACAGGCTGGCTATGCACTTGCGACTCCCCGGATGATACAAGTGCATATGGACGACGGTGATCACTTAGCATCAGGTGACCTGTCTGTTCGTTTGCCTCCTATAATAATGAATATCATAAATAAAAAAACAATAATAAATAAAAAAAAATAAAATAAAAAAAAATAAATAAAAAAAAAATTGTTAACATTACAAATATACAATTTTTTATTACAAAGAATACTATCACACGAGCAAATCTAATTCAAACCTAAGCAGGATATACACATATGAACTGCCTAAAACTCGAAACTAAGATCTTTCTGTTGTCGTTTGCACAATGCAGTGATCGTGAACTTTTCTGTATTTTCTGTAAAATAAGCTGAGTTTTCTATTTTATAACATAACATACATTTGTTTGAAAATTGCTGCAATATCAATTTAAGATTAAGAGATTTAATCATGACACGATGTCAACAATAGCTGATTTTGACTACAAACCGTGATCACTTCTCTTTGTTAGGCATTAGTTGAAATGTAGTAGTATGAAGTCGGTATGAAAATACATACACACACTGTATTCCGGTGAAGTAGAAAAATCCCTACAAGGCCTACAGCGTAGGCAGTTTGAAAAGAAAAAAACATACACACACAGTAGGTACACTTGGAATTTTAACGTCGGAGAGAAGTCTGATATAACCGGCCAAGTTCGGTTTTGTATAGCGTTATCTTTGTCTATAGCAGTCCTTGCGCTGTGCGATAATTAGAACGCTTTATAAAACTGAAGCAAGCCAATCTTAAATGGCCGTCTCACTCTTCTCCCCGACGTGCCAAATCAAAAGCCAGGGACTGTACTAAATAAACGAAATATTTAAGTATATTGTTTTAATATCATGCCAAAATTACCTTAATTAACTGAAATGACTTTAAAATAGACACTTAGAATAAAATCGTATTTAAAAATTTATTAAACTATATTCTTCAATTGTTAAAATCTCTACATATTCCTTAAAGTTAATTTATCTTACGGTTCACTTATTATTTTTCATTTTACTACCGTTAGGCTAGTTATAGCTGCTACTCGATACTTCGTTTGCGCCGTTTATTTTTTTAACAATATATTTTGTATATGTACAGACGAAAAATCATAAGCCCAACATCCCTTGCACCACTATTCCGCGGCACCAGATTAGGCCCCCTTCGGTAGCGGCTCAAGCCTAGGTCCGTTCCCTCGGCGTGGAGCCCTTGAGCACGCTGCTCACGCGATACAGTGACACAAAACCTTACATCACTGCTACAATATCACACAAATCATCTATACACACAGGCACACCTACACGCTTACACGCTATTTTTATTTTTCAGAGAAATAAACGACAAGGAGTTCTACCCTTATTTTCCTTATCCTATCCTATCCTATATAGTTAAGAGGAATTTATCGGACACAAAATACATATAGCAGTTGTTGAGGCACGCATGCATGTTTCAATAACTCATATACGTATACCCAGATAGCTTTGCTTAGGTTAGCTCAGATAGGTCGAAATTTTTGTACAAAACAGATGACAGCCCAAGTCGACGTGTGCCGTGCACCCTTGAGTTAGTCACCCAAACATCCCAAACCGGCTGAGTGCCTACAGCGCTCGCCTCAATAGTTCGGTGAAGTTGTAAAGACCTTTCCAGGTCAAAAGCGTTTCCATTTCGAAAAAAAAAAAAGCTATTCTGCGGCAAGAGAACACACATCACTGACATCACTGAACATGTAGTGTTTATAATTTGATTTTTAATTTAATAAATTTATAATAAATTAAGAAGTGATATTGTTTAAAAAAAATACCAAGTGTCTAATAAGTGAAAGTACAAAAAGAAACATTACAATCTATGCAGAACATGCACAACAGAAAATCTCTATTACTTCATTTGTATATAAGATTGTAATTACCTAATATCAGGTAATTAAAACACATTTATAAAATACAAAATAATTATTAATACATTACACATATCTTATTTCTTAATAATACTTTTTATTTCGTATGTTGTTTTTTCCCAATATGCACATATTTTATTACCTTCCCCAGTTAGAAATGTTAGAATGTCTCTTCTCTGTAAACACAGACGACTAAGGTTACGCCACGCTGATTACGTTAAGATTGAATCTCACCGCAATAAATTACTTCGAATCCTATTAGCGGAGTCTTTTTTCTGTAGTTTACCGTATAACTTTTTGTTTTATTGGAATACATGTGGATATTAGTCTTGTTTTAGATTATTCATCGGTACTTTAATGATAAGTACCTGGGGAGTTTTTGGCGGGATTTCAGTCTGTCATGTAGTGGATTTTATATTTTATTCATAATCTTGTGTTACTTGACTCTATATTGTATAAAGTTGGTAGTGTTTTATGTAATATGGTTAGTTTATTGTGCATAAGTGAAGTGAATGGAAATGGAGTATGCAATTCTGAGATGCCACAAAAACTCCATGGAAGGTTCTAACAAGGAGCCGCCATCTTGTTAGGATATTGATTCACACGACGCTTGATATTGAAATGATCGTACGACGCTTGTAATATTATTGACTGCGTGACAATGGCAGTAATAATCTGAACGGTTGAGTGAAAAAATAAAGTAAAAAAAAAGTACCTGGGCGACCGAATCTAGATCAGATCTTTAAAAACATTTTTAAATTAAAATAAAGTGTTAGATTTGCCTTATAAAATTAACACTTTTCTCCAAAAAAAAAAAAAATATATCTCTTCTGCTGTCACTCGGATTCGAACTCGGGTTACACTGATTTTCGAAGCAACCGATTTCCATCTAAGCTATTTTTGTTTTGACAGCGGCGGTGAAATTTACCTTTATATTCTAGTTATATTTTTTTAAGGCCTGAAAACTCAGCTACAAAAAGTTTTCTATGAATAAAATCTAGCTAGATCGATTTATCGTCCTCAAATCTACCTTCTTACTAAGTTTCACGGAAATAGATGACATCGTTTCCGAGATCCTGAATATATACAAATATAAAAACATACAAGAATTGCTCGTTTAAAGGTATAAGATTATATTAAAAGTTTATAACCAATGTTTTGGAAAGTAAAATATTTTTTTTAATGAAAACTTTTATAGGTGCATTGAGCGGTATTTTTTTGGTAAGATATGAACTTATGATTTCGCATCATGGCATGTGAAAATGTGACCGACAGCATTGCGCTTACGTGGCTTATGTCAAACTAGGTGGTAAAGCCGCGCTGAAACTGTTATTGGTTTCAGTATGAATGGGTCGGCTTACTCGGGGTAGTACCACCCTCTCAAAGAAAACCGACGTGAAGTAACAATGCTTGCATTATTACGTTTCGTTCAGTTAGCGAGAGCGCCGGAGGCCCATGTCTCTTCCTCTCCGCTTCCCCTCTTTTTCCACTCCTCTCCCCCTCCACCTTTTACCTCATTTCCCAAAACACAGGCTGGCAACGCACTTGCGATTCCCATGGTGTTGTTAGTGTCTATGGATGGCGGTGATCGCTTAACATTCAGTGACCTGCCTGTTTGTTTGCCTCCTACATTAAATAAAAAAAAAAAAAACAAGTGACTCTTAGTATATAATAGTTTTGTCCACCTAATATTTATATTTTATATAGTGTGATATTATTATCGATTTCCATTGATCGTGAATATAGCAATGAACAATCTATCTGTATATGTTCTCTAATTCAAAAACTGCTTGTCTTAATTTAATTATACCATGTGTATAGAGAAAGTATAAAATTTTAAAGTAGGTGGACCATAAAAATCATCAACAATTAATACTTTAAAATAAAATATAATAAAATATGGGTGACAGTAGGATTACGATACAAAATAATTAATACTTGATAAATACATACATAATCGCGGGTAGATCTAATAAACATTTTATGGGAATGTTATGTAGTTATAATAAACTAGTTTTAGTCACGACTTCGCTCGTGTTAATGTAGATTTAATATACTCCTGAGAAAGTATGTATAAGATTTCTTGGCGGTCACTTGAATGCTTAAGGCGTAGAGCGTAACAGGCAAACAAACTCACAATCGCAATAACATTAGTAAGAATACATACTATTTGTTATTGACACGGATTCGAGTTATTGAATTTTGTGTTATCAAACACACCTCCTATGTACCACAACGAATATATATATATATATATATATGTGCTCTCACTGACCGAACGAAACGCAACAATGAAAGCACTGTTACATCAAGTCGGTTTTCTGTGAGAGGGTGGTACTACCTCGGGCGAGCCGAACCGTTCATGCCCGGAGCCAGTAATAGCATCAACGTGGCTCTACCACCTACTAACAATTTATATAAATATGAATATCAAGATATGGCTTTGAGTAAAAAGAATATTGTAACGTAGGATACTTTTGTGTATGTATCGTATATGTACAATGCCTTGATTCTTTCACGTACGTACAAAAGACGCTAGGAGTACAAAGCCCGGTAAAGTTAACTCGATGTTAGCACACCGCACAAATGTCAACTTCCGTTTCCATATTCTATAACAAAAATTTAGTCAAGACGGTGAATGGTCCGTATTGTATCGTTGTGCTGAATGCACTTCTTTAAGCTTAACCTCGTGTGGCTTTCAAAATATTGTTACACTGAATCATTGTTAACAATGCGGCTTACGAGTTACATATCTGCGGATAAATATACAGGGTATGTGAAACATATGATTTCATATCATTTTAGTGTGTTTAGCTTTGATTATTTATAAATTAATTAGGAAAATTATTGGATGAAATAATACTAATATATTACGTTTTACATAACGTACTGGCAATTTTTCTATTTTTTTTTTTTTTTTTATAAGTTAAATACTACCGAATCTATTTACATGTTTCCATTTTTAAGCCATAGGTGTCTTTGAACAAGTATTTCATATAATAATATATGAAGTAACTTATTACAAGTAAATTAAATAGACACAATATTCCTATTGTTTTACATTAGTTATTAGTGTATAGAATATAAAATCCTGAAAGATTAGTAGTATCCAAAGCATGTTAGAAGACTATCGCAGCATTAGACTTAAACGAATTAATGGTTAAATCATTTATTCCGTTACGGTATCCAATTTGGTAACGTTTTTAATTAGTAAATATAGTTTTCAAAACGTTTTACAGCAAATATTTGGAAATTAAGTAAAATGTCTATGAAAGTAACTACAAAAAAACAACCAAACATCACCTTTGTGGTACATGCTATTGAAGTATTTATTCACAATAAGATATCCAAACTAATATTCTAAATGCAAAAATTACATCAATCATTAAATTATCTTCATCATTAAATTTTGCATCCTCATTGTCACGGTATAGATTTTCTTACAGATTATCTGATTTTGATTGTATATCCTTTTAACGTAGTATACTTTTCACCCATAACAAGTAGGTACTGTGCCCAAATTTAAATACACATAAAGGCGAACGCAGTTGTAGAGAAAAGCTAAAAGTACAAATAAAATTTTACGTATTTAATGTAAATTATTTTTAAGTTAAATTTCAAGAAATTTTATACGAAAAATATTATAAATAATTGTAAAAAATGTTGTAATTAATTCAATTCCTTAAAATTAAACGTTAGATTTTACATGAGAAGCCGCTTTCTGAAACCGTATATTGAAGCAAAAATAAAAGTCAAACATGTTAAATAATTAACTCACAGAAAAAAAAAGAAAATAACAGCTCTATATTATATATAAATTTTAACTTATAATCGCATATATCACGGTGATTGCCGAATGTGAAGTTTACACTAAAGATTCTTAACGAAGTTTATTGTTGACCGTATGACATACAATCATGTGGCAAAGCTACAAATATCATATTATTTACTTCCATTGACGAATGCATGACGTAAGTTCTCTTTTTAAGACATGTGTAGTGGTACTGTAACAACATTTTCATAATTTTTTACCTGATTGAGCCGAATGGGGGTAATATTTTTTATTGTATGCTTATCTCTTTTTTTAGTATAGTCTAGCCTAAGTCATTTGGTGTCTTTTAATATATGAGAGATATGTTGTAAATTTACAAAACTAGTCGATGGTTTCCTATTATTCACTTCATATAATTTCACATGTTAACACTATTTACTTTATAATTATTAATTTAATATAACAAAACTATTATTATAAAAATTAATTAGTCTGTATTTTCAAGAAATTACATATATAAATTAAATTTATTAGCGAAAATAAATTCTATCATAAAGAAATCACAAAATAAATTTTAAGGGGAAACGTTTGTTAACAATACATTTACTTTGGATAATAAAGTCTAGATTTGAACAACGTGTCTTCAACAGGCTCTGTCTTTGTCTCGCTTTACGGCGAAATAACTATATCAGTAATAGGTTATTGTCTGCAAACGTTAATGTTTGTGACAGAGCTTCAACAAGATCTAATATTTAATACGTACGTAAGAATGGAAGTGCGGACTAACTGTAGAATCAAGCGTTTTTCTATAGAACTTTATTGTACTCGATGCCACTTCTTTACAATGAACATTATAGGAATAAAAGTTACAGTAGTTTCTTTATTAAAAAGAAGTGTGAACTCCTCCAATATCACACACATCATCTATACACACGTGCACGCCTACACGCTTACACGTTGTTTTTATTTTTCAGAGAAATAAACGACAAAGATTCCTACCCTTATTTTCCCCTATCCTATCCTAAATAGTTTAGAGGAATTTTTCCGACACAAAATACATATAAGAGTTGTTGAGGCACGCATGCTTGGTACACATGATTGTTTCAATAACTCATATACGTATATCTAGCTTATATATGATAGCTTAGCTTAGGTTAGCTCAGATAGGTCACGATTTTTGCACAAAACAGGCGACAGCCCAAGCCGAGGTGTGCCGTACACCCTTGAGTTAGTCGCCCTAACACCTTAAATCGGATGAGTGCCTTTAACGCTTGCTTCAATAGTTCGGTGAAGCTGTAAAGACCTTTTGAACCTGTAAAGACGTTTTCATTTCGAAAAATAAGAAGTGTCAAAACGATACAATTTATGCAAGACATATCTAGATTTTGTCATAATATTAGTAAGCCAATAATATAATGATGCTACCAGAGAATGAATCATTGTGCTGTTCGTGATTCATATAATGGATATAAATTTATAACTCGACGAAGAAGAATATACCATTTCAATTTTTAGGTAAATATAATCGTATAAATTTTAACTAAGTTTAGTTGTCAATTTGCCGCAAACGACTATTCCATGGATCTGTTTTGTTTCATAGTGAAACTATCTAAAATTAACATTTATAGTATGGAGTAAAATCAATCAATATAAATAAAAATCAATTGAGAGATACATATAATTGCATCACTTTTAACCGAATACAGCTATTTAGTTACATTTAACCGACTTTGAAAAAAGAGGAGGATACTATGTTCGGTTGTAGGTATGTATTTTTTTGTGTATTTTAATCAATAATTTCGTCAATTGTGGACCGATTTTAATTATTCTTTTTTTATTTGAATTGGTTATACTCTGAGTTGGTCCCATATAAATTTGAAGAAAATATTCAACCCTAAGGGGGTGAAATAATATTTATTTCATATTCACCCACTTCGTTTCTACGTATTTTCGTGTACTTGGAACCGATTACTGTAATCTTATTATACTCAAAAGGTTGGCATCGACTTCATATATTTTTTTAGGTAGCGCAAATATCAATAATTTTAATTTATAGCTTGGTTATTATTCGATTTTAGTGCCTTAAAGGTTTTTCATATCGAAGTCTGTTTATTTCTTTTGGTATTTTTGTAACTGTCAGGACAAGTTTTGTATAAAAAAAATTTTGAAAAAGGCAAAAAAAACGGGTATTTTTTTTTTTTTAAAGTGAGTACGTATGTCCGTGTGCATTACTGATATTATATTATATATTAAGGGAATCACAGATTGAGGTACAGTTTTTCAATTGCTATTTTAGTTGATTACATGGGCGTACCGTAAAGATTATATTCGGTCTCATTTTCGTCATTCAATTAATTTACAAATAAACGAATTCTTAAGTGTGTTCATTAGCTCAGTCGCTATATTTCAAAATGAACTAAATCCAATTTAAGTGGTTCCTAATATTTTACGTTATTTTTCAAGGTTTTCAAATTTAATACATTAAAAACAAAATTTTAAATAAAACTAGAAACCATATGGCAGCAAAATTTGAACTTCGCAACGAATAAGAACATGAAATCTTAAAAAAATAAACATGTTAATATGAACGTTTTAAATTTTATTTAACTCAGTTTTAAATCTAACGACATATGTGTATAATTTTTTTATCATATCAATTTGCCAATATTCTGAAACATGATACCTCCAGTCTGACAGGATAAAGAAATCGATCATGCTATAGAATTACAGGAAGCCGGCGGTTGCAACAATTGTGTCAATCTGATTTCAACAAAAAAAAATTAAACGCAAAATAAGCCGACCCGTATTCCTTAACAATAATGCAGTAAAAATAAAGCTATATAATAAACAAGCTGAATCGATACACGATATCTGACAGATGACGATCAAAGGTATCAAAGAATTCTTATTAAAGTATAACAAAAAAACATTGTAAATTTATTTTTTATCGTTTGAGTCCAATATTTTTCTTTATATTAGATCGTTCTATGTATTTAAATAATAGTTTATAGGTTAAATGATTATTTTATGAGGCATGAAAAATATATTCTGTGTGTCATTTAATGTACGGTTACCACTCTTATATGTTAAAGCTTGTTTCTCTGACTGACCTCGCTATTGGTCTAACAAGGCATTTACACCATCACGGGACTATCTTCACTGGACTACTGATAAAATTGTTTTTTGATTTAAATACAGTGACTGTACAGTATTTTCACACACAGCTATTTTATTCTAAGCTAAATATACCTTTTCTTTAAATTAGGGGTGTAGGGGGTGTCGAGTAACATCTTAAGAATTGAGACACCCAAGCCAACCTCACCTGCACGTGGTGCACCCTGCTGAATAACGAACGAGGCAATGGCGAAAGCGGGGTGGTAGGGTTTTACAGCCCGACTGGGTCGCAACCACCATGCATATGGCGAAAAAGCCCGTCATAGTGACTCGCTTCTGCGCGTCGCGTTTCGGGATCAGCCTGTGCATATCCAGTACCGGGTGACTTTCGTCATTATGGCCGGCATGACAGCGGCGAACGGCGATGGATAATCTGTCTCTCGGTGGTTGCCGTTTTTTTTGGATTGTACTATGCTTAACATCAGGCATAGTGCAGTCAGTATGTCGTGCTTCGATAAAAAAAAAAATCATATTAGGCAAATGAACAGGTGAGTCACCCTAAGTTAAGCGATCACCACCGTCCATAGCACCAGGGGAATCGCAAGTGCGTTGCCAGCCTGTGTTGGGGGATAGAAAAGGAGAGGGGATGGTGAGGAGAGGTGGGCCTCCGGCGCTCTCACTGAACGAACGAAACGCAACAATGTAAGCACAGTTACTTCACTTCGGTTTGCTGCGAGAGGGTGGTACTACCCCGATCGAGTCGACCCATTCATTCAATAGCTTCAGCGTGGCTCTACCACTACAAAATATGCTCATAATATGCTACTTAATCAGCTGTTATATACAAATATATAAATATTTAATACTTTTTTCGAACTGACTACGCTATTGAACCAATAAGGTCTTAACAGCTTCACCGGAGTACTATTATATTTAATGCCATGACACAGAACTATTAATTAAATTCATAACATATATTAATCTGTGTGAAAACCGAACATGTGACTCTTGAATTCATAATCCTTACTTACTACCACGCCCAATAATACATACATGTTATCGAAAAAATCGAAGGTTATATCGTGCTAATCTTAAAATTGTTACAAAGTATAAAATAAAACTAACTAGTACGTACGGTCAATATTTACTAGATATATTTTACCTTTACATATTCGAATGCGAGAGGTCAGTCAGAATAGTTACAGGAAAATGTCCTTCCTACCTTATACATTCTTTCAACGTAAACATCGTTGCTCAGAATCAGTTATGAGTTTCTTGGATCTCGTAAATATGTAATTCTCTGTATACACACCAGAACATAAAGCTTACAATATAAAAAAGTTGAAGCAGTATTTTGAATTTTGAAATCAATTGTTATTTAAATATCATAATTTGTAAATTTGAATTATTATCATTAATCTGGTTTTCACATTTATTGGCACTCCGAACAATAGTTATAGGTGAGAGTGGGGGAATTGGGAACACTTAACTTCAAACGCTATAAAATAATAGAAAAAAGTTATAAACGAAATCAAAATTTATTGCTACATGAACTTTAGTTATCTATGTACTTAGTAGTCATAAAACGTTATTTTAAATTTACGTTTTAATAAAAATATAAACTAAAACAAAAAACATTGCCGTTCCTGTTTACCCGATACCCTATGGGGTAATTGAGATCATCGCGTGGGGGAAATGGGAACGGTATAAAGTAATTAAGATATTTTTTACACAATCAACCAGCAGTAATATGGGTAATTAGAAGGGTTAGGGGTAATTGGAAACGTTCCAAATTACTCACCTAATGCCGTTCCCAATTACTCGAATCTGTCAACATACATAAAAATAGCGGTCACTCTCAAAAGCATTTTTTATTAACTTCAATATATGTTGCATTTGAAAACAGATACTGCGTGTATATATGAACGAAAACATAATACCTTTGAACTCAAAAATATTATACTTACATGTGTTATAGCTGATGACAAAAATTATATCAAAAATACAAAAATAATTGTTCGACTTATTGTGACAACACTAGTGCGTCCTTTTAATCCTACTTTCGCATACGCAATGAATGGCTCTGCATTCAACCGTAGAATAGGTTCGCGACAGTGTAGTACGGAGAGATGTACTATTTATCTAACTGTTCCCAATTACCCGTCGTTCTCAATTACCCTACTCTCCAATATACATTTTTATATAGTTTATGAATTAATCAAATATATGATGGATATTTTGTATCGTAATCCTACTGTCACCCATATTTTATTATATTTTATTTTAAAGTATTAATTGTTGATGATTTTTATGGTCCACCTACTTTAAAATTTTATACTTTCTCTATACACAAGGTATAATTAAATTAAGACAAGCAGTTTTTGAATTAGAGAACATATACAGATAGATTGTTCATTGCTATATTCGCGATCAATGGAAATCGATAATAATATCGATTGCCAAATTTCATTATAGAATAACATGTTAGGACGATCCAATAATAGAATGTTTTTTTTGTTTATAAATAAAAAAAAGATATAATATAATAGACAATATATATAAAATACTTACGATAAAATATCAAAAAGAGTATTTTTAATTTATTTTTTATACAAATGAATTGTTAAAAAAAACTTCCATTCGTACCGCGTAAAAAGTAACAACAATATTAGCAATCAATCCGGAATTCAACTATCCATCCAGTTACTGTCAAACTGACACGAGCCCCAACGCTTCCAATTTGACACACCTAGGTATCGCTCTTACCATCTACGGGGTAACTAACTTATACCAAACAGAAAGACAAACGATTCTGAACCTTGTTTCATACCACAAAGAAGTCCTAGACCGTGCAAGTAAAAATTCGTAGGTTAACGTATACGGGCCCTCATTCGCTAGATTCGTCCAGAGATTGTGGCCCATCGATCAAGCCAAATGTCAAAACTAATACGGAACGCGGTCCCGTGAGAGATTCGTGAATCGTAATTATGCGTTTCGATGCATCGTCGTCTGCCGTCATCCGATTAAAATTGGCAGGCGATAGGGGATCGACGAATCGAGAAGCATAATATAACGTTAACTAAACACAGCCGAGGGAAATTAAATGTGATACTATCTGAAGACTATTGATAACATTTAAACTATCAACAACTTTGAAGGAAGTGAGGATTTAGTACATATAGACATATCTCTATCAAATTTCTTCGTATAATTTTTCTGTTATACATATAACATTTCCGATTTTTGTACTAAAGAAAAATCTGAAAGGACTGTTCATAAGCACATAGACTGTTTTTATTACGATAAATTATCAAAATAAACTCCTTTATCTTTACCAATACTATAAATGCGAGTTTTTGTTTATTGAGTTTTTTCTCTTTCAATTCTTAACTAGTTAACCAGGGGTACAGAAAAAGGCATAGAGTACCTTTCATTTCATTTTTCTAGAAAAAGTATTGTTCCAGAGGGATTGGTCAAATCTAATGTTACATGAGCGAAGCCATGAGCAAAAACTAGTTATTTACAGTAATAAAAATGTTAGGTTTGTAAATTTGTAGCGGGTATTCTTTGGAACTACTGATCTGATTCTCAAAAATATCACTAATGGGAAACTATTTTTTTCCTAATAAGTCCTTTTTATATTCTAATTAATAGGGTCGTTCGCGTTTGCTATAAGAATATTTAAAAAAATAATTGAATCATACTATATCTTGTATTAATTAAAATTAGGTTCTCTCAATTCTTTTTTAAGATTTATCTCAGAAGAATTTCTTTATGTAAGTATTTAATACTGTCATTGCAATAGATGCGAATGAGCTGAATGTACAATGTTTTTCACAGGTCACCGTAAATTGTATCTGTAATGTATGTCATTCTGTTTTGTCTAAAAAACTTTTTTTGCATATAGAACTTGATTGAACACTTTCTTTGTAGCTATTTCGTAAAAAAAATATTTGCCAAATAATAAAAGAAACGATTTTTTTTTCTCGAAATGACTACGCTATTGACCCATCAAGGTCTTAACAACTTCACCGGACTACTAAAGCGAGCGCTTAAAGCACTCAGCCGATTTTATTATGGCAACCAGCTCAAGGGTGCACGGCACACCTCGGCTTGGCTGTTGCCTGTTGCATGCAAAATCGCGACCTATCTTAGCTAACCTAGCTAACTATTCATATATGTATGAGTTGTTGAACCGTATATGTGTACCAAGCATACACGCCTCAACAACTCTTCCATATATTTATTATCGGAGTAAAAGAAACGATAGGAATGTAGAGTTATTCAATTAGGAATTTATTTCTTTTTAAATATTACAATTATTTCATGTGATAGATCTATTATGTTTAATATTTTTCAGTAATATATTTCACTAGTTATGTATAGTTAAATATGAATAAGTAAAAAGCATGCCATGAAAAACACAACTTGTAAAAAAGGCTAAGTCTCGCTACTCAGTTCTACCGTAAAAAATTGTGAGATTCATGTAATACCAAGTCGGTTACTCTATTAAGTCCTTACTTAAGGGACCTTCTGCCTTAAGTTATTAATTACGTTATTAACTAACCTAACAACAACTTATAGTGACCATATCAATATTCAATATCTTTTATGTTTTAAATAAAATTGATTGACTTGGCCATCACACGAAAACACAATGTATGTGTTACACAAGGAATATATACTAAACAAGATTGTTTAGTGCGATTGCCTAGTCAATATATATATATATTTTTTTTTTTTTTTGAAACACCAACAAGATTTACACTAGAATAGTACATTATATACATGTTTAAAGACTCTATATAAGTGCAATCTTAATTATAGTTATTTTCGACGTATTTAATATATTTTACAGCAAATAACTTAAGTAAATGAGAAACAGAAACAACAAATAAAAAAGAAAAAACACTAATATTTTGTAGTCCGGTGAAGCTGTTAAGACCTTGCTGGATCAATAGCGTAGTCATTTAAAAAAAAAAAAAAACACTAATCATACATTCTAATTTTTGTTTTTATTTTAAGTTACTTAAATTTGTTTATACTGACTGAGACTATTTGTGTATATATCTAGATTGGAGTTTTTAGATTCAGATTTATAAAGTGACAATACATAAAAGATAAAAGATTTTGAATATTAATATGGTAACTATAAGATGTTGTTAGGTTAGCTAATTTCATCTCCTCATTGCACGGGTGAGGCTGCCTCAGGGGCCGTTTTTTAGGTCAGACAGCAGGTTCGATCCCTGGCTGCCCCTACAATGCGGCGGACGGTACACCATGGGGTTTTAGTTCGTGCGAGTCGGACATAACCCAATCTCTCGCCCGGGAGGATGGGTATCCATAAAGTATTTCCCCACGTTAATAATAAAAATGGTTAGCTAAGTTAAGTATGAATAAGTAAAAATCATGTCTGAAGAGTTTTAACTGTAATTGCTTATGAAACTATCGGTTTAGTATTCGAAGCACAGGGATATGAGTCTCAATGTTCTTAAAATCAACTAGAAATGAGCATACCATAAAAGATGCATATGCAAGTAAACCCACTCTATAACAATTAAAATATTTCGTAAGAAATTATGTATTAAACAGATGCGATATCGGATACACGGTATTGTTATTTGGAACTTAACCATTAGTGATCAAACAGGCCTATGTAAATTGTATACTTGTATTAGTTCACACGATAGGCAATAGAGTAAGCCATATATTACGTTAAGTGTTAATTGCTGGCGTAAATTGGACGCTCGTACTACCTTGTATTAGAATTTGTGCACCTAAACTATATAGCTTAGGATTAGAGAGTAACGAAAATTATAAAAAAGTCATTATAGTGATTGTTCTAATAATGATTCGATTTCTTAGTTTTTTTTTAAAGTTATACTTCTTTTGGCGCGTCAGGAAAAAATGATGGGAGTAAATTTTTACGATGCTCGCGCACACCTTTACGCAAAATCGACACCCCAAAGTTTTTACGATGCGCTCGCACACGGTCACGAAAAACTGATACCCTGAAGTTAGTTATAGTCAACATTTTGTTTCTTTGTATTTCTTTGTATTAAAACTTTCAATGTATTAAATGCCTTTTTTCTATTGTTTCTAATTTTGAAAAGATTTCTATCTTGTTAAGCCAAAGAAGTATAACCACTAACACATGTACACACACACTTTCTTTTTAATGAGAATGTATGTTTTATCCTCAATTTTACAAATTCCCGTCGGTATCATATTTTTGCTGTCATCAAAATTCAAACAACGTTTTGTTAGAGGTAAAGCTGTTGAAACTTTTTGGGTAACTCTTATGCCAAACCAAAATTTATATTCTTTGTTATTATTATAATTCACTTTACTTGTTCACAATACGTTAACTGTATTAGATGGTAGAGTCAAGCTGAAGCTATTACTGGTTTCAGGGTGAACGGGTGAGCTCGTCCGAATTTAGTACCAGCCTTCCCACAGAAAACTGACGTGAAGTAACTATGTGAAGTGAGTATGCTTGCATTGTTGCGTTTCGTTCGGTCAGTGAGAGCACCGGACGCCCACCTCCTTTTCTCCCTCCCTCTTTCCCTTCTCCTTCTCCACTAACACAGGCTGGCAACGCACTTGAGATTTCTCTGTTGTTGTTGGTGTCTATGGACGGTGGTGATCACTTAACATCAGGTGACCCACTCGTTCGTTTGCCTCCTAAGATATATATTAAAAAAAAACTCAACAACTCTTACACGTACTTTGTGTCGAATATTTTTTCTAAACTATTTGAGTTCGATAAGGGAAAAACAAAAATGAAACCCTCCCACTTTCATGTATATGCATGTATGCGTGCACGTGTGTGGAGGTGATATGTGCGATGCAGTGTCCAAATACGCTATCAATGACGTCATCACTATTTCAAACTCGTACTGGAATATATTGTGCTTATAAGTAGATATAGTGTTTTCATTTTGTTATGTTATAATTTAAAAAAAACATTTAAGGTCTCAACCGGTGTTATTACAAGTGAGTTAAATACCTATTGCATACTTACTTTTAAAAAGTTTCGGTACTTTCGTATTAAATGCACCGCGCTCGCCGAACGTTCGACATCTTGCTCTTTTATCTCGCTTTGGTTAGGTTAGGCTTGCGAAAAAGGATAACGCGATCTAGTCCGGTGAAGCTGTAAAGACCTTGCTGGGTCAATAGCGTAGTTAGTTCGAAAAAAAAAAAACGCGAACTTTTCTCAGCAGCGGTCGGCGAGCGCCGATGCATTTGATACGAAAGTACCCAAATTTTTTTTTAAAGCAAGTATTCAACACGTATTCGATTTTTGGAACGAAGTTCCTTATCGCGCGTTGTGAACGGGGGCTAGACGGAAAAAATTCTTACGAAAAGTTGTAACGACACATTTTGCTATAGTAAGCTATTGTAAGCTGTGCGGCTTCGCATGTTTCTCTGTCTGTCTCTCTCTCTCTCTCTCTATTATAGAAAGCAAGCCAGATATTTTCATTTCTATTTCGCATTGAACAGTGTGGTGTCAGAACGATTATTTTTGTTGAGTGTATACAGGTTTTTTGTAAATAATAAATAATAATTTAAATAAAATAGAATCCCAAACATATGTTTCCTACTTCAGTTACCACAAGCCAATTATTACGAAAATTGAGCCTACTGATTAAGTTTATATAACATTATATTTGTTAATAATAAAAAAAATATTAGTATAACTTAAAAAAAAAAAAAATTATTACAATTCCTTCACTAATTAATCGAAAGGAACTTCGTTCCATCCGGGTGTCCCTTGACACCTCTCAAGTTTTTTTTGTAATAACACGGCGCATGTTTAAATATCCAATATGTTATAATTTATAAGCGACAATGAAATTAATGACACAGTGAAATATACTGCTCCGATAACAATAGATAGTTAATCGACGTTATTTTGATTTAGCAATGAAAATACCTATAGAATATTCATAGTGTGTTGACAAAAATAGTCGGATCATGTTTGTAGGCAAATTATAGAGTCAAAACACAGGCCGCGGTCGCACCGTTCATTTGTCTATTGTTTGGTCGATACAAATGGATAGTGTCAATGGATTAATAATAGCTTATTACAGTATTTTGAATCATAAATACAAGCCTGAGCCTTCTAATTATATTTTTGTTTAATATAAATTGTTCAATTATTTCTCTGTAGTTATATTTTCGTGCATCCGAAATCAATCAATATGGAATAGAAAGTATTATATCGTCTTGCTAAAATGTATTTCTTTGCAAGTTTATTATAATAATTGTAATTGAAATAATTGCGTTTCTTTAACATAATGTTACCTAAAGTCTTTTATTTAAAAATCATGCAATTCTTCTAAGTTTAATATCTAAAGTTTTATGATAAATAATTTAGGGGTTACTTTATCGTAGGTGATATAGCCACACTGAAGCTATTACTAGCTTCAGCATGAATGAATCGGCTCGTCCGGGGTAGTACCACCCTTTCACAGAAATACGACGTAAAGTAACAGTGTTTGCATTGTTGTGTTTCGTTCGGTCAGTGAGAGCGCCGAAGGTCCACCTCTCCTGACCTTCCCTCTCTCCTCTTCCCTTTCCCACCATCCCCCAACACAGGCTGGCAACGCACTTGCGACTCCATTGGTGTTGCAAGTGTCTATGGACGATGGTGATCACTTAACATCAGGTGACCCACCTGTTCGTTTGCCTCCCATGATATAAAAAATTGCTACATAAAATAATTTAATTCAATTTTCCGTAACGTGTCAAATAACTGGATATAATTAATTGTATATTTACATTATTAGTTTTTTTTTCGAGTGTCTGGTATTAAAGAATGTTAGAACATGTAGAAGACACAACTACGGAAATCCCACCGTTATTCTTATTTTTACCGTAAAGCAGCAAACAGTACTTCTCGCTTTACTATGTTTCGGTTCCATCAACCTTGTATAACTGGCCTCAGAATTATTGGTTATGGACAGCTATGGACAGAGATAGTGAGCTTGTACTACATGTCTATTTATTACTACAGAACATAAAATAATATAGCAATATACTAAAATGTTTTTATTCAATCATCAAATATTGTAGCATCCGTCGGCTCTTGTTACGTTTTATAAGCATGTTACGAGCAACTCTTGTATATTTTATATTGTTATATATTGAGGATCTCGGAAACTGCATCAGCGATTTCCGTGAAACTTAGTTTGTATGAGTAGGTGGTTTCGGGGACGATAGATTTTAGGCAATAAAAAATATAGCTAGAATAAAAAAGTTGTCGCCAATGTTAAAACAAAAAATTGCTCAGATGAAAATCGGCTGCTTCGAAAATCTTTCTAACCCCATTCTGAATTCGAGTTGACGTAAGTAGAGATATATTTTTATATATTTTTATTTTGTAAAAAGATTGCTAATTTTGTGAAGTAAACCGTTTATTTATAATTTAAAAATGTTTCTTAAAGAACCCAGCTAGGCTCGTTCGTCCAAGTACTAACTAATTAAAAATCATGGTATAGATAAAGCTATATATGAAACTCCGCTTGCTAGTGATGTCGCGAGTACGACCGTGCAGCGGTTAGTGGATTGTGTCTGTGACAGTACTAACAATAAACTCGATAATTTTATGTTCCTCTTGAATATAATGACATCTTTAAACTGTTGTGTAAATTTAGAAATTGTTGTGAAGCAATAAAAGGAGCTATTAATATTTTAACAAATTTTTAAACACATTGGAAATACAAGAGTAGGTCCGAATCTTTTTCGAGCGATAATAACAGACAGTAAAAATTCTTTTCTGTTTTTATGTTTACTATTAATATGAATCATTTTACTAATTATCATCATCAATATTATCAACAAAAGTATTTGCGATAGATTTTTTAAAACAAAGATCAAATTTTATACAAGTTTTTGTACAAAAGTGCGTTAAGTTTACATGTAAAAACGTTGACTGTCTATTTTATGGACAACCTTATGCTATTTAAACATTGAATTAATATATTGCAAATATGAACGTCATGTAGGTTAAATAGCAAAATTGAAAAAAAAAAACGCTTATCTTATTCATTTGCTATTAGGGTTACAATCGTTTTCAATTTATTCATATATTTTACATTTAAATACAATTACAATGACACTGAACTATATGAATTGCCCAAGAAAATGATTTTTAATTTAATTTAGATTTCCTAGTGATATATTTCATAATGTTATTCGAACTGACTACACTGATAGCCTGGCAAGGCCTTTATAATATCACCGGACTACTAAGGCAAGCGCTTAAGGCACTCAGCCGATTTAATTCAGACAACAAGCTCAAGGGTGCACGGCACAGCTCGGCTTGTGCAATTGTCTATACCGCGGATCTGACCTAGCTAAACTATTCTAAGCTGAACAGCTTAAAATTGAACAATTTCATACATATTTACATGTATTTCGGATGCGAAAACGAACAAAACTATTCGTTTCAGTTCGAATAAGGGAAAAAAATAAAACCCTTTTACCGTGAGTTTAATGTGTGTGTACGTATGTGAGGTGATCTGATGTGTGTGCGTTTTATAATGTATTTTTCTATGAGACAATATGTGTAATTGTTATAGTATCCATATTCATATTACAATTCTAACAACTTCTAATAGGATCCGTAACTTTCCATTAGCTTAATTAATTTTCACATTAATTTCTAAGAATTTTAATCATGTTATATTTCTTCATACATATATTTACTTAAAAAGAACATATTAATACAGTATAATAAAATATTATTTAAGTAATTTCACTCTAATTGGTGTATTTTACAGGCTTAGTCTTATGGTCTATAATTTGGATTATTCCTCTCTACTCGAACATTCAATAGCCCTAAGTCTTATTAGAAACATACCGCTTTATTTTAAGCCTTTATAAAATATTTATATCTATAAGGCAATACAAATAACAATATTTTGAAATGATTACCCAAGAATTCGAATTATAACGTTATATATTACAATAGCTGTACCCGCGACTTTCTTCGCTAAAACCTAATATAAAAAATGGTACCGAATATAATCATCTGATTGTATCAAGTCTTACTTATCTGCTTTTTTCTCGTACTTAGGTGCGTCGTCATTAAAATTACAAGAACTTTTGATAAAGTAGACAGATTTTAATGAAACGAAGACTAAATGTTACTCAAGAATATGCTTTATGATTTTCGTTTTATCGTGAACTTAGTACATTAACAGGGATGAGTGTTCAAACAGACAGACAGACAGACGTTTCTAAAATGATTTAAATGTATTTCATTACTTATTCCTAGACACCTGCAACATTTTTTTTACAAAAATCTAAATAGGACAGACACTTTAGATATACGTTTTTAATATAGTATAGATGGATTTACAATTTGAATTTGTTGATACAATAATCTGACAATAAAATCCTTATTTATCTTAGAAGTGTGAAAATTTGTTTGTTACGCTTAACTACCCAACAAAAATAGAAAAACTCCAAGGATACTTCTCATTCATTAAATAATACTGTTCCGACAGATAAATCATATTTACATTAACGAAACTGAAGCCGCGAACAAAACCTAGTATGTGTATAATTCGTCTCAATACGTGTTCCACAGACAATAAAGTATCCATATTATTTTTTATACCTATTTATTTATATGTCTTATGTCTACTTATTTATGTGTTTTATTATACTATAGAAAGTAACTAAGGAGAATATTTACAGCTATTGTAGTTTTTATTATTACGTACTTAAAGCCTAAATGTTGTTAGGAAAGCATAAAATAAAGCGTATATATAATAGTTACATTTAAACTTTAATAATTATACTAAACTTAGTTAGATACGACTTTCATGAATAAAATAGAAACCTCTTCTTAGTTATAAGAAAATCTCTAATTCAGAGTGCTTGTTAGTTTTTTTTCTAATAAGCTAATTCTAATAGGACCTTTAGTTAATAATAACGATATATCATACTAATACTAGGGTTAGGATGTCAATTATTGAATTCTTAGAAACTTGGGGTGTAAGGGGTGTCAAGCAATATCTTAAGACTTGAGACACCCAAGCCAACCTCACCTGCACGTGGTGCACCCTGCTGATCAACGAACGAGGCAATGGCGATAGCGGGGTGGTAGGGTTTTACAGCCCGACTGGGTCGCAACCACCATGCATATGGCGAAAAAGCCCGTCATAGTGACTCGCTTCTGCGCGTCGCGTTTCGGGATCAGCCTGTGCATATCCAGTACCGGGTGACTTTCGTCATTATGGCCGGCATGACAGCGGCGACCGACGATGGATGATCTGTCTCTCGGTGGTCGCCACTGTTTTTGGATTGTACTATGCTTACCATCAGGCATAGTGCAGTCACTTTGTCGTGCTTCAATAAAAAAAAAAAATTCGAGCATTATTTTATATCATTTAGTCATCTGGTTTATCGTGGAAAAACATTTTAGTACACATTGGAAAGAACTGTTACATTTAACCATGTTTTTAAGTAGTTATTTGCAATACATGTACTTTCTATTTATTATGGAGTTGTTTACTCTTTATATATAGATTTCTTATGTACGTGTGTTTGAACTCCTCCTGAACGGGTGGAACGATTTTGATGAAATTTTGTGTGGGTGTTCCAGTGGATCCGAGAATGATTAGGTTCACAATTGGACCCGGTAGGTGACGCTACGGTTAACCTTTAGGATTCTTTTTTTTTATCAAGGCAGGACAACGTCCGCCGGGACCGCTAGTATACATATAAATTTATAGATAACAATTACAAGTAAGCAAATAATTTGTTTTCTTTAGAGCTCTGCTCCATTCTAGCTAAGAATCGACTTACTATTTTCTGTTCTTGAATTCACTTCACTTCACTTTCGTATTTACCTATACTAATATTATAAAGAGGTAAAGTTTGTGAGTTTGTGATGTTGTAGGAGGTACTCTCAGGAACTACTGGACCGATATAAAGAATTCTATCAGTGTTATATAGCTCATATATCAAGGATAGGTTGCAGAGACGAGCTGTCCGCATTGTTAATGATGCAGACATTACATAGTTTATACAGCCGCTTCAGTTGCGCAGAAATATTGTCTCACTGAGCGTGTTCTACCGTCTGTATCATAGTGAATGTTCTGCAGAGCTATTTAATTTAATCCCTTCCTCTCCTTTCCATAATCGAACTACACGCGCAGTGCTTTGGAGCCATAGTTTTACGGTAATTCCTATCTGGGCACGAACTAAAAAGTTCGCAACTTCTTATCTTTGCCGTATCGTGAAGCTGTGGAACAATCTCCCGGCTAGTGTGTTCCCTCCTTCGTATAACATAGGGTCCTTTATTCAAGCGTAACGTGAAGAGACATTTACGCAGGCCGGCATGACAGCGGCGACCACCGAGGGATAGTGTCTCTCGGTGGTCGCCATTGTTGTTGGATTGTACTGTTCTCACCATCAGACACAGTGCAGTCACTTTGCTGTGTTACATTAAAAAAAAAGAAAAAAAGGAAGGCTTATAGGCTATATATCATCGCGCTAAGACCAAATAGGAGCGGACCACTAATAAAAAAGTTTTCAAAATCTGGATTTTTTCCTATTGGGAGCTTCTGGTGCGTGTTAGCCTTAGCTTAAAGTATATTAATTACTACGCGAACATGTCACGGTCAGGGGCTAGTATATTATTTTTAGATGCGGGATCTGAGTATATGGAGTGTGTACGGATGCATAATAATCTTTTTTTTTTATAATTCCTTATAGGTTATGGCGTCCACTGATTTTTTTATCGAATTGACTACGCTAGCTTCACCGAACTACGCCTCAACTGATGTTTTTTTTTTATATCATAGGAGGTAAGCGAACAAATGGGTCACTTGATGTTAGGTGATCACCACCGTCCATAGACACTTGCAACATTATGGGAGTCACAAGTGCGTTGCCAGCCTGTGTTTGGGAGGAGGGCAGGGGCGGGGGCGGGGGGGGGGGGGGTACCGGAAGGGAAGGGGAAGGGGAGGATAGGTGGGTCTCCGGCTCTCTCACTGACCGAAAGAAACGCATCAATCCAAGCACTGTTACTTCACGTAGGTTTTCAGTGAGAGGGTGGTGCTTCCCCGGACGAGCCGACCTATTCATGCTGAAAATAATAATAGCTTCCGCTTGGCTCTACCACTACCTAAGTTAAGTTACGAAGTGTCGATGACAAACAAGCTTAAACTAAAGAGGTTTTTTTTATCGATCTGACTACGCTAATTGCCTAGCAAGGTCTTAACAGCTTCATCGAACTACATAAAACTAAAGAGACTAACTCTATAGTGCAGATATTGTTACAAACCTATAGCTGCTTGGTGAGAGATTTAGAGAGAGAGGAGAGGGATAACTTGAGGGTGGTAACTAGCCATATGGACTTAGAAAACGTTTTATCACTTTGCTCCATAGCAAGGTGATGGAACCATTTCCATTACTATGATTTCCTTCAGCTAAAGTTCAGGCTCATTTGCAAGGATTTTAACTTATGTCGATTAACGCGGTGTCTAGAAATATTAACCACTGAGCTATAATTACTCGAACATAAATAATAATTATACACAAATATACATAATAAACATGATTATAATAAGCTCACTTTTAACTATACCAAGATAACATTTCTTGAGTCATTTGCGGGGTTGTATACAAGTCACGTTTTGCACCGATCAATATTTCTATATTTAGTCATGAAAGCTTATACTATATCGTAATTCATCCACCAATTACAAATAGGAATAGTAAATTATGGCTCACGTTCGTTCCTTTGTGTTATAATAAACTAACGGATTCCCGCGGCTATGTCTTGTGGTTTATCATCTAAATTGTTTTATTTAAAAAGGGCGGCGTTTTTGAGGTATTCTCCCGCGGCTTGACTTTTTTCGACATTTGCAACATTTATCGTTAAATATATTTTTTATGTCATAGGAGGCAAACGAAAAGGTGGGTGATCCGATGTTAAGTGATCACCACCTTCCACAGACACTAGCAATACCAAGTGCGTTGCCAGCCTGTGTTTGGGAGGAGCAGATGGGGCAAGAGGGAGACATGGGCCTTCGGCGCTCTCAATGACCGAACGAAACACAACAATGCAAGCACTGCTACTTCACGTCGGTTTTCTGTGAGAGGGTAGTACTACCCCGGACGAGCCGATCCATTCATGCTGAAACGAGCAACTTACAGAAAATCTTGATAAATTATATACCTTTGTAGTTTTATAATTATATAGTGATAACTCCATAATAATTACTTCAGTTTAAAGTTTGTTGTTCGTTATTTGCTTACTTGATTACAGAGATACAGTGTAATGTAATTGATAAAATCAAAATCAAAAATTCTTTATTCAGTTTATGCCCTAATAAGGCGCTTATGGACGTCAAAAACTACCATCGGTTCGGAAACAACCCAGCCATCGAGAAGAACCGGCAAGAAACTCGATCGGGTACATTTTTTTTTTAAATACATTTAAATACATCATACAGCTTATAGTGGATGTACAGAGAGGAGTCAATTCCAGACATCACTATCGTTCACATACTGATCCACTCTATAATATCCTTTTGACACTAAAACCCACTTGACATAGCGCTTAAATTTGCAGTCCGGCAAATCAGTAACATGTTTTGGGACTTTATTGTAAAACCTAACATTGTTACCTAAGAAACTATTACTGGTTTTACTAAGTCTGAAACATGGGACGACCAGTTTATTACAGTTTCTAGTATTTACATTATGTCGGTCTTTTACTAAATTCAGTTTTTTAAAGTTTTTACGGACATGCATTAAATTATCAAGAATGTATTGGGAGTGTAGAGTTAAGATACCGAATTCCTCGAATTTCGTTTTTAATGATTCGCGAGGTCCCATATTATATATTGCTCGAACTGCTCGTTGTTGTAATAAAAATATGGTGTCTACCTCAGCAGCCGTACCCCACAGCAGAATACCGTAAGACATTATGCTATGGAAGTAAGCGAAGTAGACTAACCTAGCAGTGGCAATATCTGTAAGCTGGCGAATTTTCCTTATTGCGAATGCAGCAGAACTTAATCTGCTCGCCATTTTTTTAATGTGAGGGCCCCGTTGTAATTTGTAATCTAATGTAATTCTCAAGAATACAGTATTGTCAACTAACCCTACTAGATTCCCTTCGATCTTGATTCTACTATCAACCTGTCTAACATTGGGTAAAGTAAATCTTATACATTTCGTTTTATCTGCATCATTATTTGGTAGGTGGTAGAGCCCCGCTGAAGCTATTTTTGGTTTCAGCATGAATGGGTCGGCTCCTCCGGGGTAGTACCACCCCTCTCACAGATAACCGACGTGAAATAACAGTGCTTGCATTGTTGTGTTTCGTTCGGTCAGTGAGAGAGCCGGAGGCCCACGTCCCTTTCTTTATCCTGCTTTCCCTTTCCTTCCCCTCCCCATTCTATACACAGGCTGGCAACGCACTTGGGCCGTCCTTGATGTCGCTAGTGTCTATGGACGGTGGTGATCACTTAACATCACGTGACCCACCAGTTCGTTGGCCTCCTTTGATATTATAAAAAAAAAAAAATCTGCATTTAACAATAAATTATTCAACGCAAACCAATGACAAATTTCATTTAAAGTATTATTCAGATGCCCAACCTCTGAATCTATCCTTTTCACTTTAAATATTAGTTAAGTATCATCCGCAAAAAGCACCATGTCAGCAGAGTTGTTAACCACTAGCGGTAGATCGTTTATATATATTAAAAACAAGAACGGCCCAAAAATAGACCCCTGTGGTACACCAATTCGCGCAAATGATCCCGCTGAGGTTACCCCATGTATGTTAACTTTTGACAGCGATCTTTTAAATAAGAGACTAGAAGGTCGAGAGAAGATCCACAAATACCATAGTGTTTTAATTTAAGAATAAGCGTAGTATGGTCAACGCAATCAAATGCCTTAGATAATAGATAAATAATAGATAGATAACTATTAGCATTTATATAACGATTTGTAGCCAGAATAAATTTCTATCAACCCTAGTAAAACTTTTAAAGCGTGGTTTTAACATGAAAACTTAGATAGTATAATGTAATTTCTATAGAATATGTCTGTTTAGCTTAGAATTACTATTATGTGTTGTAATTACCAGCTGGGTAATAGTAAACTCAATATTGTATCGATTCTTCCTATTCAGATATCGAATTTATACCATATTTCATGGTGTTTGGTTGAATGTTTTCACAGTTTTCACTTCAAAAATTGCTTCTTTTTTTTATCGAAGCACGACATAGTGACTGCACTATGCCTGATGTTAAGCATAGTACAATTCAAAAACATCGGCAACCACCGAGAGACAGATTATCCATCGCCGGTCGCCGCTGTCATGCCGGCCATAATGACGAAAGTAATCCGGTACTGGATATGCACAGGCTGATCCCGAAACGCGACGCGCAGAAGCGAGTCACTATGACGGGCTTTTTCGCCATATGCATGGTGGTTGCGACCCAGTCGGGCTGTAAACCCTACCATCCCACAGGTTGCGACCCAGTCGAGCTGTAAAACCCTACCACTCTGCAAACTCTTACGAGGTCATGTGGTGTTTTCAGAGAACCCCACTTAAGAACTAGTCTATTTTCTAAGTTTTATATATTGTTTTTTAGCATTAGATAATTATTATAGTTTAGTTCGTTACTATTCACACATTCCAATACATATTTGAGCCTACCCATTTAACCTCAATCGTAGAATACACAGTAACAGAAACGCGCGATTGGTCAAATCAATTTCCGTAAATCTGGTTACTCGGTTGAATCACAGAGCCGTGCTAAATGTATACTGTACCAAATGCATATCGAATTAATGTTGTCCTATACATATATTATCCGTAATGCCTATACAGTTATATAAATATATTATAGTTTTTTTTTTTATATATCATAAGAGACAAACAAACAGACGGGTTACCTGATGTTAAGTGATCATCACCGTCCATAGCCACCAGCAACACAATAGGAGTTGCAAGTGCATGCCAGCCTGTATTGGGGTAAGGTGGCCTCCGGCGCTCTCACTAATCGACCGAAACGCAACAATGCAAGCACTGTTACTTTACGTCAGATTTCTGCGAGAGGGTGGTACTACCCCGGTCGAGCCAACCCATTCATGCTGAAACCAGTAATAGCTTCAGCGTGTTCATATCTCAGAGAAAAAAGTGGTCATCTTTGTCATGTATATAAAAATGTATTTGTATGTTTGAGATTTATAAACTCCAAAATAATATGATCAATCACTTGGAAAGATGGTACAACTAAATGTTATTAATTGTAAATTTTTTACGTAACGTTCTTTTAATAATGCGATACTAAGTAGCGCTCGGCTACTTCACTAACCCACAGGCAGTTGTTAGTAATGTATGAATTTTTGCATCTTTTAAATCTGCAAAAGAATACAGTGCTTTCTAATTTATACTAATATTATAAAGAGGTACAGTTTGTGAGTTTGTGACGTTGTACTACGAACTACTGGTCCGATTTAAAAAATTATTTCAGTGTTATATAGCCCATTCATTGCCAATGGTTATAGGCTATATATCATCACGTTAAGACTAATAGGAGCGAAACACAGATGAAAATGTTTCAAAATCGGGACTTTTTTCCTTTTGAGAACTGCTGCGTGCTAGTGTTAGTGTATCTAAGCCACGCGAACGAAGTCGTGGGCAGAGGATAGTGTTAAAATATTGTAGTCCGCTAGGTCAATAGCGTAGTCAGTTCGAAAAAATATATATTCTCGAATATTAATAGTGATTATTGTTTTATATTTTTTCTCGGTAACTGTATATAAGTAGTTATATTCCTTAAGAACGGTTTTTTATAATGGATTGCTTCTACCATTTCCAAAATCAAATTCCCACTACTTTTAATAAGAATGATTTCTACTGTGATATATCCGTTATATATTTTATCATTTTATTTTGTTATGCAAAAAATAAGAGGATTTAAATTATTTTATATTTTCTGGGTAAAATTGGTTATTTTATATTAAACTAGCTCCTGCTCGCGACTTCGTCCGCGTAGCATAGTTACTTCGGCCTAACGCTAACACGTAGCGGAAGCTCTCAAGTGGAAAAATATCCCGATTTTGAAACATTTTTTATTAGTGCTCCGCTCCTATTAGTCATTGCGTGATGATATATAGCATATAATCTTTCTCGATAAATGAGCTATATGACACTAAAATAATCTTTTCAAATCGGACTCGTAGTTCTTGAGATTACCCCCTACAAAATCACAAACTTACAAACTTTACTTTATAAATTATATTTCATTCCAAAGAATAAATATAATTCGGCAGCAGACAAGTAAGCACCGCGGTATAATAATTAAAAGAGATAATGTAATTAAATTGTGAATATTTATTTTACGTAATTGAATTTACACAAGGGCCTCTCTTCACAGATCTTTTTGTAAAATAAAAGACATAAAAAGTATCAAAACGTCAGTATAATTTATTACGTTTCCAAGATATCTTTGTACATTTTTTATACAAAACAATTTCATTACAGACTAATAATTACAATCCAAAAATTACATTTATTTTCAAGTTTATAATTATTAAATCTAATATCACGATTTAGCTTAATTATTTTTAAATACCCAAGCAATTATGTTGGTAAACGATAACATTGCAAACATATAATATATTGATGGAATATATACATTCATGTTGTGTTTATTAGATATAATGACATTAAATACACACAAAACTGCCATCAAGCAAATAACAAAAAAGTCAATTTAATATAGCATATAAAACAATTGATTAGTTAACAATATAAATAACTATAGATTTTTGAAATAATTAATCAAAGCAGATATTTCGAGTTCTTTATCAAATTACAATATTTTCATATCAAATCTTATAACTAATTCCAGTATAGTTATGAAATTAATACGGGTAATACAAAGCACGGTACCCGGCTTTTGATTTAGCACGTCGGGGAGAAGAGTGAGACGTCCGGATAAGATCGTCTTGTTTTGAGTTTGTAAAGTGTTCTCTCTCTCGCATATCTATGCGATTGTGACAAGCAAAGACAACGCTATACGAAAACTGAAAGTTATCCCGCTATCTTGGTCTTCTCTTCGACATGCCAAAACAAAAGCCGAGTACGGTACATCATTCCTAGATGATTAGGCAACAATAAGTACATTATTATAAATAGACTTTATTAAGAAAATTATAATAATTTATAATAGTATAAATAGTGGTAGGTATATTGAACCGTCTTAACCTATTTGGTGTTGCGTTACAGTGACTTGATTTTTGAAAAGTATTATAATTTAAAAATACATTTTTACAAAAGTGACCAATCTCAGAAGGTCTATATAATTTATGTAATTAATCTCATTATTACTTTATTGAAACATTTCGCGCTGCTTATAATTACGTACGTGAAAATTGACAAAACTTTAAGTTTATTATAACAATATATTTACATTTTTCAAATGGAAACTCTAGTTGAATCAAAAGTAAAGATTTGTTCCAAAATAAACATAAACAGGGCTAGCAAGCTTGTTCACACAAAATACGTGCGTCCTTTATTAGACGCGTTTCCTGTTATAGAACGTGGTGCAGTTGGCGAAATATCCTCTACCCTAGAATATACGTGACCGCTGCTTGGAGATAGCCTTAGGTCATAATTAAAACGTGGACAAGATCTGTTGTCGATCGACATGTAGCTATTGTTAGAATTGTTCACATCTCCGTACGTGTTGTTGTCAGAGGAAGGTGAACTTTCATTCTGAGACGATTCACCGTCATTCCTTTTACAATATTGCAAAGAATTCGTAAAGTTTTGCTTAGAGCAAGTATCGTTTGAGACCGGCATCGTAGTATATCTTAAAGTCGGGGTCTGACGTAATGTTTTCTTGAATACATTTTTCTCGGAACCTTTTACTGTTATAATAGTATCGGTGGAGTTGAGCAGTACAATGAATTTATCCCAAAAACGCGGGTCATTCCACGATATATTCTTAAACTTATCTAATATGAGACACAAGTCGTCGGTTATTTGACTGTTTTCTACAACTGTGATGAATATTACCTTGTTCATATCGCTACGATTTAAAGATTTTAAATAACTAAAAAATATATTCTTAAAGTGTATATCGCACAAATCATTACAAATAAAATTCGCGGTGAGAACTACGATTAAGCGTTTTGATAATTTGGATGATTTAGAAAAACCGTCTAAAGTAAGTATATTAAGTGATGCTTCACTTGCAGATAATTTTTTATTAGTCATTTTTCTGAGTTCTATCTCTGACATAATATTATTATAAACGAAATTTGTGTCTTTGGTATTACATATCACGTAATAATCATACATGTGATTTGGATTCCCTTCCAAAACATGATCGACGTTAGGACATGACTGTTCTTTGAACAAGGGTAATCCATATTTCGTGTATAGCCAGTCACTTACTTCATATCTGAAAGCGTAGAAGACAGCACCTATCAAACAAATCACTACAAGAATAATAATAATCACACATATAATAGCAAAGTAATTATCCGGAAGAAATATAGACCTAGATATTATTTCATCCCTAGATACGGTGGGATCGCTTATAGAACCCATATACTCTTTGCAATGACTTAAAACTGAAGCAATCGTTATTTTCGTTGGTTTACCTTCAGAATCTGTGCATAACATTTTTTCCGGGTCGCCCGGATCTCTTCTCAACCATGAATCTAATTCAGCAATACTTTTACAGTCACAAGAATATTGATTACCCTCGATTGATACATGAGCTAAGCTTTTCGAAGATGAAGCTAATAACTTCCAAGGAAAGAAATTTACGAGTTTGTTTTCATCGATTCTCAGAACTGATAGAGATTTTAATGATAAAAAAGTATTATTTGCTACATGAGTTATAGCGTTATGATCTAAATATAATTCATTTAAATTATTTAAATGCAGAAATTCATCCCCTTTCAACTCAACTAACTTATTGTTTTCTAAATGAAGTACTCTTAAAGAATCGACACCTTTAAACGTTTGATTATTCACTTCTTTTAACTTTGTGTTATTCAAATAAAGTACTTGAAGTTTCTTTTTTCCTATAAAGACATGATTTCCTAAATGACTTATATCATTTCCGTCTAAGTAAATTTCGGTTGCATCCATTGGAATTCGTTCGGGTACTTCTGTATACCCGGCGTTTGAACAATCAACAACGTTTGCATTCCAAGTAATATCGTGATAACATTTACAATTATTTGGACAAATCATTTCACAATCACAAGCAACAAAGTCACAACAATGACAGAGCGCAAAGCAATGACTTTCATAAGGACATAGAAAGTCAGACGGTGACATGTCTATTATCAGCTTTTTTTCTTTAGCACGCGAGTGAACTAGATTACACAAAGCTTTATCTAAATCTAACACGCGCGGGTATTGTCGACTATGGCTTAAATAATTAATGCGCTGAATCCATTCCATTGAACAGTCGCATACAAATGGATTTCCGCTTATAAAGAACTCGGGTAACTCACTATCTTCATTTATTTGATCTAACCTAAACGAATTCATGTCAAGCTGGACAAGTTTGTTATTATTCAACGTCACAGTTAATAATCTTTGTAGCTTAGAAAAGGAACCGATTTGGATGTTTTCTACGTTATTGTCGTTCAAATAAATTTTTTCGACTGATTTTGGTATCGAAGTGACAGTAATCTGTGATATATTGTTGTAACTTAAATCTAATAGTTTGATGTTAACATTTGAATTCATATAATTATTTAGAAAGTTCTCAATACGATTATTATGTAGATCCAACCATTCTAAGCTATCTGGAAAACTTTGAAAGTCGAAAAACGTTATCTTATTTGCTGACATATTGAGTAAAACTAAACTATTTAAGGTATCAAATATTCCTTCGAATTTCGTGATCTCATTACCATCCATACGCAGTAATTTTAAATTTACATTTTTACGAAAACAGCCCGGAGCAACATGTTTTATTCTATTCGATGCTAAATTGAGAACCTGTAACTGAAGTAAATGCTCAAAAGTATCTTCATTTAAATATGTAACTTTGTTATCTACTAGGCGTAAACCGAAAAGTTCTGAGAGACCCCGAAAATTTTCCGGATTTAGATGGGTTATATTGTTGTTTCCGATGTCTAGTGACCTCAGAGACCGAAGTTTGCGGATAGAATCAGGTATAGACGATAAAAAGTTATCATTCAAACCCAAATCTTCTATAGCGGTCATATTATTGAAAGCGTTATCTTCAATATATTTGATTTTGTTATTATCAATGAAAAGTTCGTGTAAAACATGCAAGTCTGTAAACAGATGTGTTTCAATATGTGTAAGTTTATTATTCGAAAGTGTCAAAGAATGTAAATTTCTCAATTCACTAAAAGCGTGTTTCTCGATTGCACTTATATCGTTATGCTCCAAATTTAATTTTTGTAAACTATACAAGTCTTGAAACAGAAAACGATCTATTTTAGTAAGGCTATTATAAGAAAGATTAAGTATTACCATCCTTAATAGGCCTACGAATGTACTCTTATTTATCCATTGACTGGTCAGTTCATTATGAGAGAGGTCTAATATTTGCAATTGATCTAAACCTTCAAAAAGCCCTGGCGGTAAAGTATTTATAGTGTTATTACTTACGTGGATTTCTTTCAAGGACTTAGTATTCAAGAAAATTTCAGGCGGAAGAGTATTCAAAAAATTACTAGATAAGTTTAAAACTTGTAAACTCATTAATCCCTCAAAGGCACCGTCTTCTAGGGTAGATATCGCATTATTTTGTAGTAAAAGTTTAGATAACGAACGTAATTTCGACAAACTGTTATCAGTTACAACAATTAAATCGTTATGGGACATATCTAAAATTTCGATGACTAGATTACAACTTCTTACGCTCAAGTTTTGCTCTCTCAGTGTATCAGAAAATCCGATCGTCTTTATGTTTTGCAAGTGATTATTTGTGAGATTTAAAGTTTTCAAACTGTACAGTGAACAGAAGGTTTCCGTTTTTGTGCTCCAAATATTGTTATCACTAAGATCGAGTTCAGTTAACTCATTCAAACCCAAAAAGGCATATTCGTGCAGTTCCATCGTCATCGCAGACCAGTCACTGTTATAGGTTGTCACGTGCAATCGCTTCAAATCTTTGAAATTCTCGAAAGCACGTGCTGGTATCTGTCGTAGTTTACACTTATCGATGAAGAGGTCCCGTAGTTTTCCAAGATTTGTATGTTTTCCCGTAGGCTTATCTGTATGAGCAATCAAGGTGCTTTCAAAAAACAATATCTCGCTACATTGTACGTGTAGTGAAATAACTTCGTCAAAATGCATACGACTTATATTTTGTAACAGGTGATCCAAACTGCTTATAGTTCGAATTTTGCAGAAAAGTACCGCATTCTCCGACGTTTCCGTTTCGGAGCTGCGGTAAGCACATTCGTGCGGCATTTCAACCGCACTAGTCTTTTCGACAGCATGGCAGTAGAATAACACACACACAACTATACGATGAAAAGTTCGTATTTCGAGTCTTTTCGCAACAGTTTGTTTTATTGGCATTTTACGTTCACACGCGAGTTACAATGATACATCGAAGGCAGTGCCATTTATATGGGAATGGATCTGATCGCGTCATAAATATTCACGTGTTGGAAGGTACATCGCGAGTCGCGTGACATTAGAGCGGGTAATACGGCTGCAGCAAGCGTATAGCTCAGGCAGTGTCTGCCCACTGACTGAGCGGCGCTTTGTAACTCCGCCCCACAACGCCATACGCCCCGCGCCGCCGCCCGCCCCGGCGTCTAAAGAAACTTCATCTCATATTATCAAGGGTGCATAAACCGTTGAATTACCCGTGCGCGTGTATTGAGCATTAATTACAAACTTAGTGATATAGTTTCACGGAGATCTCCGCGGTAAACCAATGTATTTTAGTGGATCTCGTTTAATAAAGTTGATTAGAATAGCGAAGCGTGTAAGTTTTCAACTTATATAAAAAACATATTTATTAAAACTAAGTATAGATTTTAATTTTAGATCTTTATATATCATTACACAAATTATTTAATAAAAGAACAGTCAGTTATTTTAATACGTTAAACCCTTCTAAGCAAATGTCACTAGTTTAAAGTCCGGAACGGGTCATTATTTGCTATCAGACAAAATTTAGCATTTTAAATCTTTGTGTTTATGCCTAAAATAACTACAACACTAAAAATAAGAGTAACTAAATATATTTTAACATGTTTCATTTGAATTGGTAACGAACAAGCAATTACTATGACAATAAGTAATAAAGGAATGCATAATCAACTACAATAAGGAGTGCAGTCCTAAATGCAATAAGTTTAAACATTTTGTGTAGCCAGACCGAAGCATAGTAAAGCGAGCACTAGACATGTGGATGAATATACGATATTAAGAAAATATTCTAAATATTTTTTTTGATCAACGGTTTCTCAATTTGTAAGTAAATGATAAACTTTGTAATTACTAATCCTACCCTAAATACTCTTTCACTGATAGAAAGATACGTCTAAGCTGATGGCTATAGGATATAACAATTTGTTTTTATTACATTTGATAATATGATTAATTTGTACGAAGTCGCGGTACGTTGTTAGCTTGTAATAAAACAAAGGCCACTTAAATCAATAACAATCCACTACTATGAAAAGTGAATCAAAACTATTTTTACCAATATGACAAGAATTTTCAAAGTATACGCAGTTTTACTCAATTTAAAAAGTCTTGAAATATATATAAATATTAAAACTTGTGGGATGTACTTTAACAAGATAAAGTAGACCACATAAGGCTTTAAAAGCGGCCAGCATAATAATACCAACAACAACACCTGTTGTTTTCGACTTGGCTAAACTTTTTACTCGAGGCCTGTGCTCACGAGAATGGGATAAAATACTTACAAAATAGTTTCTGGGACACCATATGCTCCTGAACTTAACGCGTTCACTTTTAATATGAACGATGAAAGCCTTCGTTTAGCCACGAGAAAGTTTTATCGAGAATTTTTCATGTTACAAAATTTTTGGCTTTTTGCGTCGGCTGTTTCTTTCCAAGTACTATTCCTCTGATAGAAATGATAAAACTATACATCTTCAATACAGTTTTAAATACTAAACATATGAGTGACTATGTGAGTTGTTGATACTGTTGGTAATAGAATTTTAAATGTAATATTGTATACTGGAAAAACTTCCAATGCCTTTAGGACACATTGCGTAGAATTTTTACCGTAAATATTAATTCAGTAAAGGGGACTAAGTAGTGAATGTTTCAATGTTTTTTTGCCTTTCCTCGCAAAAAGAGTGGACTAGGTATTATATAGTATACGCAAAATTAATAAATAAAAACAACAACAACTTTTCCCCTATTTTAATAAAACTATCTGCTTTTGTGACTTTTATATATAAAAATTAATTATTCACTAATATTGTACACATGAATGTTTTGAAATGTAACATCTGAGTTTGAGCAGAGTTTCACGCTTTATCAATTACACATGCGTGCCTCCATACTTTGTGAATGTACAGATCATGGCTCTGGGAACATAGCACGGTGCACACAAAGTAGTTAGCTATATCTCGCGTTTCTTCTTGCTTTTCTTTAATCGATAGACATCTCATCTACATTGAGATTTTAACCTGATAAACGAGACGGATTTTGAAGGCGCGTAAATTGGTCTGAAGGAATTGTTCAACAATGTCTGCTACTTGCTACTTTACTAATTTAAATTCCTGGTGACTTTTTTATTTATACGACCTGTTATTAAAGAGGTCATAATTTTGTGAATTAATTAACAGGGGGTAGAAATTTTAGGGCTTCTTAAAGACCACTTATAATATACTTTACATTTTCATATATGTAAGTTAAAATTTCTAAATTTTCAAATAAAAATAATAATAAAACTTATGTCTTTATATAAGAGGAAATTTTTCTCCTAAGTACCGTTATATTCTAAAAACAAAAAAAAATGCATTCGAAATAATTGAATAAACCGACGTACGTAGGTAATTACTCCACTGAGTTCGGAGCTACTTCAAGTGCTATACAAACTAGACTGGATAAAGCGCCCACGGGAAGAGTTTATATAATAATTGTTTATGCATAATTGAACTATGTAGACTGTAGTAATCGTAATTATATAATACATGTGAATTCATGCTTATTATATTTCATGGGCACCCAATAGCTTATTTTTAAGTTATATGTTTTTATACATGGTAATTCAAAATAATTGTGGCTCAGTGGTTAGTGTACTCGGGCGAAGCGTCGATCGACGGAGATCCTTTGCTGAGGAGCTGAAATTATTGGATGGAATCTAGTGCTGAACCCATAATATGCTGGTAGGACTTTAAGCCCGACTGTCTAGTTATCATTATCAAGTTGAATAGTAAGATTAGTTAACTATAATCAATGATTGATTAAGAATGAAGTCACAATGACAAATTTGATGCGCTTAAGATATATAGTTTCAGTGTGCTACAAACACATTTTAGAATAAGGCTAAATTAGTTTACCTAATTAATGTTGGGTGTTTTGCCTAGAGTACAGAAAATAACGTAGGATACCTTTCATCCAGAGAAGTACTCTTCACGAAGAATCGACCAAGATTATTAACGTGAGAGTGAACGTGAGAGTAGTCGTGAGCAAATGCAAGTAAATTATAATTATTGTTTTCTTCCTACATGATGTGATAATCAAGTGGGTGTTAAAATATCCGACCACGATACATTTGTTGTTTTTCTTTAAGCCCCGTTAGCACGAACATATTTATAAGGTACGTTGTAAATCATTGAAATAGAAAAAGTCCTTGTATCTGTTCAGAGTGATTATTTATTTAACATGAGAAATCCTTTGATGTATATTAAACGCGCCTTTGAAAAGTGTTCGTGTAAACGCGACAAAGAAAACTCGGCCTCATTTTAGTCTTCGAAATGGCATTAAACTTTAAGAAATTTGTAAACATTAGTAATTCCAGTGTTCTGTAAAACTTTAATCTCCCATAATTGCTGAAACTGACTGTAATAGGGTATATAAAACGCGTTTCTTTTAGTAAAGCATAAATGTTGCGTAGACCAGATACCATGCGACTGAGCCAAGCGGAATAATACTTCTGCCACTATCACGAATTAAAATTTGTCATTTAATTGATGTAACACATAATACAGATTCTCTATAAGAACTCATATGACATACATTTTTTAAACGATATTTTCAATTTTCAGCTACTTGTTTAGTCTCGAATTCTCAATGACAAAACTGTATGGGTCTTTTGTACCTGGAGATCTATATTATAATAATAAAAAAGGTAAAAATTGTTTGTAGATTTGAAATCTTCGTAACAATTGATACGATTTTAAGAAATGTTTCAGTGATATGAAACTACATTATCCCTAAGTTCTATTTTGTTTTTAATTCTTCAAATATAAAATTAGTTTTTTATTTAATTAATCTCTTCATGATTTAAGTCCTTAGTTTTAAGTTATTATCAAATTGTTTTATTTTATTTTCTTGTTCCTTTTTAATATTTTCATCATTGTATCTTCTACTTTTATTGTCTACCACTTCATATTTTATATTGATAAATGCTGTGATCAACTATAATTAGTGGCATAAATAATGTTAAGTACTTGCATGTATATTTTATCTTCTTTTTTATGTGACTGTTGTTGATTCTTTACGATAAATAAATAAATAATTTCAATACAGGGTGATAAGATAATAAGTTAATTGATTTTTAACATTATATACATAGGATTATTTAAAATATTGTATATACATAACAGATTTTTGGTTATCTATATATTAATACGTGAAGTAAAAAAATTGTACCCCTTTTTAACCTATTTCCCGCCAAAGCGTGACCTTGAAATTTGGCATAGTTAAAGTTTATATGGCGGAGAAGTGCAGAAAGCTGTTTATTTTATATAAAATGCATTAGAAGTGCATTAAATTAATTAAAATATGTACTACTCACACTACTACTCGAATTTTACAAAACATATACACACATGTAAATAAAAAATACATTTTGACATCCGTCAATAATTACGAACTTCAAAAAAGGTTGTGAAGGAAGTTGCTATGCTCGACTATATGTATTTTTTAACTCTTACGTTCTAATTACCATTTCTCATCCTACATTCAACAATGATATTATAAAATATAACTATTATTGTAGTTTTTATTATTTTTTATGGCGAACTCACATCAAATGATGAATTAATAAAAAAATTAGCCAAATAATACTTTGTATAATCAAAATAAGAATTTTGTTCATAAAAGTAATCCATGACTTAGACCTCCGCGGTTACAATGTTGCAATTCAACCTCATGTAGCAACAACAAAGAATTTATTTTCAAAAGCTAATGGTAGTATTAAAAACATCTTTGTCTTGGATTCACCATTTGATTGTATTATGGATCCATTACTTTTCCAAACGATGATACTGGGCATATCACTATTTCTCATAATGAGCAGATTACATTTAATTCAATACCACCAGAAATACCACCCACCCATAGTGTCTTTAATTGAAAATTGTGTCATGGGTTGCGATAAATTCCTTTATCTTCATTAAGTTATATTTACTTAGAATTTGAGAGCTTTACCACCTGGTTTATGTTTCAAATTTGCAATTAATTTCAATTTTCATTTACACAGTTTTTTTTTAACGTTTATATAATTCAAGATCATGGCAAATGGCAAATATCTGCTACTGCCATGATGAAAACCTTTGATTATAGAAGTTACCCTTTGACAAAAGAACCCTAATAAAGTTCAAACATTAAAAAATCAATTAACTATGGTCGAATGTCGACCACTGGGCGCCCACTAGTATCATTTAATACATAAAAGTTAAACTATTGATTTATATTCGCGCCATTTTTAAACGTCTTTTGGATTTGACATATGACAGATACATTTTTTAAACGCTAGGCAACGACTTAAATATTTTTCAACTAATTTTTATTTTACTGACATCCATAGCAGCAAGCTGCATTCATTTAGTGTTTTTGGACAAAGACATTAGTATATGTGAAGATTAATTGATACACAGAAAAAAATATTATAATTTACATTTGAAAGATAATGCATTTTATAACTGCAAAATTTTAACGTCATTTGAATTAAAAATATTTTTCTAAATACAATAGGACTTTTTGGGATAGTATTGAATGAAAGTAATGGGGTGTAAGGGGTTTCGAGTAACATCTTAAGACTTGAGACACCCAAGCCAACCTCACCTGCACGTGGTGCACCCTGCTGATTAACGAACGAGGAAATGGCGAAAGCGGGGTGGTAGGGTTTTACAGCCCGACTGGGTCGCAACCACCATGCATATGGCGAAAAAGCCCGTCATAGTGACTCGCTTCTGCGCGTCGCGTTTCGGGATAAGCCTGTGCATATCCAGTACCGGGTGACTTTCGTCATTATGGCCGGCATGACAGTGGCGACCGGCGATGGATAATCTGTCTCTCGGTGGTTGCCGATGTTTTTGGATTGTACTATGCTTAACATCAGGCATAATGCAGTCACTATGTCGTGCTTCGATAATAAAAAAATGTTAACTGATAAAATATAATATCTTCAAGGTTTATTAATATTAGTTTCACATCTCCAAAACAAGTAAGAAAATTGAGAGTACAAAAACGCTAAATTTACTAATTTTGTATTCTACTTAAATGGAACGATGTTGCCAGCGGTTGGTAGTTATTAGATAAAATAGCATACTATTGATAAAGATTTTACCAGATTACGCCCCCTCGGCAGAAGCTCAAGCCTAGGTCCATTCCCTCGGTGTGGAGCCCTTGAGTACGCTGCTCACGCGATACAGTAACACAAAATGTTACATTACTGCAACAACAGTACACATATCACCCCCACGCACGTGCACCCATACACGCCTACACATGAAAGTGGAAGGGTTTTGTTTCTTTCCCTTATCGAATATGATATATATAAGAGTTGTTGAGGTATGTATGCTTGGTACACATATATGTTTCAACAACTCAAATATATATGAATAGTTAGCTTAGGTTAGCTCAGATAGGCGCTGCCGAGCGTGGTCTCGTCCATGCTCGGCAGCGAGCAGGCGTGGCGAGCAGTGGCCTCCTTTTGCGAGGAAGTCATCTCGCAAAAGGAGGCGGCGGAGAGGGCCCGCGAGGCGGATCCCCTCAGTGACCGTCTTCGCCGACGGAGGACCAGCAGGAGGAGGCGGCGCTTTGCCCAACTCCTCCTGCCACCGTAGCCGGACCTGAGGGGATGTAGTCGGGGGGCTCATCCCCTCATTGCACAGGTCCGGCGGACGAGGGGAGGCAGCTGGTGTGTACCCAGCTGCCTCTCTATAGGTAGGAGCCCGGCGGCTACCTTCCGCCGGGCGGACCGTTGGGGCGGCTATCTAAGGGGAATAGCTTAGCACGATCCCTTGCCGCCCCAACACTACGGTCTGTCGGTACACCGTGGGGTTTTAGTCCGTGCAAACCGGACATAACCCATCCTTTCCCCCGGGAGGGTGGGTATCCATAAGGGATTTCCCCACGTAAAAAAAAAAAAAAAAAAAGATAGGTCGTGAATTGCATGTAACAAGCAGCAGCCCAGGCCGAGGTGTGCCGTGCACCCTTGAGCTAGTTGCCCAAATAAAATCGGCCGAGTACCGCAAGCGCTCACCTTAGTAGTCCGGTGAAGCTGTTAAGACCTTGCTGGGTCAATAGCGTAGACAGTTCGAAAAAAAAAATGATAAAGATTTAAGTGTAAAGTGATGATGGCTTAATAGTAGTGTTTAGAATCCGTGACTGAGATAGATTAGCATAGGTAGGTAGGTAGGTAGGTAGTTTTCGGGGAAGAAAATTGTCGATGGTTTTACAGGAGATCATTTACCATCAGCTGAGATTATGATCAATTGCTAAAACATATAAAAACAGATGTGGTGTATAAAAATGAGGTTAACTAAAATAGCAAAATTTAACAAATTCAATGAACACACATCACGGTATATGAACAAATATCTACTGATATACTTATTTAGACTAAACAAGTATTTACGCAAATATCTTCACAGATCTGCAAGTCGAAACCAATTACAGTAACCCGCTTTCACGATATATCCTTAGAAGATGTATTCGAAAGCTGATGGCTTCAATACATATTGTTCAAAGATGAGTATTCTTCTGGAATGATATATATCTAATATATTGGAAGATTCTAAAGTACGTATACGAAAAGCCCTATGTTCCTTCGGCAAATATTCCAGAAATCAGTGAAAATAAGTCTTATTGAATGAATTTACCTTATCTTTTTTGTATCCAATCTTTGACGTACAAAGTTAGACTGTGCGTTGATAATCTCTTTCTAGTACTAGTCGGCTTGTTTACGATCTTACATGGTACAGGGATATCTAGAAGTGTGCTTCGGCAATTACACCTGAAATTCTGTTTTATTTCTGGGCTACATACATATTTGTCTTAAATGGAGATAGGATTATCAATGTTATTTGAGCAAATAAAGTATGTATCATCGTCTGATATCGATAGAAGAAAGAGAGAATAACTTTTATCTTTGTTGCATTATCATTGGTAATGCAACCTGCATGAGTTCCTATATATACAAAAAAAAAAAAGAATTAAATAAAGGATTTTTGTAGGTGGTAGAGCCACGCTGATGCTATAACTGGTTTCAGCATGAATGGGTCGGCTCCTTCGGGATAGTACCACCCTCTTACAGAAAACCGACGTGAAGTAACAAAGCTTGCGTTGTTGCGTTTCGTTCAGTCAGTGAGAGCGCCGGAGGCCCACCTTCCATCCTCTCCCTTCCCTCTCTTCTCCTTACCCCTCCCACAGGCTGGCAGCGTATTTGCGACTCCTCTGTGTTCCTGGTGTGTATGGACGGTAATGATCACTTAACTTCAGGTGACCCACCTGTTCGTTTGCTTCCTATGACATGAAAAAAACAACTTTATTATAAAAACTACTTTTATGTTATTATACATAGTTGTTAATAGCACCTAGAAATCAATTTCCATCATTAATTATACTCTCTTAACGTATTTATGTTAGGTATTCGTTATGTATCAGATTTAAACAATATGTATTAATTTACATGTATGACTTATGAAGTATACAGAATAATTAGTTGCCCGAAAGAACTTACTAAAGTTACGAAACTAAATGGTAAATCAAAGTTAAACACTAACATATAAACAGATAAAAAGTACAACCTTATACACATATGTTTAAATTAAAATCTATTTCCTTGCAGTTCGAAGGATTGTTTTCAATTCTCAAGAAACTAGCAAAAGTAGAAACTTTACGGAACTCACTAACTTGTGAACTAACGTTTTATAACGCAAACGGTAGACGAGACGAACAAACAACAACTTAAAAATATATTTCCCCTTCGGTTTATGTTTACATAGTCCCATCAGGATGAAAAATTGAATCGTACGTCTAAAATGACATGGTAGCGCGTGTGAATCATCTCTCGTTACAATGTTAATTTAACAGTCAAACAAACGTATTTGTTACTGCAAATGTTTGTAAAGTTCCATTCATTAACAGTAAATATAAAGTTGTAATTTGTAAAGTAAACACAGTTGTAAATTAGTGTTGGAAGCATTCTGTACGATTAACATATAGAAGACAGACCTGTGAAACCCGACAAGACATTACTCATGTTCAAATGATAATCTTCGAATAACACCGTTTGTCATACGTGCTTTGTTTAAATAACATTTGAGAGTCTGTAAGCTGTAAGATGTACTACTGTATTTCTATTAAATTTTAGATGAGTTGTTAATTTATCGAATTTACATATATTGTTTAGATAGGCATTGTAAACATGCAAGTTATATGTTTAAAATTACTCCATTCTCAATAGTTACATATGTATAAGTTTTAAAATGTTATAAGACACTGTTACTTCATTTTGTTATTATTATAATTAAGTACATGGACGACCGAGCCTAGCTTGGTTCTTTAAAAAACTTTTTTAAATTAAAATAGACTGTTAGGTTTGCCTTATAAAATTATTATTAAAAAATATATGTTAAAAATATATCTCTTCTGCTGTCACTCGGTTTCAATCTGCGGTTACACTGATTTTCGAAGCAACTGATTTCCATCTGAGGTATTTTTGCACAGTACCAGCGAAATTTACCTTTATACTCTAGCTATATTTTTTCATTGCCTGAAAACTCAGTTAAAAAGTTTTCAATAAATAAAAACTACCTAGATCGATTTATCGCCCCCGAAACTACCTACATACTAAGTTTAACGGAAATAGATGATGCCGTTTCCGAGATCCTGAATATATACAAATATACAATAATTGCTCGTTTAAAGGTATAGATTTAGTTCACTTTACATTCACTTGGTTAACCGTTCGTGTATGATGAAAACTTGCAATATATCTTAAGAATGAAAGACCCGTGATTTGATTTTCTCTGTGGTTGCAAATATGATATCATTTTGATCAGTTCAGTTCCTTTAGGCTAGCGCGGCGGCTGTCTGAAAGTGGTGACACGCGTAAAGTGCTTTTGGGTAACTCAAACCGCCCCCAATATGTGTGAATGAAAAGTTTGTTTTACTATTTTCGTGTTTTATTTATTCGTATATTCATTTATACGTTTAGTTTACAAAAAATAATGATCTTAAGTAATAATTTGATTAAAAAATGCTCATTACAATGAAATGTGAGTACTTTTTCACGAAAACGATGATTTTTGATAATCCTAACTTGAGGGTGTTTTTTAAATGTATTAAAATCTACTAATATATATGTGTTGAAACTAAATTAAAAACTTTATTAATTACTGTAATATATTTCCTATAAATAACTATAATAAAATTATTTTATTTTCAGGATATTACACTTCCCACCTAGTATAATATCACGTGACATTTAGTTACCTATACGGAAGGTTGCCAATAATAGATGTATTTTTTTTTCTCGAACTGACTACGTTATTGGCCTTACTAGGCCTTCACAGCTTCACCGGACTACTAAGGCGAGCGCTTAAGGCACTCAGCCGATTTTGTTTAAGTAACATGCTCAAGGGTGCACAGCACACCTCGTTTTGGGCTGTTACCGTAAATAACCCGATCTGACCTAACTAAACTATGCTAAGCAATACATGTGTTCATTTTTGAATCATACAATTAAAATTGCATGATTCAAAAACACAACATGTAAATCGGAAAGAAACAAACTAAACTACTCGATTCAGTTCGAATAAGGGAAAAAAAGTAAACCCTTCCACCAGTTTGTGTAAAGGTGCATGTCTGAATATCTGTGTGTGTGTATAATCGGTGTGGATTAGATGTATTACAAATTATAAAAGATTAGAGCTATGTAGTATGTGTGACAGACCTTCGACCAATTTTTTTTTTGACACAAGTATACGAGTATAACATGTATAAGAGAGTTTATATTATAATATTCTTTTATACATTTTTAGCATTACAACTTTATTTATTTTGATAATACGTTGAATTGATAAGTACACATGCATACACTAGATACTAAAATATAGCGTACTTAATATAAATAAATTAATAGAATAAATTTATTATAATGGTAATTAATAGTGTTCTACTCTTATGCAAGGTTTAGATATGAACCATTATTTTTCGCCCATTAAATGCAATTTAAAATTACACTGTGGAATATTAAAAAAAAAACAACAAAGTCGCTTACCCAGTGCTTGGCTTATCGCGGTTGTATCGACAATTGTAGCTTCGTTAATTTTAATACAATAAATCGGTTGAATTGTCCTCATTTACGCCCGTGGCTGAAACGGTGCACATGTTTTGTGTTTTAATGAATGTTTACCGTTTTAAATTAAGTAAACCTCTTGATATAAGAACTTTCTCGATTAAATCATGATTTAACCGATTATCGCTACGATTTTTTTTATGTCATAGTAGGCAAACAAACAGACGAGTCACCTGATGTTAAGTGATCACCACCGTCCATAGACACTTGCAATACCAGTGGAGTCGCAAGTGCGTTGCCAGCCTTTGTTTGGGGGAAAGGGTGAGGGGGATTGGAGTAGGGAGGGGAAGGGGATGGGAGACGGGCCTCTGGGGCTCTCGCTCACCGAACGAAACGCAACAATGCAAGCACTGTTACTTCACGTCGGTTTTCTGTGAGAGGGTGGTACTACCCCGGGCGAGCTGACCCATTCATGCTGAAACCAGTAATAGCTTCAGCGTGGCTCTGCGAATATATCTAAGCAAGTACAGCGTGATCAATCTATAGGTACTAATATTATAAAGAGGTAAAGTTTGTGAGTTTGTGACGTTGTGATGTTGTGACGTTGTAGGGGGTAATCTCAGGAACTACAGGTCCGATTTGAATAATTCTTCCAGTGTTATATAGATCATTCATCGATAATGGTTATAGGCTATATATCATCACGCTAAGACCAATAGGAGCGGAGCACAGATGAACAATGTTTCAAAATCGGGATGTTTTTCCTTTTGAAAACTGCTGCGTGTTAGTGTGTTTATTCCACGCGAACGAAGTCGCGGGCAGAGGCTAGTTAACAATATTCTTAGATTTTTTAAACGGTATAAAAACTTGAACAATTTAATATTTTAACTACTGGATATCTATCTAACTATGCAGATAATAAGAATGTAAATTAAATATTTCAATCATTTTTAGAAATGTCTGTCTGTTTTTTTTTTATTGAAGCACGACATAGTGACTGCACTATGCCTGATGTTAAGCATAGTACAATCCAAAATATCGGCAACCACCGAGAGACAAATTATCCATCGCCGATCGCCGCTGTCATGCCGGCCATAATGACGAAAGTCACCCGTTACTGGATATGCACAGGCTGATCCCGAAACGTGACGCGCAGAAGCGAGTCACTATGACGGGCTTTTTCGCCATATACATAGTGATTGCGACCCAGTCAGGCTTTAAAACCCTACCACCCCGCTTTCGCCATTGCTTTGTTCGTCATTCAGCAGGGTGCACCACGCGCAGGTGTGGTTGGCTTGGGTGTCTCAAGTCTTAAGATGTTACTCGACACCCCTTACAACCCTTTGTTTGATCACGTATCACTCCTAAATTACTGCGTTCAGGATAACATCATAAAGAGTACCTTCAAAAAACATTTAGTCTTGTTTTCATTAAAATCGGTTCACTCTATCAAAAGTTATGGTAATTTTAGTGACAACAGGATTTTAGTATAAGAGAAAATCAGATAAATAAATGGACTGACTACATTCAAATGATTTTATTAGTCAATGTTTTTTTTTACATTAGTTTCCACGGGGACGGAGTCGCGGGCATAACTAGTATTTAATATTTATATGCTGTCATTACATACCAAAAACTCGGAAAGAACCCAAATTTACTTTTTCTTTATATGAAACATCTGTAGGCGGACGGTAAACCTGATTGTTGTCGTGGCGACGCAAAACACGAAATTTGCACTATTAACGAAATACTCAAAAGTCTATATATTAAATAATATAAATTATTTTATCGGCTACTAGCGCCCTTTGATAAATGCCGCCAAACACACCACAACTGCGGCTAGTCGAATTTTTGTATTTAACAAAAAGGGATATGTATATAACATAAATAAATAAACAGTTATTGTTTTATTTTTATTTGAACAAATTTGTAATGCTTTATCTTTTCATAATGCCATAGCTGATTCCTGTCGTAATTTGTCCTTTCATGCATATATATAACTTATACATAACCTTTTCCATGTTTCACATCCGCCAGTTGTCTCGTGACGGCTAAATTTTTTTTAGAAATATTGAATGGAAATAACAAAATTTTGATAAAAATGTAAATAGTATTACGGAAAGACCACAAATACTTTAGTATGCCAACATTGAATTCGAACTTCAGAATCGAAATGGATAAAAGGCGTACAGGATAGATAGAAATGATGTGGATCGTTGACTGCAGAAGATCGACACATTATGATAAAAGATGGTGTCACGATCACTACCAATATCTTCAGTTCAAATAAAAATTATTATAGTGAAAATGCATTTAACAAGTGCTATACAAAACAATATTTAATGGTATATTTCATTTTATCTGTGTGACTTTATTTTTATAGTCACCTGTAAAAAATACACTCAAAAGTGAATGTAATAAAGCCGAAATTTATACTGAAGTAGTAAACACAATCAGATTTCCATATTATTGTGGTGAATATAAAACTATAGATACATTGTTTCGTGTCATTCACCCCTTTACGAGGGTTCTATCTGAAATTTGGCTGTAATGTCTAACAAAAAATGGATTTCCGACAATGTGCAAAGAATATGATATGTCTTAGGGTTCCTTCATTATAAGCCTGTTGTAGCAAAAACCGCTAAATCAGAATTTGCTTAAAATAGATCAACTAATCATGTCTTAGAATTTTGTCACATAATTACCTACCCAAATTCACAAGTTGTTACTGCAGGAAGGTTTCTTTTTATATCGAGAAAACTAAATAGGAGACTACTGACTGACATTTCTTTTTCAATCATCATTCTGGGAAAAAAATCCCTTTACATTAGAAAAAAAAACTTAAAAAATAATGTGTGGAGGCCCTCCGCGCGGAAAAAGTGAAACTTTGTAATGGGGTATAAATAAATAAATATATATAAACAGGTATACTACGCGCATGCGTTCGAGTGACACGCATTCCCTCTCGCTCTGTTTCTTTCTATTCCACCTCTCTAAGAGCGTTGAACGTTTAACGCAACCTTGTTGGAAGTCGCACTAGGAGTTTTACTTCAATAAAATCCGCATTATCTTAACAGGGTCACCTGATGGGGATATGAAGTAAAGTGCCATAGGCTATGTTACCTCCTCTGGTCAGCTATGCTCTGCTCTCAGAAAATCTAGCTGCAAACCTCAAACAGTAATGGCCTGTTTGGAGACATTTGTTTCATCTCCGAGCTCAAATAGGTAGCTGTAAAAATAACTAAAATAAATGGGGTCACGATGACATCCAAGATTCTTCGAGTGTAGTATATCTCAAATTATGTCGCACTAGTTAGTATACCCCTCAGGTATGGCCACTTGCATATTCAAAGAGGCTATTGAGGCATCGGATACGGCTGTATAGAAGAACTCTTACTGATCTACTCATGTCATATGAACATTAACCTAATTTTAAGAACTAACTAATAGCTTTTATGATTTATAATATTCATGTGTTTTCAAGTTTAAGTTTAATCATCATTTTAGTTAGTATAATATATCCAAAAATACTTATAAAGTTGTCGATAGATTAAGGAATGAATAGACCTGTGTTGAGGCACATGATAACTAAACAGTAATCTATACTAATATTATAAAGAGGTAAAGTTTGTGAGTTTGTGAGTTTGTGACGTTGTGATGTTGTGACGTTGTAGGGGGTAATCTCAGGAACTACTGGTCCGATTTGAAAAATTCTTTCAGTGTTATATAGCTCATTCATCGAGAATGATTATAGGCTATATAATGATATATGGCTAAGACCAATAAGAGCGGAGCACAGATGAAAAATGTTTCAAAATCGGGATGTTTTTTCCTTTTGAGAACGCGAACGAAGTCGCGGGCAGAGGCTAGTGTTGTATAAAACAGGTTATGAAAATAAAACAATAGTTTATAACTTATAGAACACAATATATAACATTCAATTAATTTTAATTTTTAGATGATTTATGATAGTTTGCAAGAAAATCTATAAAGGATTTTTTTTTATCTTAGTACGTCCATTACTTCGTATATTGGTATCCAAAGAAATATTTTATAGGTATTTAAATATGTTTCTTTTCAAATTACTAAAGATTAAAATGTTTTAGACGTAGTACTTCTTAATAAATTATCTATACTCGAGTAAAATAGACATCAAAGAAATACAAATAATGTATAGAAAACCCGGTAGTATAATTAATAAACAAACAATATGTTTCAATCAAAGCATTCATTTCATGGAAAATATTTATTATAGAACCATTTTTATTATGATCTATGACGAAACTTTGCCCAGCTGTAGGTGCAGCGTTCTGGAAGTGCTTAATTAGTACAAGCATTGTTCAATAGATGGCGCCAGAACTGTATAATCTTAAAAACAAAGAAAATGATAATATTGGGAGCTCAATCGAAATCAAATATTTTTTATATTATTATTTGTTTGATATCGTGAGATATCCGATAGAAACGACGCTTCCTATGAAGACAACAGACATATAATTGTAAATGCGGGCATCTTTAGAAACATCGAAATACATCTAGAAACTGAAATTAAATTCACTTGAATTCACGTTTATGACTTTTCACTTATTTGCTTTAGGTACATATATCAAAATATGATACATTTGGTTCATAATCTTGGCTTCAAAATAATCTATACTAATATTATAAAGCTGAAGAGTTTGTTTGTTTGTTTGGTTGAACGCGCTAATCTCACGAACTACCGGTCCGAATTGAAAGTTTATTTTAGTGTTAGATAGCTCATTTATCGAGGATAGCTATAGGCTACACATTATCACGTTAAAATCAATAGGAGCGGAGCACTAATGAAGAATATCTCAAAATCGGGCTATTTTTAGAGCACCCGCTGCGTGTCAGTGTCAGTATCATATGCGTTGCCATGGTAACATGATAACATTCTGTCGGAAATATTATCATGGTTTATTTTCTGTTCCTGTTCAAAAGTTTATTCAACACTATTTTGAATTCCAATTTTTGATTATACGTAGTACCTTGCTATCGCAAATGTTTTTAAAATCTATTTTGTGCTGCTATTCTAAAAGGTTAGTAGTAATGATATTTGTCCATCAATACAGGCGAAGGAATTAATCCATACTGCCAATTCTGAAGTTGTCAATATAGGTAGTTCTTATGTATTCTCTACCCAGTTTTCTTCTCTGTCTAAGTTAATGTAAAGGTATAAGCGCCAAATCTTTAATACAATATTTCGTCAATTTTTATCTTCTTAATTTTCAAGACCCTAGAATACATGCTCCATGGTATTATTTTTCAATCATTTCACTTATGCACAATAAACAAACCATATTACATAAAACGCTACCAATTTAACACAATATAGAGTCAAATAACACAAGATTATGAATAAAATATAAAATCCCCTACATGAAAGACTGAGATCCCGCAAAAAACTCAAAAAGTTTATTCTACGTTAGTTTTGTTTCCAATTTTTGGTTTGTGATATATTACATTTTATAAGAATAAAGTGTGTGTATATTATATTAAAATAAATACTTTTTAATGAATACATATATCTGCGGTGCTACAAATATCAACATTCTTTTTAATTCTGTCGATATGTCTCTTTGTTTATTTGATCCGGGTAATCTCCGAAACGGCTGGCCCTATTTGAACGGTTTTTTTTTCTTAGAAATGACTACGCTATTGACCTAGCAAGGTCTTAACAGCTTCAACGGACTACAAGTAAAATTTGAACGGGAATTTTACGGGCAAATAACAAACTAATTAGCTGTTTTATTTTAAGTTAGCGGGTTCAGCAGATGGTACCCGCCCTGATAATATGACAAACTATACCTAAACCTTGCCCAAGAATCATTTTATATATTGGCGAAAACGGCATTAAGATGCGTTTTTGATCTTATCGCGAACAGACAAACGTGGAATACGACTTTGTTGACACTATGTTGTGATAAACTGGTATCCGTGCATTCGTATGTGTGAAATTGACCAAAAATATGTTGTTCATTGTAAACATGCGCGTGTGACGTACATTTTACTGGACTCCAAGAATAAATATAACTAAAAGTCATATGTTTATATGTGATTTAAATTATAGCAAGGTATATTAATAACTAGATTATATCAACAATATGGACATATTATATCTATATAATAAAAGATTTAACACATATTGTTCGATAATGTGTAGCTTAATATTTTCATTACTTTCTTATATAGTGTAAGTGAGCACTAAGGATGATACATAGATAGTAGTTTAAAGTTCCAACTATGTGGCTTATGATAAATCCCATCCCATTCTATACACTATTAGTATTCACATATATAATGTATATGTTACCTGTTACTGTAGATGATGTGCGTATCATACTCACAATATTTTTGAAAGAGTATTATTGTTATTTAAACATCTATTAACAATTTTAAACTTATTTAATATATTCAAAAAACGCGTGCAAAGCCGCGGGTAATAGCTAGTATATGTATATATAGAAACAGACATTTATTTTCAATCTGTTCACTTCTCGAAACAAAAACAATTGATGTTTTGTGTTATATAAAGTCTGTAATCTAATATCTTTTCAATAGCTATTGAAGTCCAGTAAATACACAGAATACAATGAAAACGTAACGAAAACGCAGACTTTAAATTAACGATATTAGAATAAGCTTTCCTCATTCAAGATAAGACCTTTGTCAGGCAGATATAAATTGGATGGAGTTATGCAAAAGATCTTAACAGAATGATGTTTGCAGAAAGGATTCGATGACAAAAGCTTTACGATATAATTTTCGACTACCCAGAAATAACTACTCCATTAACTTATCGATTTTTATATTAGCAAGGCTGATCATCCATTTTAATTTGTAGAATAGATTAATACATTGGAGTACTTCGGCTAAAATACGCTATAATATGAGACATTTAACGATAATCGTATGCTTTATAAGTGAAATTATTGGCATATAAAATATTCTCCACGCAATTGATGACGTATCTCTCGGTAGTCGCCGTTGTTTTTAGATTGCACTGTGCTTATCATCAGGCACAGTGCAGGCACTTTGCCGTGCTACTATAAAAAAAAAAGTTGCAATACGTACTATAGAACTAACAGTAATGAATGAGTTTAATTTGTATCACAGGCAAAATTATACGTAGAAGCTAATATTTACTATTACTATTTTACTATTAAGAATATAGTTTACTTAGATAATTGTCTAAGAAACATTAATTGACATATTCTCAAAAAAATATATGTTGACAAAAAAGCTTATTCAAAAAAAAAAGTATAAGGTTATGTATGAAATGTATATACAATAGATTTTTAATCTTGCTTTAAATATATTCAAGGACTAAGTTTCAATCAGGTGTTTTGGTAATTCATAAAATTAAAATTTTATACTGTTATTATATAGTAGATATATAGTATATATACTATATCTATAATCATCACGAAGAAATAATTATATCAATAGATCCAAAGAATATCTCCCACTAATATACAATCTCTCAAATATTAGCATAGGTGGAGATGGTCGAATGATCTCATAACACAATGGAAAGCGTCCTTCTGTACCGAAATATCGAGGTTTTGAACTTATGTAACCAAAACAATAGTTACTATGCTACTAAACCCTCAATTTAGAAATAAATGGGTGTTATGTGAATATTTGTTTATATTTATTTAGATATTTTGTGTAGATTTGGGGTGCAATTTTAGTTGAATTCAAACTAAGCATGGGTAATATTATTCAATTTCGTAATACACATACATTACACATTATATTATACGTTAAAGTCCGTACTCAATATTTATGTTCACAAAAGTAAGTCCTATGTGGTTTACAGAAGATTTATTGTTGCTCTAACACAAATAACCTTTAGGTGCTTACCTGAAATATATCGTTGTGTATACAAAAAATTGGAGATACCCCACAAATAAGATACTAGAACGCACAATCATAGCGTTCACTCGAATGTGTAAAATAATAGGCTTCAAGAGGTCATCGACTCATAGGTCAATATGCTTGTTTGAACACTTAAGACACAGTACATATAAGAGACAGTACGGAAACTACCTATGCGCATCTACGAGACCCCTAAGCGGTTTTCGCAATGCTGTTCATATAATACCTTTTAAAACCTCTCGTCGATGCGCATGTTTGCGTGAGTGTGCCATTTTCGAGCGTTTGTAGTTAGTTTCCGTACTGTCTCTCATATTTATACTGTGCCTGAGTGGATGATCGCCACCTAATGACGTGCTCAAAACAAGAAGAAATATCTACTTTTTATATCTACTATTATCCATGATATTATTTAAGTAATATTGTGATTCTGGATTGTTAAACGAAAAAAAAAATCATGAAAAACTAAATACAAAAGTTTTAGTTTTTGTTAACGGATATAAATTATATTAAAACGACAGTCACTGTTAACAAATTGTTATTAGAAATTACAAATTTTAAAATTACACAGCCCAGTATACGAAATGTACTAACTACTAAGTACTACAGCCACGTTTACATTATTATATGTAGGTATAGATAGATGTCGTATGATTGGAATGAATTGGATTGGATGAATTGAATTGGAATGTATGATTGGAAGAGATTTTTTTTTATGTCATATAGGAGGCAAACGAACATGCGGGTCACCTGCTGTTAAGCGATCACCGCCGTCCATAGACACTAGCAACCCCAGAGGAGCCACAAGTGCGTTGCCAGCCTGTGTTTGTGGGAATGGAGAGAATGGGGGAGGAGAAGGAAGAGGGGAGGAGAGGGGAGATGAGTCTCCGGCGCTCTCACTGACCGAACGAAACGCAACAATGTAAGCACTGTTACTTCACGTCGGTTTTCTGTGAGAGGGTGGTGCTACCCCGGATGAGCCGACTCATTCAGGCTGAAACCAATAATAGCTTCAGTGTGGCTCTACCACTACTAAATAAAGCGTGGATCTACCACTACTAAGCGTGGCTCTACCACTACTCGCGTGAGAATTGTTCACATAATTTCCTGGTATTCAAAAGTATTGTATATTTTTGGAACGAAGTTCCTTATCGCGCGTTGTGAAAGGGGGCTAGACGGATAAAATTCGTACGAAAAGTTGTCACGACACTTTTTGCTATAGTAAGATATTGTAAGCTGTGCGGCGTCGCATGTTTCTCTGTCTGTCTCTCTCTCTGTCTGTCTCTCTCTCTGTCTCTCTCTCTCTTATAGAAAGCAAGCCAGATATTTTCATTTCTATTTCGTATTGAACAGTGTGGTGTCGCGACGATTATTTTTGTTGAGTGTATACAGGTTTTTTGTAAATAATAAATAATAAAAAATAATAATAATAATGATCCCAAACATATGTTTCCTACTTCAGTTACCACAAGCCAATTATTATGAAAATTGAGCCTACTGATTAAGTTAATATAACATTATATTTGTTAATAATAAAAAAAAATATTATTATAACTTAAAAAAAATAAAATTTTATTACAATTCCTTCACTAATTAATCGAAAGGAATTTCGTTCCATCCGGGTGTCCCTTGACACCTCTCAAGTTATTTTTGAACATGATTAATATACAAATCGAAATTTAAATTAATTATATCATTACCAAAAGTTATTTCAGGGCGATTTTCTAATTTCAAACTGAAAGTTTTAGCGAACGTTCCCAACTATCACTGCGGTTTCCTTTAACTTCGCCCGCCACCTCATGTAACTATTCGTAGAACTTTCCGTACGCTGAGGACAATGTTTTATTAATTAACCAATTTTCTGAGCAAACTTTCCATGATTTAGGCTTTGCGATGTAAATCGAGCGATCAAATATGACAAAGTTTTAACAACCGGTTAAATAGTTGGCAACGTTGACATCCCTTCAAAGGCTCTTTAACCGGTTAAAGTTCCTGATCTGATAATGTAGTACGAAGCTCAATTATGGTGTACACCGTAGGCTTTACTGCTAACAACTAAGTTCCATATCGCAGACATGCTCGAGGCGGTCTAGGGGTGAATATAAGATGATCTATTACATATTGTATGTCATAATAACAATTAGTTTTTTTTTTATTATCGCCCAGTCTAGGAATATTTTTAGACACAGTATAAATTACTAGCCGTACCAAGACTGTGCAGGATTATATTACTTGTTTTAACTTCGTAATTTTATTTTTACAGGTGAGTTTATGATGGCTAAAATATTGTTGATAATTACTACAAAGGCTATCAATTTTCGGTTGAAAATGAATTAAAACTCCTCATTTTTAATATTTTTTTTAAATATTGCAAATATTCACCAAGACACACATACAGACAATTTTGTTTTAATTTAATTGGTTCGTATTCTTTTTAATGTAAATGTATGCGACTAGATTTATAAGAACACACTTATGTACAGAGATAACTAAAGATTGATTAATAATAGTTATTCAAATTGGACCTTAATAAAATAGTAATTGAATTTTAAATACTGAGGAAGAAATGAACGTTTTTCGTTTTTTTTATTAATAGTACTAAAACTTGTCAATATATACTGAATACAAAAAAAAGAAAATCGGTTTAGAAATAGAAAAGGAAAATGTACTTAGCCGCTTTATCGCTGCCTACTTGCACATAAACAATTTTATTATTTTATTAAAATTATTAGTAAGAATAGTTCAATCAAAGCAACGGTGACCACTAAGTGGAAATATAAGCACCAAAAGGCACCAAATTCTGAAGAGTCTCGCTACCAGGATGTTTTAAAAGGCAGACGAATCCGCGTATGTCTATCTCCGAGACATTTCACCTGTGCACACAAGACCGCCGCAACGACCCAAAAGAGGGTCCTTTTTTATCCTAGTTTAATCAATCAACTGTAATCTAAAAATAGCTGCGGCTATTGAGAGATATATAATCCATCGATACTTATTGCTGGGATAATAGCTTGTAACACTGTCGGTACCAGGAACGCCCCCCTTTTAAGTGTACAAATTTGCCAGTGTCATTTATTTTTGATGGTAGCAATTAGGTTGGCCATGATTGTTATTTATTTGTACAACTAAATATCACTATTTATAAGACTTAAAACTTATTTATAAAGCACTGGCTTATGCTCACGGCTTTGTTCGCTTGGAATAGTTGCATTGCAACGCTATCAGCGAAAGCTCTCCAAAGGAAATAGAAAAACAATTTTGAAACATTCTTCTTTGGTGTTCCACTGCTATTGGGCTTAGCGTGATTATATATAGCCTTTAGTCTTCCTCGATAAATTAACTATCTAAAGCTACTCCCATACCTGCTTGTATCGGCACGAATTTTGTCTATGGTCAAACTTAATACCGATGTGAGAAGATATTATCGTCATATCATCATGCGTACGATAGACGCAGCACGATAACTTGGATGGCGGTTTTTACACACATCAAAGGAGTTAAGCGGATGCTAATGTCGAGTCATTGGAAAGACACAGTTGTGGCAATATATAATCTGTGCCTTAATCGGAATGATTTCTGACGTTAATTTTATCGTGACATGTACTCGAAGCTTCTTTTCACAGATAAGAGAGTAGCATAATACTAAAAGCATTTTTCAATTTGGACCAGTAGTATCTGTGATTAGCGCATTCAACCAAACAAAAAAACCTTCCAGCTTTGTATTATTAATAAAATATGTTACAAATAACATCGTTGATACTAACTCGTTCCTAATTACGACTGCTGCAATAAATCCGTTAGCGACTGCTATTGCTATTAACACATGCAATAATGGCATACATTCTTCAAAGCTCCCTCGAGTGTTCGTACTTTTCGCTGTTATTTATAAGTTATTAAAAGATGAAGGATATAAAGTAAGTATACTTGTTTAGAGTCTTGGAAAGTTAGACCCATAAATACAGATAAAATCATCATTTTTTGCTTTAGTTCAATAAGAAAAAGTTTGAATGAGACGCTGAAGAATATTGTCGTTAATCTTATTACCTTACTAGCCGTGCCTGCGACTCCGTCCGTCTGGCAATCACATCATAGACCAATCGGTCAAATTGTTTGGCTTTGTTTTTATAAGACTCTATGTGTGTTGGTGCGACAAACCATTTAACCAAGGGCTGACCTTGTCGTGGTCGGGTGGTATGTAGAGCTGTGGTTCTATTAATAAATGTGTTTCTTTATTATTAAAGTAAAAACCTGTTTTCTGGATTAAAAAAGTTAGTAACATTGAAAACACGCGATTTGAGAATACATATACCTAATGCATATTTGATAAACACTAGAGGTGTGCGAATATCGTTCGAATCTAATCAAATCGAATTTTAATATTCGAAATTCGAATTATTGAATTATTCGAAATTCCGAAAAAAATCGAATAATTTCGAATAATTCGGGAACTTTCGAATTCTTCGATTCGAGTTTCAAATCGAATATTAACATTCGATTCGGGCCAAATAATTCGTGAGTTCGAATTATTCGCACACCCCTAATAAGTACTTTTCAAACAGCAGACATGAATTAAATGTTGTTATTTCATTTATTTACTAAGTATGCTCAGCGCTTCCACTTGCATTTACTTTTCTCGCTTTCAACCTGTAACACCATTCGGCAAGCCACACCGAAGAAAGAAGAAGGAAACACAGAAGAAATAAAAACACTGAGCAAAATCTAAATATTAGTGCAAATATATAAATTTGATTAGTGTTCTTTCTTTCTATATTACTCCACGTCTCATGCTCTGAATGTGATTTTAAGTGAATTGTAATCTTTCTTCTGTAAGTTTGTTTTCTTGTTACTCATTCATACAATAATTACACATGGGTAGTCATGGGTACAGAAATGGCAAATAGTACCCTTCAACCAGAAACATAATATTGTTTCCAAAGAAAATATCAAATATGCATTAACGTGAGCATGCAGCTGTAGGTATAAGCTATTAAACTATATAATATGACAGATTTCTTCAAATCTGACTTGTAGTTCCGGAAGCTAGATATCACGACTAAACATAAAACAAACAATCTTTTGAACTTTATGATACCATTGTAGCTACTGAATTATATTTAATTTACTCCAATGTACTTTTATGAATTTTGAGTGTAATTTTACAGTATTATAAATATATATTTTTTGATTCAAAATACAATGAAACGATATTACTTGCCGAGGGAGAGACAAAAATTAGGGTGACGATGGCTTCTGGCGAATCTTAGGGTCCCGTTTTTTTCACACCGTACAACAGGATAGGAGAAGTTATCTGGATGAACAATCATAAAAGGGAGTATTATTTACGTTAATTTGCTGGCAGCGTTTATTGCGGAATGCATTAGGTTATTGGTGTTTTTGCCTGTCACAAACAGAGCATGTTTGTGTATGGAGATTAATGCAGTCTCAAGCTTATCTCACGGTCCGTTTGCTCAGTTTCGACACGCTCCATATCTTCAGTTGCCAATGTATAGTTTGCATATGACATTCATGAATTGTATGGGAATCGTTGTGCATATTTATTGAAAATTTATTTTTTGAATATATTAACTGTTATAACATATGTATAGATTTAGAATAAATTGTAATTAAAGCTGAAACAGTAAAACAAAAATGAATTTGATGAATTCCTTTGAATTTTCAAACCATTTATAGTGTGAAGGACAATATTAAAATTTTAGGTTTTGTTTATTGAAATTAAGAATACGAGTACATTAGTGTGGTTTTCATATCTATGGGGGCACTTGGAGCAATTATTATATACATTTTTATAAAGTCTATTAATCAAACGTATGACGAGCTGCAACATATGTGTATTACATGTACATAGGCTCATATACACCCGGTCACTTTTACTAGCATGTCATGACGCAAAAATATAAATTTACCTCCTGCCAAAAAAACTGCTCAACACGCATAAAGTTTCACTTATAAACATTGAAGAAAAGAAAATTAAGCAATCTTGTCGGTGGTAATTTTCCCAGTGTGTTTCTTTTTTTATGTCGTAGTAGGCAAACGACCAGGCGGATCACCTGACGTTAAGTAATCACCGCCGTCCACAAACACTAGCAACACTAGGGTAGTCGCAAATGCGTTGCCGGCCTATGTTTGGGGGAGATTGGGAGAAAGGAGTTGAGGGGAGGGGAGGATGAGCCTCTGGTAGTCTCACTGACCGAACCAAATGCAGTAATGCAAGCACTGTCGTCGGTTTTCTGTGAAAGGATGGTACTACCCTGAGCGAGCCGACCCATTTATGCTAAACCAGTAATAGATGCAGCGTGGCTCTACCACTTACAATTTCTTTTATGCGCTTTTAAAATCTTTGTTAATTTTTAGACTTCTCAAGCTACAAATACTTACCGACAATCTCAGTTTCATTATTTCATTTCATTTTTGAATAGCCTTACGGCCATTTTAAATATTAAAAGAGGTAACGTCTCTCTGTCTATCTCTTGGTGCATTAGAGATCTTAGAATTCAAGAACCACTTACTCGAATTACTTGATCATTTTTTAATTTACATTTGTAAAGTAAAATACTTTATTTATTTTATTTTACCTTTTAGTACATTAGGTGACATGAACTACAAGAAATAATGATGATAAAAAATCGAATTATATGATAATTTAAATCCAGTGCTCACTTTTACATTATAATGCTTATATATATTTTCCTATCTCTTTTTTTGTATCATACGATGGGTCTCCTGATTTTGAGGGATTACCACCGTCCAAAGACACCAGCAATACCATAGGAGTCGCAAGTGCGTTTCCAACCTATGCCAGTTCCTTAGCTTTTTATATTTTAAATTGTTTTATATTTATTTATTACACTAACACACTGTAGAAGTAATAAATGTTATTTGCAATAGGTTTTTTTTTTGTTTTAGTATTTATGGCAAGACTAGGTATAAATAATTGTATCGAAGAAAAGATTTACAAATATAACTATTACGTTTCAATATAATCGATAATGAATAATAGTAGTGTTTAGAAATTTGACATGTGAACTAATAGACTCTTATAAATTATGCATACAACAAAATGGATTATTTTGACGTAAAAATTTAGTGTTGTTAGGTTTTAATATTATGATTCTCTAATTAAATAATTTATTAATTCTCTTGATTTCATCGGCATTACTTCTTCATCTTTTGGTTCTAGGCTACATATCTATCAAATTGTATTACTATGTACACCTCTTGTGTGAATGTGATCCACTAAAGCCTACACGGAACCGAATTCTGAGACAGCATGTACTGCTTCCGGATGAGCTACAGATACTCTCATCAGAAAAAGTCCTGCAGTTTTTAAACGCTATAGGACTGGGCGGGGAGCTTTAGTAATATGGAGCGATCGCAATAGACCACTGCTGGTCGCAGTGATACAGGAGTTAAGGCCAGCATAGCCCCTTTTTTCCAGAATAAAAAAAGAATGATATACCCTACCTTGCTGATAACATTGGCGTACACAGTTTATATTATTAATATTATACAAATACATTACTTTTTTGTATGGAACATTTATTATACCAATCATCCAATGACGGTGAAAATTTTGAGTGGCTTTCACCGATTTAGTACAATTATTTAGCTTCTGCTCGCGACTTCATTCGCGTGGAATAAAGATATCCTTTATTTCTAACACGCAGCGGACGTTCTCAAGTGGAAATTAAACGATTTTTAAACATTGTTGATTGGTGCTCCGCTCCTATTTGCCTTAGCGTGATGATACATAGCCTATAACTGTTCTCGATAAATGAACTATATAACATTGAAAGAATTTTTCAAATCGGACCAGTAGTTCCTGAGATTACCCCCTACAACGTCACAAACTCACAAACTTGACCTTTTTATAATATTAGTATAGATTAATAGTGCGAGAGATCTTTGTATAAAAAAACTCTAATGCGGTGGTAAATATTTATAAATTTTATTATGTAAAAGTTTACACCATGTCTCGTAAAATTAACAGTCGTAGGTTATAAAGGTTCATTACGAGTGCTTCGAGAAATTTAATAGAAATACATTAATTATATATTTTTTAAATATTTATGTAGAGTCACATATTAATTCAGTTTTTTTTTAATTCAATGACGAAAGTATCATTACATAATACTCAATGTTTAAGAGGACGGAAAACGAATAAAATTGATCAAAACTAATTTGCAAGCGACCGGACAGGCCGCTCTGAAATTCGACGGAAACAGAAAACGGGCACGTTTGGGAATTTTCTAATTACGTTTTCAAAGACACCTCGTTTGTTGAGGATGTGACATTCGAAGCGAAAGAGGTCACGTATAGAGAATTGGAAATCCGACTACTAGGGATTGCACATAGTCTGACCTCACTGGATGTTATTCTAACTAATTTTTTTATAAAAATGTTTTGTTTGTAGATTCCAAAATATCAATTAAGATTAAGTAGTTACTATGTAAAACTAATTTACAGTATTTTTAGTTAGACAAGACTTCATTAGTTAGTTAGACTTGTCAGTAACGAATCACCGATAGCGGCCAAACTGCAATCACTTGAACATCGAGGTAGAGTCACTTGTCTTGTGGTATGTTTACCAGACGCCGCACAGACCACTCATTCATGGTTGACATACCCTTCGTCCGTACGAAGTGCTTCGCTTGTCATCTATTATGCGAACCGCGAGGGAATAGAATGCGCCGCCTGCGTCTGTTTTTCCCGGAGCATATGATGTAGCAACCTTCAAAGGCAGAGTGAATGAGCATTTACTGCGTAAACGCGATACATCCTAGGCCTCGTCCTCACTTTCCATCAGGTGTGACTGAGGTCATGCGTCGTAGAGTCTTATTATATATATTAAAAAAAAAACAACTCAACGCATCTGTGATTTCCGACAACGCATCTGTGATTCCTCTCGTATTACAGGCGTCCATGGGCGGCGGTGAACACATACCATCAGGTGACCCCCATGTTCGTTTGCCACCAATGGTATAAAAAAAAGTTAAATTTAAATTTTGTCGATAAATCAGAAATATTTATGAAATGTATGTTTTCTGTGTAACTTAAAATTTTAACAGTGTTGAAATTTTTACAAGATTCAACTGAGAGTTTGTACAAGTACAAGGGTACTTGTTTGATTAACCTTTGTTAGGACCTCCGTTATCTTTGTTTTTAATGTTCGCTAATGTGTTATGCCTGGTTTGTGAATCAATAAAAGAATAGAATAATTATACAGAAAAGTACTAAAATCAGATTGGGTAACGGTAACAACACATAGTGTAAAACTTTGTTTTGATTCACATCATGGTATTTTCAGCATTGCTTGCAACCACCGTTAGTTACTCTTCAATAAAAATATAACTTTTTAATATTGCATATATACGAACGGTATGAAATATAATTGATTAATTAATTTATACAATAAACACATCATAATAAATAAATTAAATACTGCTTTAATATCCTCACCCCAAAGATATCTTATTCACACGACGAAGTAATTTAATTAAAATTTTGTAACAAAGTTTGGCATTTCAAAATTTTCTTTGAGTTAGTCCCCAATTTGTGAACACACCATCTGCGTGGCCCTATTACAAAATAATTAGCCTTAAAGTAAATTATGCACCCTTTAAAGTGCGTCAAATTTAGGCAAATAGACTCGGGTTAAATTATATTAAAGGGATAAGACACATGGTGAATGTTTACAAAATAACTTTTTGGATATACCACACACACTCTAAAAACTTTATGGAACAGAAAATATGGCTCCGAATACTGATAGCTTCTGCACAAGTGCATACGAGATCTTTGTTAGTACTGAGTAGTACTGTCTTAATTATTTAATATTTTTCTTTATTTAATATCAAGACATAATTGTGGGCAATCTCTAACACTTTCAAAGAATTGAATTCTTCAACTCTTTTCTAATGTGGTCAATAATTATTTGCATGTATTTTAAATTGCCAAAATTCCAACTCAATTACAAATTTTCTGATATTGGGTTCAATAATTATTCTACTTATAATAAAGCGATGGTCGTACCGAATAAAAAAATAAATTGTTTGTTCGTAACTGGATGACCGCTTCACAAATTAATGTACCTTTTACTATAAAAATAAATTTCAATCTTCAAGATTATTTCATTTCTACTACAAGAATTAAGAAAATAATACGTGTGACACTCGGGGACTGCCGCGGTAAAGCTATTGCATAGCATTTTTTATTAACTTATGCAATTATAACTATTTATTTATTTTATTTATGCGGTATTTTTTTCCTTTGTTTTTTTTTTGATATTAATTCAAGTTACACTTTTTGAGCGTGGTGACCGATAAGAAAACAATTTTTTTTCTTTTATTAAATAAATGAGAAGTTAATATTGTCCAAAATATTTTTATCATCTTACAATACATGTAGGTTATTCAGAAAAATACTTTGTACACAAATTATACGAGTACAGATATTCACTGTTGTACATAGATGATAAATACCTATACACCAGTATACTTTCTCACAAACAGCTGATTACGTATTCGTTCGATTTCGGAGCAGCTCGTCTTGATCCGCACCCGATTAGGTATCCCACGGCAGCGGCTCAAGCCTAGGTTCGATCCCTCGGTAGGGAGCCCTTGAGTGCGTTGCTTGCGCGATACGGTAACACACAAATATACATCACTGCTACAACACTACACGATCACTCCCACACATGTGCACGCCTATACGCTTACACATGAAAGTGGAAGGTTTTTCTTTTTTTTTCCTTATCGAACTGAAAAACTCTCAATTTTCCGATAATAAATATATGGAGGAGTTCTTGAGGCGTGTATGCTTGGTACACATATACGTTTCAACAACTCATACATATATGAATAGTTAGCTAGGTTAACTAATATAGGTCGTGATCTTGCATGCAACAGGCAACAGCCAAGCCGAGGTGTGCCTTGCACCCTTGAGCTGGTTGCCAAAATAAAATCGGCTGAGTGCCGTAAGTGCTCGCCTTAGTAGTCCGGTGAAGCTGTGAACACCTTGCTGGGTCAATAGTGTACTCATTTCGAAAAAAAAAAAATCTCGATCCGTGCGAGCTTTGTACAGTCGTACCATATATACGTTAAGCGAACGCTCAGCCGAGCTACATGGTATGCAGAGTGGGGGGTGTTAGGTTTTTTCGTTACGGAATTTTTGGATTCGGTCTCCACGCTCAAGGCCCACGATAGAAGCTATGCAATAGCTTAAAATAGCTTAAAAAATAACGATTTTCACATTGATACATTTTTCACATTTACAAAATGGACTTAACGCTAAATTTGACATTATAATATATATTATTAAGTACCAAACTTGTCTCAGTTCAGTAAATAAATTAAATTATACGATTATTGAATAATATTATAACCTTATGACTAACTGATGTTAGAGAATTGCATCGCTCTACAAATATATATAATAAAAACACTCACCGCGGCACGTGTCACTCCAACAATCAAATGGCACAATTATATTGCGGAAACGTTGGGGCAGTTCGTGAAAAATAAAAGAAATATTTATTCACTAGAGAGCAATCACGGTGAATAAAACGTTTACACTATTCGACTTGCAATAGCGTCCATTAGATAAAACAAAAGCAAAAATAGCTAAATGATATTCTGACCAGAAATAAATGGAAGTGTTTAGGTGTATTGAGTTTGAGTCTACGTTACAGTTCGTTGCAAATTACGCTTAAATAGTTAAAGGGTATTGAATGTTTGATTTTACAATTTATATAGTAATTAAATTACTAAGAAAGGAAGTTACAACAAATAATAATTGCAAAAAATAGCCATGAAAACGAGGGCAGCATATGTAATATTCTATTCATGCAACTCTACAATTCGCAATTTTTCCAAACAATAACATTTAATCAATTAACTTGTAGATAATAAGCTCTGGTTTAAGTTTTTTAACAAACCGAAAACAACATTACTTACAGTATATAAATAATAATTACATTTCATGGCATTATTTTATTATTTGGGGGTGTAAGGGGTGTCAAATAACATCATAAGACTTGAGACACCCAAGCCAACCTCACCTGTACGTGGTGCACCCTGCTGAATAACGAACGAGGCAATGGCGAAAGCGGGGTGGTAGGGTTTTACAGTCTGACAGGATTGCAACCACCATGTATATGGCGAAAAAGCCCGTCATAGTGATTCGCTTCTGCGGGTCGCGTTTCGGGATCAGCCTGTGCATATCCAGCTTTTTGCAGGCCGGCATGATAGTGGCGACCGGCGATGTATAGTGTATCAGTCGGTGGTCGCTATTATTTCTGGATTGCACTGTGTTTACCATCAGGCATAGTGCAGTCATTTTGCCGTGCTACAATAAAAAAAAATATTGTAAAGGAAAGGTTCGGTTTTATCATTTTGGTTAGAACAGATGCAGGAAGCCATGGATCTCAGGTAGTTTAATATAGAAATATTCCTTTAACCACAATGATTTGTTAGAAAATACAACAGTAATACAGGAATATTCAATAAATTTGTTTACAGTAATAAAGCGAATATAAAAACACGCAAATGCTTTCCTACAAGAAATGCTACGAATGCAGTGAATTCTCATTAAATCGATAGTAGTTTCATGCGTGTATACGTACGAAGCAAATTCTATCACAGCAATTACTTTCCTTTTAGGCAAATTAACAAGCTGGCCGTAAACGCAGAAATTCAATCCAACCAAATCTGTATGCAAATATATTTTAATTGCTAAACCAATATTCGAATTACAATTTCTATGTTGATTAACAGCGTAGCAGTGAAACTCACGCTCGAATAGCGTAACGCCTGTTTTTCTAGTATAATATTGTTTCCATATATATACGGAAAGGGTTGAAATTATATGAACCATAAATTTGCGTATGTTTATTTTAGAAGTACGCAAAGAGAACGCATGATTTCATGTTAAAATATGTTTTTACTAATAAGTGAGCGAATTCGGAGGTTTTTTTCCTTCATAATTTTATGTAACATATATTTTTTTAATTAATTGTCAAATTAATTAATAGTGTAGCATTTTTTTTTATTTAGATAACTTTTTGTTAATTAGATATCTATACTTCATATTATAAAGAGGTAAATTTTGTGACGTTGTAGGTGGTAATCTCAGAAACTACTGGCCCGATTGGAAAACCTCTTTCAGTGTTACATAGCTCATTTATCGAAGAAAGTTATAGGCTATATATCACCACGCTAAGACCATGAGGATCGGAGCACCAATAAAGAATGTTTCAAAATCGCAGTTTTTTCCTCTTGAGAGCATCTGCTGCTTTTTTTTCGAAATGACTACGCTATTGACCCAGCAAGGTCTTAACAGCTTCACCGGACTACTAGCTTCCGTTGCGTGTTAGTGTTAGCTCAAAGTAACTATTCCACGCGGACGAAGTTGCGGTCAGAGGCTAGTACTTAATAATTGGAAAAAATCTAATACAATATGATTAATAACAAATATGAAATATTCAAATAAAAATTACCAGAGATATTATAGCCTTTCTTATAAAAGGCCGAATTTCATTTTACAAACTTCTTCAATAATACTTTAATTTTTCTATCTATATTTAAACTGAACAGCTTGATTTACACAATTTCCTATCACAAGATTATTAAACGCATTCTTAATGCATGTTTTTGCTTTAGCACGCTGGCATTCAGCTTATCTAATGCCATTATACTCAACACCACTCATTGAAATATATAAACGACTACAACAGGACTGTAGTTTTGAGTCAGTTACTTGTTGGTTACTACCTCTATGGACTAAATGTGTCACGTAATCAAACATCACCTAACTCGAGCATGGCTGCTTTGCAGCAATAAAACGTGACCTACGTTATATTAATTACTACTATTATTTAAATAATTGATATCTAGTTCAATATATAAGTCTGAAAATCGGTTCAATAAGTCTACCTAACAATAAATTGCCTTAAAAATTAATTACTATCTTAGTGTACCAACCCAATCGTTGCACATTACGGTCGACTGTCACACTTAAAATAAATTACTGCACTGAGCAATTTCACACCCCATACCAGCCCACTAATTGTGCCAAAATACACTTAAATTTTCTTTGTGTCGTGTAATTTTAGATTCAGACTGGGGTCAGATAGTTCACCCCATGGCAATTTAACGGGTTGTGTGTTTTCGCCTTTGTGACAATTTGAAGATTCTCAATTAACAGAATATTTGATGAAAATTCGGTATCAATTAAAAAGATTGTTTACTCCTGTCGGTTTACTTTAACTATTCTATTCCATTTTAATAAACATTATTTTAAAGTATTTAGTGTGATATTTGGTTTTTCCTATAAATAATTATATACTTTTCAAAAATCAGCTTTTTTTGAAAATTATTTGTTCATATGTAAACATGAATGCGTATAATCTATACTAATATTATATTGGTCCGATTTGAAAAACGCTTTCATTGTTATATAGCTTATTTATCGAGGCTATATATAATCTTGCTAAGACCAATAGAAGCGGGGCACCAATGAAGAATGTTTCAAAATCGGTGTTTTTTTCGCGTTTCGAGATCAGCCTGTGCATATCCAGCTTATTACAGGCCGGCATGATAGTGGCGACCGGCGATGGACAGTGTGTCAATCGGTGGTCGCTATTATTTTTGGATTGTACGGTGCTTACCATCAGGCATAGTGCAGTCACTTTGCCGTGCTACAATATAAAAAAAAAATCTAGAGAGCATCCACTGTATGTTAACGTTAACCTAAAGTAACTATTCCACACGGACGAAGTCGCGGGCAGAGGCTAATCCAATATATTTTCAATAAATCTTTATAAATAAATTTTAAAAAGTAGCATAAGAATTACATTACATTCTTTGTAAGCAAAGAAATACTGTTGAACTCATTTATGTGATGTAGTCCGGTGAAGCTGTTAAGACTTTGCGTTAAGGTCAATAGCGTAGTCAGTTCGAGAAAAAAAAATCATTTATGTGATAAATATTTTAAATCAATAAAATATTTTTTTCTGGAATACAAATTACTTGTATAATACGGTGTACTGTAATATCATAAATGTAGATAACCATATTATTATTTTTAACATGTTCTAAATATAACTTAGCGTGAATGACTGAACTCGTTTTACAAACACCAATACTTAATTCAAACGTGATGATGAATGAGATATAATGAATATTTGAGTCCTAAATTAACGCTTGTATGCGAGAGAGCGTTACTAACATACACCATATGCAGAACAATGTAGATCTTCCGTCCTGGATGCATAATTTCTATTGTCGTCGACAATTATACGTGAAATTATCCATGTTCGCTCTTTCGTAGGAACATTTCCATATTTACTGATAGAGAATACAATTTTGCATTTCATTTTATTATATAATAGCTTCGACCCGCGACTTCATCCGCGTGGAATAGCTACTTTGTGCTAATGCTAACTTTAACTCGCAAATTCGTTTACGTAGAGGGGGAAAATATTTATGAATAACTAGCTGTTGCCTGCGGCTTCGCATGCTTTTTTTTAAAAAATATTAAATTAATTTAAAATTGTGATCACACATTATATATGTGAATACTAATAGTGTATCGAAAAGGATGGGATTTATCATCAGCCACATAACTGGAACTTTAAACTGCTGTATATCACCCTCAGTGCTCACTTACACTATATAAGAAAGTAATGAAAATATTAAGCTAAACTTTATCGAACAATATGTGTTAAATCTTTTATTATATAGATATAATAAGTCCATAGTGTCGATATAATTAAGTTATTATCATACCTTGCAATAATTTAAATCACATATTAACATATGACTTTCAATTACAACAGCGATGCCCTTGGTGTTACAGTTGTTCATAGGCGACGGTAACCACTTACCATCAGGTGGGCCGTAAGCCTGTTTGCTGCCTTTTGGCATAAAAAAATCTTGGAGTCCAGTACAGCGCATGGCACACTTGTATGTTTACAATGAACTACATATTTTTGATTAATTTCACGCTAACTTAAAATAAAACAGCTAATTCGTTACTTATTTACCCTTAAAATTCCCGTTCAAATATTACTTATAGTCCGGTGAAGATATTAAGACCTTGCTAGATTAATAGCGTAGTCATTTCTAAGAAAAAAAAACCGTTCAAATAGGTCCAACCGTTTCGGAGATTACCCGGAACAAATAAAAAAACAAACATCGATAGAATTAAAAAAAAATGTTGATATTTGTAGCATCACGGATATTTTTAATATAAAATACACTCACTTTACTTTTATTATACGTAATATATCACAAATCAAAAATTAGGAACAAAACTAACGTTGAATTAAGTTTTTGAGGAGTTTTTGGCGGGATTTTATCTATTTGTCATGTAGTGGATTTTATATTTTATTCATAATCTTGTCTTACTTATCTCTATATTGTGTTAAATTGGTAGCGTTTTATGTAATATGGTTCGTTTATTGTGCATAAGTAAAATGAAAGAAAAATAATACCACGGAGCATGAATTTGTGATCTTGAAAATTAAGAAGATAAAAATTTACGAAATATTATATAGAGGTTTTGGAGCTTATACCTTTACATTATCTTGGTTATAGAAGAAAACTACCTATATTGACAACTTCAGAATTGGCAGTATGGATTAATTCCTTTGACTATCTTATTTGACGAATATTATTACTACTAAACTTTTTGAATAGCAACACAAAATAAACTTTAGAAATGTTTCCGATATAAACGTACCACGTATAATTAAAAATTGGAAACAAAAGTAACGCAGAATAAACTGTTTGAATAGGAACACAAAATAACCCATGAAAATATTTGCGAGAGAATGTTATCGTGTTACCATGGCAACGCATATAGTACTGACATTAACACGCAGCGGAAGCTTCCAAAATAGCCAAGATTTTGAGACATTCTGCATTAGTGCTCAGCTTCTATTGGCTTTAACATGATGATATGTAGCCTATAGCCATCCTCGATAAATGAGCTACCTAACACTAAAAGAAACTTTCAAATCAGATCTGTAGTTCTTGAGATTATCGCGTTCAACCAAACAAACAAACAAACTCTTCAGCTTTATATATTAGTATAGATATAGATATGTTTGTTAACATCGATTTGGAAACATTCTTCATTGGTCCTCTGCCCCTATTAGTATTAGCGTAATATATAGCTTAATAAATGAGCTATGTGACACTGAAAGAATTTTTCAAATCGGACCAGTAGTTCTTGAGATTAGCGTGGTCAAGCAAACAAACTCTTCAGCTTTTATAATATTAGTTTAGAAGTATAAATATAATTTTGAATTTTATATTACGTATTTCGTTAATTGCCACTTTTACAAACACTCACGTACGTAATAGGAGTTATAAATTGTTTATACCCTATTCATGGAGTGTACGGAAAGAAATCTGGTTTAAACGGTCGCCTTATGTCTGTCGGTAATGGTTTTGAGTTATAGTTTTAAATAACACATTTGACTATATGACTTGTTGTAGGTGGTAGAGCCACACTGAAGCTATTAGTAGTACCACCCTCTCACAGAAAACCGACGTGGAGTAACAATGCTTGCATTGTTGCGTTTCGTTCGTTCAGTGAGAGTGCCGGAAGACCACCTCTAATCCCTCTCTCCCAAAACCCCTTCCCTCCTCCTCCCCACAAACACAGGCTGGCAACGCACTTGCGACTCGTCTAGTGTTGCTAGTGCCTATGGACGATGATGATCACTTAAAATCAGATGACCCACATGTTCGTTTGCCACCTATCAAATAAAAAAAAATATAATTATTATATGCCTCTTATAAAATATGTCTCTTGCATTTGATACATAGAATGGATTTTTCAGGAAAAAAACACTAATTATAAACCCAAATATTTATAAACTTCTGTATAATATTTAAAAAATACCACGTTGTTTATTAATTTCGTTATTTAATATAACTTTTAATATTTAAAATTGTCAACAAAAAAACAGGCCAATAAACAAAATGGAAGTGTTATTGCAGTCTAAAATAAATGTTCAATTGTTCTTGATCCGTTATTGCAGAAATAACAATGGTCACAGCTCACAGGGCCAGCTGACGCTTTCGTTTAATGTTCCATACGCAGTTGTATGTAAATGTATGTTAACATCGCTTCTTTATGTATTTAATTTGAGCACCAATGGACGCACTGTAATGGCGGCAGCATGTCGCCGCGGTTTGGCGAATATACGTTCTATACAAAGATTAATATATAAATACATCTAGAAGAGATAAATATATCTTTACCTTGGATAAATGTAGATTAAATTTAACACATTCTTTACTCTTTTAAACAACTATACAACGTAACTATTTGATTTAGTAATTAATGTAAATTTTCGCTCGTAAATCGTTCTACTTATATAGTTAGATCGTATAATTACTATATTCAGTTCTAAAACCAATCACACTGATAACTAGTAAGACATGTAATTACTGATTAATGGATTCACTTATATAGAAATAGATGATTAAACGATCAGGAACAAGTAAGAAAAGATCTACACACATCAATATACACAATATTATATAAATATTTAATTCAGTCTTTTCTAGGATGTTGACTCTTTACACAATGTCGAGCTTCGTATATGTCTATCGTAAACTGCGGTGGATATTATCAGACAGGATGCGCTATTGTCTAGGGAATGTTTGACAATTAAATAAATAAATACTTCAACATAATTTTAATTACTATAAAATCGTAAATCGATGTTCTTTCAAAGCAGCAGTAAAATTGCTTTTCCACTATCGATTTCTAATATTTAATTGTTGGTGTGAGTTTATGTAATAAAAAAATAAAATACAATAAATTTTGCATATAGATGTATTCAAATTTTCCTATATACATTAATAACCATTGACGATCTAACAGAAGAAAGCAACGCGATAGATCTGGATGGGCTGATTCTCGAGTGCAGCTGTTAGAAAATACTTATCGATGCTTGGCGATATATTGTTACCATAAATATGTCATAAACTGTTTTCCTTTAGGCTACTTGTAAAATTAAAACCTATTCCAACTCCTTATCATAGTTTTTAATTTTTTTAACACTTATATGGTTTTTGAAGTCAATTAAATTTTATTACAGTAAATAATTAAATAGGAGTCAGTAATTTAACATACAGAAAACTTAACTCTATTGTAGTTCTTATAAAAATCGTAGTTTCATAAAACTGTAATAACATTATATTAGAGGTCTTCATCTTATGTTGTCGTAATATTTTTTATCTAAGAAAAGTAATCAAAAAATGAACAAAATCTATCCTATAATCTTTCCGTGATGTGCGTACAACGGCAGACCTCTATTATTATATTTCTGTATATCCGTACACTATTATGTATGTTCAATAATTTACCAAAAAAGGAGACTGTTAACGATCGTCAAAAGAATAATGAATGGTAGAACGCAAAATGTCGAGCCAAAATAAATGGAATCAATTAAAAAACAATTCAGAATTTCCGAATTTAATTACGGCCGTACCGGTCGACCGTCGGTAAAAGAAAAGCACGAAATCGAATAAAAGTTGTAGCGTGTAAAACTGTAAATTCCGAATAAATTAAAAAGTCCGCCGTAACCGAAACAAATTAAACGATCTTTCGGTTGCACTTTTCGGTACTCACCAGCCGCGCCGGCCAAACAAACATTTTGATTAACAACTTGCATTGGGATCAATCAATTTAATTGGTTCACGACCAGTACTCTTTGCTTATATTATATAAAGAGAATACATAAAAATCCCGTTGATTGGAAAGGAAAGAAGTTTCTATTCATTTCTTTGATTCATTACTCATATTTCACTGATCAGTGATTATTTTTTAAAATAGTAGAAATTAGTTTGATCAGTGAAACTAATTTTGCTCCGTGATTTGTAAAAAAATTAATCATTCTCAACATACTGCGGTAAACTTAAACAATTTCCTGTAAAGCAAGACTGTTGCATAGACAGACCACATGACTGAATTGTACCATATGTTTTTTTTTCTCGAACTGACTACGCTATTGACTGTTATATGCATTTACAGCTCGGCTTTTCTCGATAACGTTCGGGTTTCAACTGGCAGCCAACTTGCGCTCGGTCTTCGATGTCAAGTACCACGCTACCCTGCCCCACTCGCATAAATTTGTAGCCATTTAGTGTACTTCTATGGTAAACGATTATTTAAATTTTTAACTGACAATTACAGAACTTAACGCACTCAAGAAGAAATAATCTCTTCAAATTATATAGTGTATAATTATGTATAATTATATATATTAGTATCAACTATTAGAGTAATATAAAAATCATAAATATTCCGTTTTTTCTTATAAGATTGTATAAAAAAACAACTGAGTCATCAATAGTGGTAGTAAAGTCATGCTCTTATCGCAGTGTTCTCGCCCCCCCCCCCCCTGGAGGGAGTCGTGGGGATCCACCTCAGGGTCGCCCCTCTTGCGGAGGTTTCTCTCGCCTCCCGCGCAGCGGAAGTGTCTATTATTTATTTATCGCCCATCAACATCTGATGAGCGATCTTGGCTTCTTCGGCGCCGATAGGCGGTGGGTTGGGTTGGTGACTAGGGCTTCTATGTTTTGGATGTTCTCAGCTGGGAGGCCTGGCCATCGATTTTGTGTAGAGCATATAAGACCTTCAAGTATTTTTCGTTGCCTCAGTTGTCTCTGCGGTGGCTAACATCTTGAGGAAAGCGATGCGGATTATCTGGGGCAGTTCTAACTCCGTCGGGTCTGCCTGCTGGGTGACTTTTGACGCTCGGTTAGCTCCTTTACTTGTAGGGTATCTATTTCTGGGTCTTCTTTTCTGGCCGGGGGCGTTGGCGGGGGCCATTAGGCTCCCTGCTGCCGACGCTTCGACCATTGTAGGCGCAATGCTCGCGTTGTCACACCCGGCGTCACCTGTCCGGGCGATAGTCCCCGCTCGGCGATTACGCGCTTCGCGGCGGAAGATGGGGCATATGCGGGCGTTGTTTGAAGGGTGAGGCCCCCCGCAGTTTGCGCAGGAGGCCGGTTCTTCTCTTGGGCGGTCGCAGCTTGTTGCGAAGTACGGCCCCTGCACCTCACGCAGGCTATCGGGCGGTGGCAGTGGTAGGAGTGCCTGAATTGTTGGCACCGATGTCATTGTGCCAGGCCCCTCCTCCCACGCCATGCTTCGATGGTCGTCTTCATTAGCAGAATCTTTTGGGCATTGTAGATTTCCGGAATGAGACCTGGTTTTCTTTGTAGGGAGCAGTGGAAGACGCACCCAGGTCTGCCACTTCTTCCCTGGATTGCTCGGGTGTATTCCGGTTCGAAGCCCTTCTCTCAGAGGGCCTCGGTGATTTTTTCGGGATCGGTGTTCGCTGGTAGGCCGCGTATTGCGACCTTAAGACTTCTTTCTGTCGGGGGTGAGTAGGTGAACCAGCTCACCCCTTCTAGTTGCTTCAGGTATTCATAGATGATTTTATGTTTTTCCAGCTTCTCGGGGAGAAAGCGAACCCCACGCCCATAAGAGCGCGCGTTCGGTACACGTCCCAGCAAGTCCGCCAGCCGCCGGAGATGCTCTGGCCAGCAGGGCAGGCTTTCTACGACGATTGGTGGGCTGCGTTGCTTGAATGTCGCACTCGGTGTCGCGGCGCTTCCTTCGGGCGTTGGTATTGGCGAAGTATATTTAGCCGCCATGGCGGCATAGGATGTCTGGTGCGATGTAGTTGCGGGCGTTTGTGTCGCGCCGGAGATTCCCGCAGGTATAGCCCTTTGAGGTTCCTAAGGCAGAGTCGGCAGATGCATGCGGCTCTCATTCGGTATAGCATTCACTTGCGCTTCTATTGGCTGTCTCAGCTCAGTTGGAGGCGCTAGTGGTGCCACGCGGCTCTCAATAGGTACTACAGCGGAATTCGTGGCCTGTGCGAGCGAGAGGGGCTTAAACCTCTTGCTTTTCGGTGTGTGGACGTCTGGTGAAACAGGGGCTCGTTCAGGCTCTGTTTCGTCGCGTTTGCAGCGTCGTGCTCTGGATATCTCTTCAAGTTGTTCATCGAGGATTTCTGGAAGCTTCATTCCCGTCCTCAAAGTAAACAGTAACGCGCTTGCATCTGCACCACCAGGTGTATAGCCGTTAACTGCTTCTCGTCGGATGCGAAAATACAGTGCAATCCAGCGGTTCAGCTCCTCAGACAGGGCCCGGGCTGCAAGCAACTCGGTGAAAGCGGATAAGTCGCCTTCGAGCGTCCCCGTTTCAGATGCGACGCTAGATTCAGGCTCTGGTGGGAGGATATCTATTTCCGATAGTAATGTGCTAGTGCTCCTTTGTCGTAAAGACGCGGCTTCTGAGTCCGGATGGATCGGGTTGTCCAGGTAGGCTGGTTTATCTTCTGGGTAGCCGAAGTAATCTGAATACTTCGGGTGGTAATCTTCTTTAGCTGGCTCTAGTGAGCGGAGTTCCGTGTTCATAGCAGTGGTGATCGTAGTGCAGGGGATTTCTGGTTCCGTGGGCAAGCTGGTAGTCGTACGTCGCGTAGACGTGGCGGCTAGTTGACCCTTAGGAGGGCCTTTCTTCGATCTCCTCGTTGCCGTTGCCGATCGGGAAGAGGCGGCGGTGGTGCGACGCATTGTCGCGCAGAACAGGCGAAGTCGCGGAGGTCGTGTGTGTTCTCGTGCGCATAGGACGATGCGGACAATCCCAAAGTCACGCTGAAGCTATTGGTGGTTTTAGTATGAATGGGTCGGCTCGCCTGGTGTAGTACCACCCAACCCACAGAAATACCGACGTGAAGTAACAGTCCTTGCTACCTTCCTTTTCCCTGCCCCTCCTCCACACGGGCTGGTACCGCATTTCAGACTCCCCTGGCGTTGCTAGTGTCATGGACGGTGGTGATCACTTAACATCAGGTGACTCTGTTTGTTTGTCTAATATAAAAAAAAGTTCAATCTTGATATGTATACGTAAATCCCCAGGTATATCACAATTTCCAACTGCGACCAATTCAAATACAGCGACTGGAACGTTGTAAACATTCAGTGTGGCACGCGACTAAATGACGCAAACAAACGTAACCATTCCACGTTTGCTCATAAAGGCCATTTTTATTGCTTATAGTTAACATAAAGTTTATCCGGTTTCATCCCCTAACGTCTTTAAATGCAATCGAAATGCAATGGAACAGGGAATTATACCGGCATTTACTTTCAACGATGCACTCAAGATATTTTCAAGTCTGTATCGAAGGTAAGGTTAAATGTGAAATTATTTTTATTATTTTCTTATATCTCACTGAGCGACTCGGTTACAGTCTGCTGCGGAATTCGAAATCAATTTATATTATTTTATTTTTACAGTTTATTTTGATCAGTTTCAACTGCCAGACAACTTATAGTATAAACCAAACTGTCTAAGAACATGAAACTTTTGCACAAAAGTTTCGCATATAACGTAAATGTCTAGAAAAAAAGGATTTCACAGGATTCATCGTTTGAGAGTATTGATGTAAATGATTCCTGAATTGTAATCGATGCAAAATCTCATCGGGTAGTAATTTAATATATTTAATTTAATAAAGTTGAATAATTCTGATAACAAGAAACAACACACGGCCTACTAGTTCTAACGTTTCCAATCACAAATTACTTATTTTTGAATTTGGAATCCAATAATGTTGTACCGTAGTGTTAACACTTTTTAAATGATAAATATTTATGGAATATACGTTTAACGAGGTTGAATCTGTCAGCAATTTTAAAAATTTCGAGTGAAATAAAATTTGTTAAACAATTTTTGTACTAAACTTTTTTATAATGAATGTGCTTATAATAAATAGCTTGTTAATTCTGATTTATATTTTTTTTATTTCTTTTATCCCAATGTATTATATGCCGTCTGTTATATAAAGGCAATTCATGACGGATATGACCTAAAATAATTACTGCATAGAAATATAAACGGAGTTGCGGGCATTAACTTATATGAAATATCGTTTTGTTATCGATAAATATGATTACATTTAGGTTTAATAACAAAACTGTTACTATTGTTTTTTTTTTTTTTTTTAATAAAAGGTTTACATTTATTTTGTGATTCTATTAACTATCTTCTAATTTATTTATTTATTATTAACTTTAACATTTACATTGTTACTAAGATTTACATTGTTACATTTACATTTATTTATTGGAACTTAACAACTTAGAACTTTAAACGATTTGCATAATATCATAAATGACCGATATCAGCTGCATTAGTTATCGTGTGTCGCGTATGTGTAAATTTATAAATATGTTTATATTATATTATGTTATCATGTTGATGACCTGTATGATTGAGCATAATTTTTGTATCTAATTCAATAAGACAATCTGTAGATAATGCGGTCAAATGAAGCACCTATTTTTTAATTGATTTAGAACGAGAATCGAGTGCAGAGTATCCTCTATAAATATTGCTACTGTCTAAACTTTCATCTTGTACACAGCAATTGCAAAAAAATGGATTTATTAATATCTAAGCTAAACAGCATAACATGTATGTTTAGCTGTTTAAGCTAAACAGTATAACATGTATGAGATAAGTATTTCTTCACAAAAATATTGACTTCTAACAACAGCTCCTAACGCAAAACATTACACTATAAAAATTACTCAAGGAAAAATGAGGGAATAAAATTTCAAATAATAATTAATCCTTCCTACTCATTTCCGTTATAAGTTAGATGAAGTTGAATATAAAAAGCTTGAAGGAGACTCCGCAAGTTAAAATTATTTTCTTCAAATGGATACTTTATATGCGGACCCCGTAGCTTTGACCATCTACTCGTTTCACTTATTTCGATATTGGACCCCACTAATTTTGTTTACTTATTCATTAAAATGGAGAGCTATGGCCGGGTGGGAGCGAAATGTTTCCTCTATTAGATTTTTATGGAAAACGCTTGAAACGTAAATGTGTACTTGATGTAATAAATTTAACAAATCACTCCCTTTAACAACTTAGTCGAAGTAATGTTTGAAATGTGAGAAAATTAATAAAACTCGTTTCAGTAAGAAATTTATACCAAGAAAATAATTAAATTTAGATTAAACCATTCTTGAATATTAAATTGCTAGTTTTGATTTGAATTATGTTCTGCAACCGAAATATTATGACAATTTAGTTGTATTATTAGTATATTTTTTAATTGTTTAATAGACTCAAGAAAATTTAATATGGTAAATTTCATATAAATAGTAATGTGCCCTTGGCTCTACTTCGGTGTAGTAAAATGTGTTGTTCTTTTAACAAACTTTTTTTGTTTGGCGCCGACACAAAATGACTTAGGTATGCTTAAATTAGTTTAAGAACTTAGTTATTAAGATTAATAAAGTAAAATATTTATTATTTTTTGTATTTCAAATTTTTTTCGCGTTTTTTTTTTGTTAACATGTTTTTATTTTATATTTTTTGTGGCTATGATCTGCTAATTATTACATGCTTAATTTATTTGTAATAAGCTAAATTATAAATCATCTCCTGTTAATCATCATCATCATTACATCATTAATAATCAAATGTTTTAGAACAAACTTTGTCCTCTGTGTTGTTAATTTGTATTTGTTTTGATATTATTAATGTATGCATTAAATGTGACGATTTATGTTCTAACTACCAGAGAATTGAAGAGTGTTAAACTTTAAACAGCCATCTAGTATAAGGGTTCCAGGTGCCATCAAGGAGAGTTTTGGACATCAGAGTGTATACGAAGGGAAACGAAATTTAGAATCTTCAATTTTACTGTGTCTACCATAATATACTATGAGTGTGTGTGCGCGGCTGTAATGTAATTGTGGGTCTACTAAAATTGTGGTTGTCTGTACTAGTACAAAATACATATCATGTGACGTAAACAACATTTGATTTACTGAAAAGTGTAACAATATGTAAGCACAAGAAAACCATCTTTGGACTTCGTAGTATCGGCATATTATTAACGTCGTAGTTTCTACAAATCTTCAAAAATCTGCAATAACGGTAGAAATAACAAACGTGAAACGCAAGCATCCGACGAATGTAAAGCATATAAAGATGAAGAATACCGCCAGTGATCATAGCATACGATATTCTCAAATATTACACCAGATTTACGTACAAAATGCAACGGCCGGGAGCGGATGACTGACTACCGATTCGCGTACTGAATTATTCATTCACAACCGAAACCTCAAACTGAAGCACCATCTAATATTGCATTGTTTTATAGTTTATAAAATTTGTTTCCCCTTTTTACGAGAGATGAGTTTAGATTTGAATCGCAGCATTTACTACTGTAATTTGTAAATTATGTTTATATTGTGCTTTCTAACGATACTTTGGTCTTCTAATGGTCAATTTAAGCAGAAGTTTGTTGCTCAATGAATTGAGACATATAGTAAATCAGCAAAGCA
>JACEII010000011.1:5954386-6108016 GCA_014332785.1 Antheraea mylitta | reverse complement strand
ATTAATAAAATATTATATCGAACGTTGTCAAATCCTAAATTACACTCAAAAGAATCTAATAAAAATATCTTAAAGAATTTTTATGAATTATAAAACATGCATACAGTCCGCTGTATGTTAATTGGTCACTACAACTTAATGGCTATGTATACCGAAGCTGGAAATAACCGCATTTCTGAGGCCAACCATAATAGATTGATACTTCTGAGACAGACACACAATTAACATGATTGTATGTTTTTATAAGAGTACAAAGTTGAGAAATACACTATCACTCTTGTGTAGATTCCCTATTCATTATAGTTGATATATATTACAAATAATAAATAAAATAAAATAATAAAGTAGCCTTTATTACTGTTTCTTTTCTTACAATTATTGTATGCCTACTTGCTAAAAACTAAAACCTAATTTAAGTAATTTAATTTAATTTAATCGATGATGTGAATCGGCAACTGGATGTTTGTGTAGAACAGCCTGTCTGTCGACAAAGGCCTGCTCTAAAGATTTCCACGTATTTCTGTCTCTTGCTAGACGGGTCCATACCAGACCAGCTATATTCTTAAAGTCGTCTTCCCACCTTTTGGTTTGTCTACCTCTATTTCTTTTGCTATCTCTTGGATACCATGCAGTTACTAACTTGGACCATTTTTCTTTACTTTCTCTTACAAATATCATGTATTAAAATTTATTTATTTAACGAGTTTTGCATAATTATTACACTTTAACAAACGGCAAATATATCACTGAGTTCTAAACATTTATTGATGGAAGTTATTATGAAGTATTTTACAAATCACACTATAAAATTATATAAGATGATGAACATGAACTGTTGATACCAAATCGTTTTTTCAGATTTCCGGACGAAATGTGCGTTCGTTTCAATTGCCAATCTACGGTCGTATTTTTTCCGTTTTTATTTAATAGTGAACATTGCATCTATATGAGGCAACTTTGGGTGTTTTTGGTACAATCCATTGCGTATTAATTCATCCTAAAAATTCAAAATGAAAACATTTTAAAGAAAATATGTACAAAGATATTATCAGCATATTTTTTAAAACATATAAAATAAATTACTTAGTGTCTAATTTACTAATAGATTTCTCTGCGCGTTCCGATGAGTCTACCCGCCAATAACTCAGGCTGGTCGGACACGTGCCTTCGTGCAACATCCGTTACCCATTCGCAAACGCACAAATCGGTTCGTTTGCACAGACAAATGGCTGCCGTCTGTTCAATACCAAACACAAATCGCATTTTCCGAAACGACTTTAAATACAGTCGAAAATTTAATATCGAATGCAGCCGAGAAAGAACGAGCACGTATTTTTTAATATTCGTTTTAAAATTCTGGTCTAATGTCGGTCGGTATATTAAAAGCGGTGTTCTAATATCGATATTTGGAGTGACATTGCAGGCGTGCTCCGCTCGTGTCATCCTTAGTGATGGCATTCAGTTTTTTTATTTAAAAAACAGAATTTATAACTATTATATTGTGGTTTCGGCGTGGTGTTGCCATTGTTTGATTAGCGATCGCCACCCGCCGCGTTTTAAAAGAATTCGACCCGTGGTATTTAGCGCCGACGGTGGCATCGAAAGGCGCTTCGCCTAAGCTGCGGTTAGAATCTAAATTACAGCATTAGCACCGTAATTAAGATAAATTAGCACTGATAAGAGTTCTAAATAATGTAGAAACAATGCCACTCCATCAAAAATTTCTCTTGACGGAGCAAAAGCTGTCAAATTTATAATGATACTTTGATAATTCTGATGGTTAAAAACTTACTATTGTTTAGTATTAGTGTTATAAAATCAAATTTGTTTATTTTTTTTTACGAGCCTTTCTTAGCTTCAACTAAGCTGTTATTTTAATAGAAGAAATAGTTTTTTTATAAATATTTCAGCATAACGTCATAATATTACGACAAAAATCGAATATATATTACAAAATTAATTTTAATTAAAAGCAAAATAAACATCTCATATAAGAACAATTAATCTATAAAATGCAAAAATAAAGCAAAATTCTGAATACTTTTAATCCTGATGAGGTGAAAGAAGGCAAAGAAGGCCTGACATATGACTCCGATACGGCCCCTTGTTGGGAAAAGGGAATTTAAATTGAGCACGGTACAGTCATCTCAATAAGCGGCTTGGCTCTCAACGCGCCTCGTAAATTCGACGCCAATTGTTTAGTTTCAACGCAAATTGTTGGGAGTTTAAAAAATTTAAAAGGCAACATCATATGTATGGATTTCAAATTTATTTTCATTTTATTTATTTTTTATACGTTACTTAGTAAATATATAACAGTAGTTAATTAAATTTAAGCATTTAATTATGTCCCTAGAGTTTAATTTACTTGTGTTTATCTTTGAAACTCAATTTTAAATTTAATCCTTGTTAGTTTTAAATAAATCTCTTCAGTGTTAATTAATGTTAACTGGATCTAACAACCAGTTCAAATTACGAAAATTAGCAAACTGTGTTTACTTAAGAAATAGTATATAGTCATAGTGAAAGATTTAAGTAAGAATCTTTATATCTCAATTAAATTATATAATCCAAAATTACTTAATACGTATGTATTATTCATATATATTTCAATATTCTAGATAAAGGTTATTATTTTGAAATCGATACTGAATGAAATTAATGTCTAAATATTAATAAAATTGTTGCATTTTTTTTATTAGATAAGCCTAATCATTCAGATCCAGATCAATAGAGGGATCTATTTTATAATGTCTGCCTAAAACAAAACGCACGTCCAAGTGAAGAATTAATCTACGTAACCTGTGGAAACAGTCTTATTTTTCGACCTGACGACGCTATTGACCTAGCAAGGTCTTAACAGCTTCACCGGACTACAAAGTGGAAACAGTCGTTACTCCACTACCCAATGTTACCCAGCAATCGACTGGCGAAAAAGGGTGACGGAGAGAAGTGATCCAGTCATATGAGGTAAACTAGATGATCAACTACTTTTACGTTGTGATGTTAATAACAATTTTAGCACTCTCCGTACTACTGACTTACTGTAAATTATATCGGGGGTGTTACTAATGACCTGAGACGCCATTGGTTGATGTCATGTTTTTATAATGTCGGGTAGTTATACTGCGAACAGTCCATATAATGGGCGGCGTTTGTCCTGTTGACTCAGGGACTTGCTCCGTCGTCAAGTGCGTACGAGGACACCACACCAGAGTTCCGCGACACCGCTTGTCCTGCGCGATGATGCGCCGCACTAGCGCCGCCGCGTCGACTTCGTCAAGTCGACGCACTAAAAAGCGAGACACCACTATGCCTTCGACTCTGTCGGGGCATACGACACCCAGCCTGCCTACGGAACCCGCCGCCTCTACAACGACGACCTCCGCAATCCCAACTGGACTCCGCTCTGCTGCGCCTACGCCGCAACAGAAGCCACCCACACCGCAATCGCAGATCTCGGAGACGCCACAGAGGCCGTCCGGAGAGCCGTCAACCCCGTCAGACGCGTACGAGAGTGATATACTCACTCTCGCCCAACTAATTTTAGATGGGGCGCTGTCGGAGGGAATGGCCCGCTGGATGGCGCTGTTCCTGCGCCACCTCGAGAACGTGAAAGCCGGCAGAAATCCATCTGTCGAAGACGCGTCGGTGATGATCGACGTTATCACCGTTGGACGCATCACACTGCCGCCGATTGAAGACAATCCGGACTGCCCGCTCGGTAGAGCACTGCGCCGGAAGCGCAGTGAGCCCAAGGCTGGGTCCGCCGCGACGACCGCGTACGCGCAAACCTCGCCAGACGCTCGGTCTCCGGATATTAAGAAGCCTAGGACGACCGAACCGACGCAACGGTTCCCGCCACGTGACACCGCCGAGAATCCTGCGACGCAGGCGCCCGTAGCACCTGTGTCCGCTCCGCCGCGTAGGGCTGATCGGGATCAGCCCGCATACGCCCCCACAAGACCCGCGCGTTTGCGTTAAGAAACGAAGCCACAAGACCAACGTACGGAACCCACTACATCGACAGGCGTTACCGTATCGAGACTCTTTTACGCCGCGACAGTGGCGCCACTTTTAATGAAACCCGCTGCATCGAGAGGCGTTACCGTGGATAGACCACATAATACCGCGATGACAGCGCCACAAAGCTTCCCAACAATTGTTGTTCATCACTTACCTCAATGGCGAGTGCATTTTAAACAACTGTCGGAACTGTTAGAAGTCCGCCAGCCGCCAGCAAGACATGTCAAGCGAGTTATTAACTTCTTCCCGACAAACCACAAGGAGAACCGGATCATTCGTGATTATCTCACGAAGATCGAGAATAAAGGCATCGCGAGATGCTCTGCCCGCCATCACCCGCCGATGGCAGCCCTCAACCACAAGCCGAGCAAGAAAGCACGGCCACCGAACACCCGCAACCAGCAACCACGTCACCTCGGCAGCGCTTTCCCCGATCGTCGTGGAGCGCCTGCCCAGGTGGGCAGAACACCTCAGACATCTGGCGGAGAAGCTGGGACGCGCGCCGAACGCCCGTCCGTACGGGAAAGGAGTACGGTTCATCCCGACGGATTTAGAGGAGAGTCGTATGCTAACAGAGTACCTCGCCGGCTTAGAGCGAGATGAGGGAGTGAGTTGGTTTACTTACTCGCTCCCCTCCCAACGAAGCCTCAAGGTCGCAATACGCGGCCTACCAGAAGAATCCAACCCAGACGACATTATCAAAGCGCTCCGGGATAAAGGACTGCACCCGGAATGCGTCCGGGAAATAAAAGGGAGGAGAGGAAGACAGGGGAGCATCTTCTTCTGATCTCTGAAAAGATCGCCTAATGATACTCCCTTTAGAGTCTATGAAATCACGGAAATAGCCTTCATGAGCGTGAAGATTGAAGGGTGGCGTGAGAAGAGAGGTCCGGCACAATGTCACCGGTGCCAGCAGTTCCGGCACTCTTCCCACAACTGCCACCGCCCCGTCGCATGCGTGCGATGCGGAGGCCCACACTTCGCTCACCAATGTAAGCGCCCCATGGAAGAACCGCCAACCTACAGTAATTGCGGGGGCGCCCACCCCTCCAACAACTCGACTGCATGTCCAGTATACAGGAGGGAATTTAGAAATCGCAGAGCAGGCTCCGCCGCCCGGTCAGGTGATACTGGAAAAGCGAAAGTGCTTGTGACGCAAGAACAAATGAACGTCGAGGAGTCAGCAACAGGTAGCCTGATGGCACCTGCTAACAATCCTCCCACGCAAAGATGCCCGAGAAGAAGAAGCAAGAAGACTCCGCGCTCTGAAGAACGCAACAAACAAGAGGCCTGATGAAGATTGGTGGCACTTCATCTAACCCACACAGATTCCGAACGTCAACATATCCCGAAGACACCACAAGCCGCCGTTACCTCATCACCATCGAGAGCATTTTATGCAATCCAAGGATCGGCCCGTTTTAACAGGCTGCAAAGGAAAGGCCACTGAAAGAGGCAGAACGCCTCGATACAGTTTCCTCGTCCGCCCTCGCGAGAGGGTGGAGTGAGATGACCAGAGCCAGTGTTGACTCACTCTTTCGGTGGCCATCGCAGTGTGCAGTAGCTCAGTGTGCAGTAGATCCGTCCAAACTCGTGTCGGATATTTAAAAAGTGATTCATTGTTAGAATTGATTTTTAACAATTTATCTAGATTAGCCAGTTCTGTTTTTAATAATCAATAAATATTCAAAATTCCTAACAATAAATATTAAAACCTTCAAAACGTATCCACGCTAGCCGAACCTAAACGCAGTCAGATGCAGTCCGTAAATCTTTACTTTTGTCGGCTATCTCGCTATATAAAATTGTTTTAGTGTTGGAAGCACAACATGTAGCTACCGATATCAATCTGTGGATATCGGTGGGTGATTTGCGAAACGCATCCCCTTGATTTATATGTCTGAGTGCACGTACTTGGTAACTTCTTCGACTTATGTGAATATAATTTCAATTTGAGTATGGATGAGAGCTTTTCCACGTTTTATTTTTATGGAAAGTTTTACGGGAGTGATAAAACGGAGAAATGTATTTGTAACTTTCCCTCGAATATTCAGTTGTTTGTATGTAAAACTGTAGTGATATATTGAGGAATTTCATCTTCAGTTTTACAAGAAACATTAACTCAAAAAAAACTGAACAGCTATTCGCGTCATAGTTTCTCATTTATAAGCAGAGTTTCCCGCTGACAATTTTGCTTGAAGTGTGATAATATAATATTTTCATCCCTTTAGAGTTTAATTTAAAGATATATAAATGAAGAGGATGCGTTTCGCAAATCACTATCGCCTTTATACTATTCCTAAGTATAATTAGGGTTAATATGAATACAAATGGTGCTTATCACTATAAATTCTGGTTTTAATACATCGTCTTTGGAGAAGAATATATTTCAAACATAATTAACATCACTTTTTGACGTACCTATATATATTTCACCTTGCTATTTAGCGTAAAATTTCCTATGCGTGACTCTTAAATAAACTTCAAAACGAAGCATGTGTCATAATAGACGACTCCGTCGTCACTGCGTGCGAGGTCGTCCGCGAGCCCGTGCTCCGACCTACGCGACGATGCGCAAGTCTAGCGCTCCTTCGTCCACTCCGCCTCTTGCGTCGAGCCGACGATCCACAAAAGGCCCTTTTCAGGGCCAACCAGACCGCAACCCGACGACCCCTAGCCAGCCTATGGATCCCGCCGCCTCCTCAACTTTGACCACCGCTTCGCCTACTGGACTCCGCACCTCCGTGCCTGCACCTCGCACGATGACTCCGGATGCGCGTCAGCCGCTGCCCGGCGGGGCGTCCGCCGCAACAGAAGCATACGAGAGTTATACTCTCACTCTCGCCCAGTTAATTTTAACTGGGGCTCTGTCGCATTCGTTGGATGGCGCTGTTCCTGCGCGTCCAAGAAGCCACAGCTGAGGGCAAATTGTCTTCCGCGACCGACGCCGTCGCGCTCGCAAGGGCAGCCCGCGGGAAACTCGCGCCACCCGCGTACTCCGACGCGCTGACTAGCCCGATCGGTCGAGCGCTGCGCTGCAAGCGCAGCGAACCCGATGCAGGGTCCGTGTCCGAACGCGCAGCAAGTCTGACTTCATCGTCAGATATCCAGCTGCCACAAGAGAAGAAAGCCTGCATCACGCCACTCGCGCAGACCTCACAGCCTCGCGACAACCCCGACACCCCAGCAGGCTGCCCGCGAGCAGCCTTCTTATGCGTCGATCGCAGCGCCTCTTGCGCGCGATCCACAAACGAAAGTCGTTACGCGCCCGCGGAACCCTAATCCGCAGCCTCCGCGCGACAGTGCTGCCGCCGCGGACGAATTAGAGACGCCTGCCTCACCCGACGCGAAAGGCCCGCGTTATCCGCCGATTGTGGTCGAGAGCTCCCACGACTGGGCCAAGCTACTCCCACAACTGGCGGCGAAGTTGGGGCGCGTGCCCAACGTGCGCGCCTACGGGAATGGAGTGCGCTTCATCCCGGAAGACGTCGAGGAAAACCACATAACCACGAAGTTTATAGAAGAGCTCGAGGGGGCCAGTTGGTTTACGTACACTTCCCCCTCACAACAAGGCCTCAAGGTTGCGACCCGCGGCCTCCCAAGAGGAATAAGCCCAGAGGACGTCATCGGGGCCTTCGCAGAGAGGGCTTCGTTGCAGAGTACGCTCGAGAGATAAACGGCCGACGAGGTAGATCCGGGTGCATCTACCATGCCGTGCTGAAGAGGACGCCCGGGTTGATACCCGTTATTTACGAGACGACCACTCTGATGTGCATGCCCGCCATCCAGATCGAAGCCTGGAAGCGAGTTTTTATGAGACCCTACATTATGTAGGGTAATATTTATGTGATCTTGAGTAGTATAGTTTAAGCACTGATAAAAGATATCTCTAAAATATAAAACATTTATCCCATTGGTCATGGGATTGATTATAAATTCGGTAGACTGGTTGTCAAATAAGTAATGAAGAATTAAGAACGATCAATGAATGTAGAAGATTGTTATTCTATATGCTAAAGTTTTGAACAACGATTACTTAATTTTTAATTTAAATATCACACAGTACAAAAAATGCAAACAGCGTAGTGATGCGGGCTTAAATTTATCGACAACTAATATTTATTTAAATAACCGTTCGATTCGTTTAATTCGACGATATATCATTGTTAACGAGCCACACTTTGGTTTTTCAATGATATTTATTATGCGTGCAGTTCACGCTTGCTGTTTGCGGGTATTTCTTTGTCTGAACCAAGTGAGAGTTGGTTAATATTTGATTTATATTTAACGATATTATAGACATAACTTATAGAATAATTTAAAAAAATCATGGTAGAACTATGCAAAGAGGTCTGTCGGGCGTCCTATACTCCGTTTTAAGGATTCTGCTAAACGTGACATGGCTGCATTTAACATCTCAAGCAATAAATGGGAGGAGCTAGCCGTGGAATTTGCTAAATGATGTCACCTAATCCACGAAGGTCAGTCAAAGCACGACGTCGCCTGGTTTCAACTACTCAAGGAAAAACGCATGAGGCGTCATGAGCAGGCCTCCAACCCCCGTCGAACTAGGGATACGTATACTTGCCAGATGTGCAGCCGAGGGATCCTTTCCCGAATCAGCCTCACTAGTCACCTACGAAAGTGCCTTCGGAATGCTACTTGAATCCTCTGTTATAGATGAAAAAGCTTATATCATAGCTCATATACGCTTAGAGTCGTTACTTTCTTATAACGTTATGTTCATTTTAGCAGCATCTTACATGGAAAAATTATGGCTAGTAAAATCCGACTTAAGGTATACTTGACAGTGTCGGATCGTAATCGTTTCGTGTAACTGTTCTCATTTGTTTTAAAATCAGAGTTTGGCAAATTGCCCAGTCTGATACCTACTTTTCTTATTTCACTTGAGTTAGATACCTAATAACAATATATCTAAATGTAAGTTAATAGAATGTTGTTTCTAGATTGTTGACATTTTGTAGCGCATTATATATCAGTATCTAGGTGTATTCAAATATATCATGTATTTATTAATGATCGTGTTAACTAATATGCAAGTTAACATATATATATATTAATAAACGTGATCGGTGTTATTGCAAAAAAGTTGAATACGTATTGAATACTTGATTTAAAAATGTTTCGTACGAAATGCACCGCGCTCGCCTGAGGCAAGTTTGCGTTATCCTTTTTTCATAAGTCTAACCTAACCAAAGCGAGACAAAAGAGGAAGATGATGAACATTCAGCGAACGCGGAGCGCTAAGATAGGTCGCGATTTTGCACGCAACAGGCAACAGCTAAGCCGAGGTGTGCCGTGCACCCTTGAGCTGGTTGCCATAATAAAATCGGCTGAGTACCTTAAGCGCTCGCCTTAGTAGTCCGGTGAAGTTGTTAAGACCTAGCTGGGTCAATAGCGTAGACATTTCGAAAAAAAAAAAAGCGAGCGCGGAGCATTTAAAACGTAATCTTTTTAAATCAAGTATTCAATACGTATTTAACTTTTTTTGTAATAACACCGCAAATGTTTAATGTTTATCTGACGGGTCTGAGCTTTGAAGTGGTATGACTGGCTTTGATAAGTTTTTTTGGCTGATTTTTGGAGTAAAATTAAACAAACAAACGGACCACACGTGTATGTTATTGTGTTTTTCCGTCCAAACTAAGTAGTATCGAAGTGAAAGGAGGTAACAGAATCTAAAACAATTACAGAAATTCAGATGTTACACAGGAATTAAAGGAATTACAGGAGGTAAGAACAAAATAATAAAAACATATTTCCTTGCATCATACGTGTACTCATTCATCAAAAATAGTATTCAATAAAATGAAATATAACTTTATTATCTACTTCAAAAAATCAAGCAAACATCTAGATTAGTTTATTGTTCAGAACAAAAGAATAGTTGTTATATCACAATACAAAGGCAAAATAAGAATTAAATAACAGGCATATAATATATTTCCTATCAGTAACTAACACCGTTGGTATTGACATGAAATTATCTTTCTCAGCAGGAGTGTTATTTATGTCTATTCGTCGAACGATTTGCTGAAGTGTTACTTGTTATTTTATAAACGACAGTATTACAATAGTAGGTATGTGATATTTCGATGTTTTGTTTTAACTTATAAAATCTTTTAAAATTATATTTTGTAAGTGGTAGAACAACTATGAAGCTATTACTGGTTTCAGTATGAATGGGTCGACTCATCCGGAGCAGTACCACCCTCTCACAAAAAACCGACATGAATTAACAGTGCTTGCATTGTTACGTTTCGTTCGGTCAATGAGAGCACCAGAGGCCCATCTCCCCTTTCCTCTCCCCTTTCCCCCAAACATAGGCTAGCAATGCACTTGCGACTTCCCTGGTGTTGCTAGTGTGTACGGACGGTAGTGATCATTTAACATCAGGTGTCCTGTTCATTTGCCTCCTATAATATAAAAAAAATTAAGATATCACTATTATCAATAGACAGATACTTGCAACAAATCCTTTAATTGTAACATTAATCTGAAACGAGTACCTATTTCTATACTTGGTAAATTTTAGCACCTGACCATAGCGTAACCTGATATTAACTGACATTGTAGTTGAAATGGTAATACGCAAAATTTAGACCCTCCTCTAAATAGTTCACAATGTAGTTTCTCGAAACACACCTGGTAGAATATCAACTTGAGTGAGTTAGGGGAATATTAGAAAAATATCTGACAAAATATATTTGTATTGATTGTTTCCTTCAACAATAACTTCAGCCAATTTCAAAGGACTAAAGTAGATGGATACGGTACTATTTGGGAATTATTATAATTTTGGACGGTGTATTTGAATATGTGATTATAAACTTTTTTATTTCATTAAAATCAAAGAAAAATTAGATCAATTTCTACTATAAGCTCGGCTTTCGTGATCTTTGCCCTCCGCCCGCACCCTTTCCAATCTTGCATCACGCCGTGAACCTAATCTCAAACGGATCCGTCATGCTTCTGTACGAATGGATCTGTTATTTCATCGGGACCGAAGAGATGAGAACCGATGTTATCGATAAAGAAAGTCGTGTTGATAAACTCATTCAATTAATATTAGCTATAACTATTAAAGCCGTACGTCCCTTTTTTAAAGAAATTACGAATCTTTATTTTAAACTATCATAGAATACGAAAAACTAAAGATAAGAAGCATTTCATATTGTATTTTTTATTACTCCCGAGGAATGAGATGAGACTACTCGTATATTGTTTCAGTTGTTTCATTTCCCTTGTTGTCTCAAAGTATGTTGCCCTTCGGTCCGGAACAATGAGCCCGAACACTGCTGTTTTGAAGTACAAATAGGTACAATGCTCCCGAAGTCGCAACTTGCACAAATTCTATCACTAGAAGACTTACTATTAGTGTAAGAATAAGAAGCGAGTCCTTAATTTACAGGTGGCACTGTAGTCCGTTGGAGAGAGATAAAGTTTGTTTGTTAGGCAAAACAAATGATATATAATACTGCATGATTGTCACTATTTTATACACATATTGTCACACTTATACAGAAGAAAGGATATTATAAAAATAATTAAAACTAATTGTGCTGATACGAATAAAGACTTAGGTACTTTATGTACATAGCCGTACACTTAGTAAAATAAGATATTACTTCAAAATACTACTTTTATTTAGAAGCGTCATAGGGTCAATGGTTGTTCAAACACCGCATCGATTGACTTGGATATGAGCTACAATACAATAGGCCTATGTTTTCTTAGAAAGATTTAATGTTCGTATAGGCCTCAGATTAGGCCCCCCTCGGCAGCGGCTCAAGCCTAGGTCCATTCCCTCGGCGTGGAGCCCTTGAGTACGCTGTTCACGCGATACAGTGACACAAAACCTTACCTCACTGCTACAACATCACACACATCACCTATACACACGTGCGCGCCTACATGCTTAAACGCTGTTTTTCTTTTTCAGAGAAATAAAGAAAATCCCTTATTTTTCCCTATCCTATCCTATCCTATATAGTTTAGAGGAATTTTTCCGACAATAAATACATATAGGAGTTGTTGAAGCACGTATGCTTGGTACACATGCATGTTTCAATAATTCATATACGTATATCTAGATAGTTTAGCTTAGGTTAGCTCAGACAGGTCGCGATTTTTGCCCAAAACAGGCGACAGCCGAAGCCGAGGTATGCCGTGCACCTTTTAGTTAGTCGCCCAAACATCCCAAATCGGCTGAGTGCCTTCAGCGCTCGCCTCAATAGTTCGGTGAAGCTATAAAGACCTCGTTTTCATTTCGGAAAAAAACGTATTGGCCCTTCTAATAATAGTTGCTAATCTGAAACAAATGATCTATCAATGTGATCTGGAAACTGTACTCAAAAGCCAGCCGTATTCCAAAGTTTTCTATAAGAAAAAAATATTATTTGAGTAATTTAGTATGCATACAAAATTCTATAGACAAACCATGTAATTATTTATTTATTTCATCGACAATAACCAGTCCTATTTATGAATAATACACACAATCTTTTATTTCAAATGTTAGTTTTAATTTGATTAGTCGTCGCCTTCCCGCGTTGGTATCAAATGACGTAATAAAAGAGTCAGGGGTCAATTTAAAAATTTTAAATTTACGACATTTAGATAAGGCTGGTTTCAAATTTAATTTAAACCTTGAAAGTGAATTTGAGACTGTTTTAAAGTTTCATAATAATGAAGTGTCAAATTGCAACTAAATTATAATTATGTATTTATTTATAATACTAAATAGTTATGATAAATCATCATATTGAGATGTATTTATTTATTATTAAAATATTGTAAAACTAGCTGGCCGGGCGGACATTGTCCTGCCTTGATAATACAAAGAATCCTAGAGTCAACCACAGCGGCACCTACCGGGTACAATTGTGAATCTAAGCCATTCTCGTATATCATGGAACACGCACATAAAATTTCATTAAAATCGGTCCAGCCCTTAAGGAGGTGTTCAGTGACATACACACGTACAGAAGAAATTTATGTATAAGGATTTATAACGTTTTGATTAAAAAAGGCTTATAATGTAAATCCTACCTTTTATTTAAATTTTGAGATGTTAAAATTTTACTAACAACTCTACCAAACCAAATAAGTTGCCTATCTATGTATTTAGTACGCGTAAAACGATGACTCAATTCTTCACATCAAATTTTACAGTAAGTCCATATTATGGAACATCTTTTGTTATACAAAGAACTGAAAATTGTCATGTATGTGATTTAGGAATCTCAATATTACAGTAAGTGTTAAATCAAAAGTGGTAGAACGTATTCGGACGTAAATTGGAATCTTTGCCAATGAACCGGAGCCTTCATGGAAGGAAATTATTATGATAAAACCACAGCGTGATACCTATAGAGTAATACCTTCTAAGCCCCTCTGACTAGTGGCCACTCTTAATTTGAAAATCTTTCGCCAAGCAGCTATAAGTGTGTTCCAACAACTACCTTAGAAAGCAAGCATATATATAATACGATAGCTGTTGTTATTTAGGTAGATAGCTATATTTTGTCACGCTGAAGCTATTAATGATTTTAGCATTAATAGGTCGACTCGCCCGGGGTAGTACCACCCGACCCACATAAACACCGACGTCAAAGTAATAGTGCTTGCATTGTTGTGTTTCGTTTGGTGTCAGTGAGAGCACCAGAGGCCCACCCCCGCTCTCCTTGCCGTTTCTCTCCCCCTCTTCCAAACATAGACTGGCAACGCACTTGTGACTCCCCTGGTATTGCTAGTGTTTATGGACGGCGGTGATCACTTAAAATTTCGCGACCAACCTGTTCATATGCCTCCTATGATATGTAAAAAAAAGTGTAATTACAATATGAATATTTCTTTTGAGAGATATAATATGCACTAAATGTTTTAATTACTGAAATTAAATTTGTAACTTTAAAATATAGTATAAAAGCTTAAATCCAAACAAAGTATAATGCAAACTATTGCACAGAGAGAATATGTATATATATATATAAATTCTCTTACATAACAATTCCCCCAACAGTACAGAAAGTTTCTAAAGTAATACAATAATTTCTAGTGATGTAAGCTATGATAAATGCCCATCGTATTAATATATTTATGGTCCCCGTCACGCAGGTAATGGTACAAACACACCACAAGCATTACTTAGATCACTTGGTAAGGAAAACCCCAACTAAAGTAATACAATTTGCCGCTCCACTCTTTCAAAGGGAGTCGTGCATAAATAAGTCTTAGATAAAACAGATGCATTACATCAATAGGATGCTACAGATAAATTAGATTGCAGTATGTTTTAAGAGACGATTATAGAAGCTAAGATTTTATATTTTAATTTTTCTGCTTCTCAGACAGTGCTATATTTTTAATGCAGATTCAATATTCTGTTCACATTTTAAAGAACTCGTTTTCTCTTTATGTTGTGCAAAAACCTAAAACTAATTAGAAAAGTACGTTGTAAATGTGAAAAATATTCGTGAAATGAGATTAAAAAAACATGACATATCAGATTTATGATCTTTTATGTAAATAAATATTTTGATCCATAGATACTTAGTCCTTAGTCTTTCTTTATATAATAGGAGGCAATCGAACAGGTGGGTTACATGATGTTAAGTGATCACCGCCGTGCACAGACACTAGCAACACGTAGGGAGTTGCAAACGCGATCCCAACCTGTCTTTGGGGGGAGGGATTAGGGAGGGAATGGAGAGAGAGGGAAAGGCAAGGAGGGGGATATGGGCCTCTGGCGCTCTCACTGATCGAACGAAACGCAACAATGCTAACACTGTTACTTCACGTCAGTTTTCTATGAGAGGGTGGTACTATCTCGTTCGAGCCGACCCATTCATGCTGTAACCATTAATAGCTTCAGCGTGGCTCTACCACTACGATAATATCTACCTCGTATATCTAATATCTCTAGTCTAAAATAAAAACTATTATGATATATTCAATTAATATACAAGTTGTTACACTTTTATGTTTTTCAATTATTTAGAAAGTGTGATATTTATAAATAGTGCCTCTCGAATGACGTGTGTTTTCTTGTTTTGGAGAAACGGTGTAAGCGGTGTAGTGCGTGTATTTTTCCTTTGTACATAACATATATTTTTAAGGTAATAAACAACTCAGAAGAAGTCGCTAGTAGAGAAATAAAATAAAGGCATAATTTAATGTTTTGAGTTTTTGGTTGGATAATAATCTTGCGTAATTTGACTCTATATTCCGTACTACATGTGGCATTTTACATAATATAGTTTGATTATTATGCACAAGTGAAGTAGATGGAGAACTGTACCGTCGAACATGGATTTTAAGATACCACAAGAACTCCCAGTCTGACAAGGGGTCACGATCTCGTCAGAACATCGTAATTATTACAAGACATATGTCATATATACCTACTTGACAATTGCAGTAATAATCTACATGATTGTTTGCCGAAAAAAAAATTAAAAAGAAAAAAAATACGGTGTTATTACAAAAAAGTTAAACTCTTATTGAGTACTTGCTTTAAAAAGGTTACGTTTTAAATGAACCGCGCTCGCTGAATGTTCGCCATCTTGCTCTTTTGTCTCGCTTTGGTGAGGTTAAGTTAGACTTGCGAAAAAAGGATAACGTGAACTTGTCTCGGGCGAGCGCGGCGCATTTAGTAGGAAACCTTTTTAAAACAGGTATTTAATACGTATTTAACTTTTTTGTAATAACACCGAATATGTTTAAAGAGTGATATATTTATATTTTCTTAGAGAAGAAACCTTACAAATTCTTGATAAATGTGTGTACACAATTCAAAGAGTATAATCAAAAGGTATCGTTTGTACAATTATGGAAATTTTATAAAACTGTTATCTCGCCACATTTCTATTCTAAACACAATCTATAAGTATTGTTCATTACTTATCTTCAAACGCATCGATACGCAACATTTATTACGCTTCAATTCGCTAAATGCAGTTTTCTTTTAGCTACATTTCAGTCCACACTTTATCTCTTTGGGATAAGAGTTAGAATAATTTGACAATTCAATTTAACAACGGTAACAAGATATTTGTTTTGAGACGTCTAGGGCCGTTCTATCACGTCAAAACAAGGAGCGGGGGAACAATGTATTGCAGTTGGCAATCTTAGTGCCCTTTCCACGATATCTTTAGTGTGTGACGCCCCACGATATGAATAATGTGTCATACGATCGCGCCCTTTTATCTGCGATGAGGGAAATTCGCCGAGATTTTATAAAAGTAGCACTTGAGGGTAAATATACGTGTACTTTGATTTAACTTTGACGAAAATTACATTTATGTATTTCATGTTTATATTATTAACCTAATATTCTTACAAAACCATAATAACTAAAGAAATAGAAAGGAATATATTGACACTCTCGCTAAAGAAATCTAAACTAATATTATTGACGCGAATGTAAGTTTGTTTGTCTGTTACACTTTCAAGCTGTAACTACTCATGCAATCATCGTGAAAGTTTGCATATACGTGTTTTTGGGTATAAAAAAGAACATATTGCTATCAAGCTATCAAGCATTAATCCCAAGTGCTATCCTTGAGAGACAGACCAAATCTAGATCAACGCATGCAAATCAGCGAGGTAAAATCGTAGAGCTCTATTCCGTTGTTTGTCCGGAGAATGACATCGAAAGAGATGAACTGATTTTGAGGACACTTTTGCAGGTAAATTATAAGTAAAGAGTATTATTAAGGCTAGATATCATTATATATTTCTGTAAAAAGTAAGAAATAATAATAACATTAATTTATGAAAGCAATAACAAAAATATAATTAATTCAAATACATGTAGAATCAACCACACAACGAAACTGTTTAAAAGAGAGCGATGTTGCAAGCACGAGCTTGTTAAATAAATGTATGTAAATGTTTTGAATGAATTCTAAAGTCATACAAATTCTTTTCTATTAATTGCCCAGTACGTTTTGCTTACAAGCGGATAAGCATTTCTATAGTTATTCAAGTACAATAAATATGAACAATAAGATAATAATTTAACAGTTATCACCATAATATATCTTTTACAATAAACAATCGATTTTCTGGACCATAAAATACCAGAGAACTATAAGATACGAAACTACACAGTGTAATTACAGGTATTTATTGCACAAGAACATATTTTAGATGACATCCTTGAGGAAGTAAATCCAATATACTACCAAGAAAACTAAATGGAAAATACAACTGACTGTATACTATAAAAACCGTCACTAAATATATCCACAAATTTTATAATTTCTTGCAAATGTTTTCCAGTTTATCAAGAAAAAAAATATCTTACAGATATATCGACGACAATTTACACCTATATAATTAAGGTGTCATAATTTCACGTGTTTATTTTTAACAATTGGACATATGTACGCGTATATCTTTATATATAAATCTTTTTTGTACGTATGTATCACACTGAACTCCTTCGAAACGGCTGGACCGATTTTGATGAAATTTTGTGTGCGTGTTTCAGTAGATCTGAGAATGCTTTAGATTCACAATTGGACCCGATAGGTAGTGCTGCGGTTGGCTTCTAAGATTTTTTAGAATTATAAAAGCAGGACAACGTCCGTAGGGACCGCTAGTTCTATATAATTATTGCTAGATTACATCATGTTACACTACTACTTCTCTTCTTAAAAACTTCAGAAGAGTCCGCGGTGTGCCTTGAAGCTTAACCAGGTAATAGGACTGCTCTTTGCACTCTAATAGTATGTGTGTTAAGTTGTCTCTGCTTTTTCCATATATATTCGATATAATGGATTTAGGTTACAAACATATTTGTTAGGGTGTGCGTTTTATATCAGGACCGTGATCATTCCTTATAAATAATATAATAAGTATCTATTCTGACTAACTTTTGCTAGCGATTTTGCTTGAGTCGATGTATATTTTATATAGCTCGTGGAAGAACTGTACATTTTTTTCTTGTTGAAATGTACCATGGCATGCTGAAGTTATTACTGGTTTCAGCATGAATGGGTCGACTCGCCCGGGGTAGTACCACTCGACCTACAGAAGCACTTATGTGAAGTAACAGTGCTTACATTGTTGCGTTTCGATCGGTCAGTGAGAGCGCCGGACGCCCATATCTCCCTCTCTCCTCTCCTACCCTCAGTCTACTCTTCCCCCTCTCCCTCCCTTCCCGTCCCGTTCTCCCCTCCCTCCCCTTGCCCCTTCTCCAAACTATTCATTTTATTTTTTCACAAACTTTGCTTCGACAACCATTGAACATTTACTCAGCAACCAGAATAAAAAATTTACAAACAGGTCGAATACAATTAACTTATCATATAGATCTCTTTTATTCAGTGAACGATGACATTCATAATTTAATATTTGGTAACTATCTGAAACAATGAAGACACGATTTAAACATATTATTATTTTGCTACAATATTACACATATCACCTCCACACACGTGCACGCACACATGCTTACACATGAAAGTGGAAGGGTTTTATTTATTCCCTTATCGAACTGAAATAGTTTACAAAAATTATCCGACACAAATACATATAACAGTTGTCGAGGTATGTATGTTTGGTTTCAATAGCTCATATAAGTATAAATATGTAGCTTAGTTTAGATAGGTCGCGAATTGCATGTATCAGGCAACAGCCCAAGCCGTGGTGTGCCGTGCACCTTCGAGCTAGTTGCCCAAATAAAATCGACTGAGTGCCTTAAACGCTCGCCTTAGTAGTCCAATGAAGCTGTTAGGCCCTGCTAAGTCAATAGCACAGTCAGTTCGACAAAAAAACACATATATTAATGTAATATAATAATTTTATGTTCCGTTCTTTCTACGCCGATAAACATAAATAGTCATGCAATTTTACAGTTATTAATTTAACTGTAGTGTATTAAAAATATTCCCGCTGTAAACGTAAATTGCAACAATCAACTAATGCCCGTTATTGTGGCAACAACGCTCGGGTTAATTGCAACTATACCGAGAATTAACAAATAAATAAAAACAGTAAACTTACCCCCCTGAGAATAACTGCCCATTGTAAAAGATCGAGTTGTAAAGTCGGCGTAAATTCGACGTGTTCCCCATTTGCTATGTGAATCATAGTCGTAAAAATATACCTATATAAAAATGGAAGTTTATCTGTAAACGATAAACTCAAATACATTAAAGGGATTACCATGAAAGTTTGCACACCCGAGTGTCTTTACATGGTGAAGGTTTTTATGGCATAAAAACGCCAACACTACTTAGTTTGTTAGTTAGTTGGTTTAGTTAGGTTAGTTAAGTAAGTTAGGTTAGTTAGTTTGGCTGTATTTTTCATAATCTTTTTTTTTTTACGTGGGGAAATCCCTTATGGATGGATACTCACCCTCCCGGGCGAGAGGGTGGGTTATGTTTGACTCGCACGGACTAAAACCCCACGGTGTACGTCTTCCGCTATGGTAGGGGCGGCATGAGATCTCTATAGACTTCATTGTGCCGCCCCATCTGTGTGGCCCAGCAGCAGAAGTGCCGCCGCCGAGCCTTCGTCTCTTAAGGAGACAGCCGGGTACACACCGGGCGTCTCCTTTTCGTCCGCCGGACCTGTGCAATGGGAAGATGGGGCCCCCGACCCACCTCCCCTAGGTCCAGCTATGGTGGCGGGAGAAGGCGCGTGAACTGGCGCCTCCTCCAACCAGTTCTTCTTTGGCGGAGAGATCCGCTTAGCAGGTCCTCCTCGCGAACCCTCTCCGCCGCCTCCTTCTGCGAGACGACCTCCTCACAGAAGGTGGCAACAACATTCCACACATTCTCGCTGCCGAGCATGGCTTTAACGACACTCGGCAGCGAGAGATCATCACTCACCGCCGCAGCCAGAATGCGGCGTCGCTCCTCCCACGCAGCATATTCGGAAAGTGTGTGCTGCGCGGTGTCCGGTTCAACGCCACACTCATGGCATACGGCAGTCGGCTCCCTACGTGCTATCCGGTACAGGTACCAACCGAAGCACCCGTGCCCGGTCAGCACCTGCACTAGACGAAACGTCAGGGAGCCCCATCGTCGATTGCACCATTCGGGCAGGACCGGTCGGACGGCGTCGACAGTATATCGCCCGTACTGCGCCTCCGCCAGGTCCCGCCCCCACCTCTCCATTCTCAACCCTCTCTCGTACTTCCTTCTCTGCTCTAGTTCCCCGGGAGCTAGAGGTTCTCCCATCTGTTTCTTAGCCGCCGTATTATTGTATACGGTGGCAATCACTTCCGCCTCCAACTCCCAGGGAAGAAAGCCGGCCAGCACCATGGCCGCCGCAGAGGACACCGTCCTGTAATCCCGTATCACCCTCAACGCCACAGTACGCTGCGCGGCACGCAACGCACGGATATTGGTGGCGTTGAGTATTTTTCTACCCTAATATATTACAGCCGTGGGTAGGATCATGTAGGTGGTAGAGCCCCGCTAAAGCTATTACTGATTTCAACATGAATTGGTCGGCTCCCCCAGGGTACTGCTACCCGACCCATAGAAAACTAACGTAAAGTAACAGTGCTTGAATTGTTGCGTTTGGTTCGGTCAGTGAAAGCGCTGGAGGCGACCTTCCCTCCATTTATAGTTCATATTATAAAAGGCAATATGTGTTCTTTATTTGCTTGTTATGTTTTCACGATGTAACTAATAACCCGATCCACTTGAAATTTTACATATACATAGTTAGAAGTACAAAAAAAATATAGGGATATTAGATAGGCCAATAAAATATAGACTATATTAACACGGGCGAAGTCGAAGGTAAAGGATAGTATTGTAGTAGTATTACAAGTGTCGTATTATTATACATGTGCATCTCAAAATCATTTTTTAAGCTACATATTATAGCGCACACTCTTTGTAATAAAGTTGTAGATAGGTATATGATAAAATTCAACCTTTCAAGTGAGTAGAGCTTTCTAGGAAAAGTGCCAGACAGTATGTGTTTAGTTTAATTTGATTTAATCCAGTATATTTCTAATAGATGGCATATCTCGTGACGCAGTCGTCATGAACCTAGATCCTGGATCAGATATCAGCACATGACTGACTTTTATGTCATTAATATTACTGTCAGTTTAGTGCGAAGTTTTTAAATATTAAAGTTTATACATAGCTGCCCTGGTCACCTGTGGCTTAGTTATTATGAAAAATAAATTTAGGATCAAAATGTGGCACCATCTACGAGATTCTGAAACAGTCGGTCCTACAGTCTTCTGTCAACAAACTAATTTGAAGCGCCATCACACTTCACACTATTGGGTAAGTAGTAAGACATATTTTAATATCATTAAATTGTGCACTGCAATTTAATGCGAATGGAGTCATTGACAGCCGCTAACCATATATGCTAATAATAAGTTAACGCTGAAATTATATCACTTGAACAAAATATACAAACAATTATTAATCAATACCAGGAATACTAAGACAACTCCATATTACGTTTTCTATTCATATGCATTATGTATATATGGATGTTTTTTTTTTCTAAATTATTATACTATTGGCATTACAGTTCTTTATAGGTTCATTGGACTACCAAAGCTAGCGCTTAAGGCATTCAGCTACTTGGTAACAATCTTAAGGGTGTGTGAGAGTGGCAGAACCTCGGCTTGAACCTTGGATACAACATTGGGAATGTTTCTAAGCTAAACTACCTAAACTATTCGCGTGTCTATGCGTTTGAAAATAAAGATAAGTCTTTCATTTTTATAGCATATATTTATTAAGAGGATTGGAAAAAATAACATTGTTTAATAACATTTTATGAGATATATTGCTTAGACACTTTCCTTATATTATGATGTATTTAAATGAGCATCTCCCCTAAGAAGAGCGATGAGTACAAATACTTGTATTATTTTTGTGGGGGTGATTTCTTTGGGGTAGGAAAATCCAATGTTTTGGTTCGGTGCGTGTGCATAAAAAAAGTGTGTAGGTTCAATGCAATATTTTAATATTAACCGTGTTATAGGGTGCAGGATGCATTCTCGAGTTCACAACACAAGACGACTGTTTTAGTATTGATATCGCTAATAATTAAAATAAAAATGAACTTAAAGATTTTTTCATAATAACTGTACGATAACTTCTCGTAAATACATAAGAGTTTAGAAACAAAGACAACCGCCTGCTATAGTTAATTTTTGTATCTCATTAATTTGTATGGTACAAATATTTTTTAATCTATAGTACAATTTTAAAACTCACATGATTTTTTATCATAACTTCTATTTAAAAATCTTAAGTTTGTGTAACTAATGGTCAGTTTAAAAAAAAAGGTTTTTATATTTTATAGCTTATTTGTTACACAAAGATATAAACTATTACAATACTCAACTACTTTTGGCAATGGCGTAATTATCGTATATTAGATCAAAAATTACCTGAATGAACAGTGTAGAAGGGCCGTGTGCACCCGATGTGTGAGTATGTGAGGCCAAAAGCGAGTTGATTATCCGACGAAAATGATATCAAAAAAGGCCGACTAGTGAACGCCTATGTCAGCGGAAACTGTGCCACGTATTGTTTTTTTTTATAGTTGCACGACAAAGTGACTGTGCTATGCCTGGTGGTAAGCATAGTACAATTCAAAAACAGCGGCAACCACCGAGAGACAGATTATCCATCACTGGTCGCCGCTGTCATGCCGGCCTGTAAAAAATTGTATAAGGCATTTGTTTAAGCTTAGTTAACTTTGTTCATAGTAATCTATTATTATAAAAAATAAAAGTAGTAAAATCACTAGGTATCGCTAGCATATAATAAACATTTTAAAAGTTTGTAGTGTTGTTTGGAAGATCATATTCTATATAGGATAAAACAACTAATATTATGAATGCGAAAATGGGTTCGTTTGTTTGTTACGCTTTCATGGCCTAACTACTTAACAGATCATCGTGCGAATGTTACATACATTTTTTCAGGGTTACAGGACTACAGCAGATAAAGTATTTTTCATCCAGAACAAATACACTTTCGCCGAAGTGAACGAAGCCGTGTGCATAAGCTAGAGGTTTTGTACTCTTCTTTTAATACCGTCTATTATACACTTTATAACTTATAAACCCTTATAGGAATATTTTATGCCTTATCTTTATTATGACTAACCTTTTACCCACATTTTATGACATAAAAAACTCAGGGACACCGTGACTGCATACTGTGAGGGCAACATCGGTTTGCACTCCCTGATATTAGTCTAATATTCGGTTTACCCTCGCTTTATTAAAAAACCAAGGCCCATTTGTATGTATTTACAATCCCCGGGTATAGTGGTCCTTATCGAGGTATATTCATCCCTAAAGATTAATTTTGTTAAAACATTTTTCCTATCAGTAATTTAAAATTCCTTAAAAATTAGGGTTTATCCCTTTTAGCATTCCAATAGTAACTCTTAAGAATATTTATATCATAACTTTCCTCCAAAAATACCCAGATGTATACAATTTCTTTCATCTTTCATGCATCTAATTTAGTATTGTAGAAAGAAAGAAAGACATATATTGTAGCACCTGCTTCTGCCCGCGACTTTGTTCGCCTGGAATAGTTACTTTATGGTAACTGTAACACGCAGTGGAAGCTCTCAGAAGAAAAAAAAAAAACAATTTTGAAACATTCTTCATTGGTGCCCCGCTCCTATTGGCCTCAGTGTGATAGTATCCTATAGCTTTCTTTGATAAATGAGCTATCTAACACTGCAAGAATTTTTAAAATCCAACCAATACTTCCAGAGATTAGCGCGTTCAACCTACTAAACAAACAAACCCTCCAGCTTTATAATATTAGTATAGGTTACTACTCTTCTCGCGTACTTAACTCCAGTCGACATTTAAATTACAATAACTTTTGATAGAGTGGGCCGCTTTTAATGAAATAGAAAATTAGTCACTCAAAATGTGTTCTATTACTTATTCCTAGAGACCTCCAACATCGTTTTTCACGAAAATAAAAAAGTATGGACACTTCAGATTTACATTCTTATTATCCTCTTATATTTATAGATAGATAGATGTACATGTAACAACAAAGCATTACAGGGAGTCAAACAGGTTTTTATTTCAACATAAGTTTAGGCTTGAAAGTGCCAGTATTGCAGCGTTGATTTTCTGACAAGACGTGTATATTCAGAGCCTGTTAGAGAACCACTGCAGGGCCATAGGCTGCTTCCCGAAAGAAAGTATAAGCAATCGTGGCAGTCCATGATATATTAGCAATTTCAATCTTTTTTTTATATCATAAGCAAACGAACAGGTGGTTCACTTGATGTTTAGTGATCACCACCATACATAGACACTCGCAACACCAGGGGAGTCGTAAGTGCGTTGCCAGCCTGTGTTGGGGGAGGGAGGGAGGTATGGAAGAGGTGAGGGTGAAGGTGAGGAGAGGTGGGCCTCCGGCGCTCTTACTGACCGACGCATCATTGCAAGTACTGTTGCTGCACGTCGGTTTTCTGTGAGAGGGTGGTACTACACCGGGCGAACCGACCCATTCATGCTGAAGCAGGTAATAGCTTCAGAGTGCCTTTACCTCCTTCAAAATCTTCGATAAGTCTACAGGTTTATATTTGATTACATTCGGTGGTACTACAAGAATACTTCTCAGGTTTAGATTTACTCTCGATTTCCTTACACCGTCAGCGATATTGTTACCAGTTTAAACGAGTAAACGCGAATACGGTAATTCCGAAAAATTCGTTATAAATGCGGGGGTTTGAAACTACGTACGTCGAATTGTCATTCTACTAGTCAGACTATTCTGCCATCAGGACCTTAATGTACTTATTATAGGAATTATTATTTATTATTTGAATAAAGATTCGCTAATGATTTTCTATATCGCTTATCGCTTGAAAATGATTAAATTAATTGGAGCGTAGTTTTAGATTAATAACATTGAACCAGAAGAATAATTTATGTTACATTCATATTTTCCTAAAGGAGATAAGCCAAAAGATAAATTACAACTAAATGTAGTAAAATGCAGTTCATTTTTAATTCAAATACGATAACTCAGTCCCAATGAAAATCGAAAGTATTTTCACATGAACAAATTCACGAGAATCGGCTTGTTTATCAACATAAACATCCATCATAGCTACACCATAACTCCACCCTAGAATGCAATAACAGATAAAACGTACAAAAACACAACGACCGAAACATAAAATGTCTCGTGGCAGTTTATTGCCCGTTTGCGACATCGATTCTAAAGAGCTTTCGACAACATGTCACTATCGACATTTCATGTTTATTGCATTTTTACCACGCTAACCATATAGGTTATATCAAAAAAGTAATATAATTTCCTAACAGAAATAACAACTTAGTTTTCAAAAACTTACTGTAGAAAATGTACCAGAACGTCTTGACCATAATTAGGCTATTAGATATTGACGTAATCTATACGACGTATAGGCTCATCATAAACCTACCAAAATCTCTATTACTATATATTTCCTATACAATTTTGAGGAGCTTCCTAGTTTATCTTCGAAATCTAAGGTCCAATTGTAACGAAATTAAAACTGAAAATATCGTATTTCCCATTAAAAAAAAAACTTCCTATATCGGCTTTTAAATTACGAAGCTTTTATGTAATAAACATGTAAAACCGGGAAACAAATTGCGAAAATCCTTGTAAATAAGTTTAAAAAAAAATGAAAATTAAAATAAATAATTATTTATTGTACAGCTATTTGTTTTAGTAATTGTTTGAGTTATAGAAAAATAGATATTTCGTAAATATCCTTGTTGTTCGACTATCCACACATATCAATTTTTATGATGTGTTGTGACAAGTTTCTACTTTCGACTCTATCTCGAGTAGTTACAAAATTGACACGAAGTTTGCGGTATCGAGATATAAATATTTGATGTATATGTTTAAATTGCGAATTGTTAAGCTTCTTTATGTACATTCAAATTATTATTATTTAGAAATGGTAGAGCCAAGCTGAAGCTATTATTGTTTTCAGCACTAATGGGTCGGCTCGTCCGGGGAAGCACCACCCTCTCACAGAAAACCGACGTGGAGTAACAGTGCTTGCATTGTTGTGTTTCGTTCGGTCAGTGAGAGAGCCGGAGACCCACCTACCTTCCCCTTCCCCTTCCTCCTTCCCATCCTGCCCCCCCGGCCTCGTCCCGAACACAGGCTGGCAACGCACTTGTGACTCCCCTGGTGTTGCAAGTGTCTATGGACGGTGGTGATCACTTAACATCAGGTGACCCATCTGTTCGTTTACCTCCTATGACATAAAAAAAATAGGAATAGCTTTTATATTTTCTTTCAGTCACGCTTGAAGGGTTGGATGGATTCTTATAAAAAATGTAGTTAGATACATAGTTGCTGAAGCATTATATCCAGCAAAGCGGTAAGAATGTTTTTTTTTTTCGAAATGACTACGCTATTGACCTAGCAAGGTCTTAACAGCTTCACCGGACTACGCGGTAAGAATTATAACAAGTAACTGTATACATAACCCATCGATACTAATATTATAAAAAGTTTATCTTACTTTGTTTTTTTTTTTTGTTGACGCGTCGACGTGGTCGTCGTATTTTTTCATATTTATATTTTTCTTCAATACAATGGATTGTAAAAAAGTTTTAATACAAGTAGAAGATATTTATGATAAAGTAAGTGAAAGATATGATTATTTAATTTTGTTTTTATGTATGTTGTATATGCAGAGTATATGTTGAGATTAGGTGTCGTGACAGAGAAAAGAGAGAGAGTGTGTTTTAATAAATACAATAGTTACTGTATGAAAAAAAAATGTGGAGTCGCTGAATTTTATTAATGTTTATTAGTTAGTATGTGCAGTTTCTGGTAATTATATACAATATTTAGATTATAAATGTACTTTGGAAAAATAATTATATAAAAATTTTCTAAATTCAATTTATTATATTTACCTAGCAAAAATTAATTCGAAACACAATTCAATAAAAGACTGACTATCTTTAAAGTAAATTGAAAAAAATATTATAAGTATGCAAAAAAAGAATCTTAAAAAAAGATGAAGGTAACAATGAAACGGCACTTAGCTCGACTTAGCCGGTTGACAAATTGGCCAATTCTTTTTGCACCCTCTCCAGATAAAGGCGTTTCATAACAGTCAGACAGCCGAGCTTATTACCACCTTCCGGCTCTTATTGACTTTAATTTTCTACTCTGTTGACGTTTCCAATGATATATACCTCCGGTGGAATTGCGAAAATGGCCCTTCGCTTTTTCAAATAACAAGCGGAACCCCATCAATCGTCTCTGTCACTCATTTGCGCGGTCCGCTCCGGTGAAATATTAGAGTTATCTATCGGGAAATCACGCTGGAAAAACTACCTAGCGAAAATAATATTTCACTTTCGATTATTTTTCTATTGTAAATAATGGACTCCAAGACCGTGAGAGGTTTCTGTTTGTCGAGAGGCACGTGTCGGACCTCAGGCCTCTTAAGAAATTACTTTTCTTTTCATAAGGGCGAATTTAGGGTGGTAAATAAATGTTTTTTTTTTTATATTCAGATACTTTTACCCGACTATACAGAAGTATAATGTATTTCAAATCTATCAGTATATATGTCACTCTCTGTAGACTAAGCAGCTAGATGGATTTTAACTAACTATATGATTAATTTCATCTTAATTGTTTGAGGGCATAGGCTTCATCAAATTGAAATTCTGAACTATGTGAATCTAAATACTATAGGTTGTTGTTATTCTTTGTTAATAATTTTATTAGTTTTATACATTATTTTAAACATAAATCTATTTGACAGAATGTTACTGTTTGGCTTCCATATTAAACTTTTCGATTGTCACAGTTGTAATTTTTATAACTAATGTATTAAATCGGATGATTTAAGTTTTATGTAAGTTTTAATATAAGATCTAGTATTAAACCGATTAATATAAACCAGTTCTAAATATTCAGCGGTCGAAATACACATAATATTAATGACAGACTTTCAAGAACACGATGAGAAATATTAAAGGAAACAATACTTTATCGAACTGAGTTCTGAGTACAATACAACGGAAATCACATCAATTAGAGTAGGCAAGAGAAGTGTATGACGTCATCACAAATCTTATCAGAATACCTGGACAAGAGCAGGTAAGAATGATTTAAAACGGAGGTGACTTGTATTTTGTGAAAAGTTGAAAAATGCTGCCCAAAATGATTATGAAATAGCATTAAGCTTCAAACTCAAGGAATTTTCACTCCTAACATACATACATTTTATATATGCAGTCGTTGTTATTAAAGTCTGTATGGCTTAATCGTCTCATAGTGTTATCGATTACTTACAAAATTCCAACGAGCATATAACCGTTGACAAAGCACCCGCTCAAAGAGATCACCCTCGCACGCTCCATGCCGATGTTAGCGGTATTGATGTTGGCTCCTAAACGTCGGGCCGCTTTACCCTTTAACTAATGTAATAAGATTACAAAGGGCTGCACACCGTCAAACGAAGCAGGGGCGTTCTTAGTATCGTAAATAATTCGTATAATGCAAATCATTAACGATATTGTAAATATATAATTTAGTTAGTTAGTTTAGTTTGATTTTAACGTAATGTTTTGCGAAAATTCATAATAAATTGTTCAATGGGATATGAGCTTGACGAACTTTTTAATACGTTATAGGTTTTATCATTTGACCGTAATCCCATCCGATGATAAACACACAAAACTAGAGGGTACTGGTTTATAAGTGTAGCTGTTGAGATACACCTATAAATGCTTGGCAAAAGGTTTTGAACTTGAGGGTATTAGGGCTTAGAAGGGCCAGAAGGGCTTAGAAATAGAGCATCAATTTTAAAAAGAGTTTCATAATAATGTTTTCCTTGACCGAAAGCTCCAAATCAATTGCAAAAAAACGATCTTACTTCGATCAATGCGGTCTCCTAAACGCTATAAAATGAGTCATCATAGCTTTAATCTACTTTCTATTTGAAATTTGGTTAAAGTTGCTAGAAAGTACCATTCAAGGGAAACAATAACAAGTAGTTATCAGTTACCATTCACAGGCAGAGAGATATATATAGGCAGCGGTTTATAAACTTCCAAAGTTATGACCCACTACACCGGTTCATACTATGAACGTGCTATAAACGTATAATGTGTTTTTGATATCGGTCCGATGATGAAACGCTAGGGTTATTGGTCGGCGAGGGAATGGTCTAGTGGACATTGTTCCATACTAATTTAAAAAAAGATTATTTTTTTGTATGTATGTATTACTATTATAATATAATCTGATGTATTAAGATCTTTAAAACTGAGGAATACTGAACAAACTCTTTGGAACTGAGTTCGTAAAAAGTAAAGATTACTATGTTTAGCTCTATGTATTATTTTTTATAGAAGTCTTCATCCACGAACTGTTAAAAAGTTGGTGTCTTTTGGGTCTATAAATGAAAGGTTTGAAAAAAACGCGTTTTTCGAACTGACTACGCTATTGGCCTTGCAAGGCCTTTACAGCTTCACCGGACTACTAAGGCGAGCGCTCAAGGCACTCAGCCGATTTTATTCAGGTAACATACTCAAGGGTGCACGACCCACCTCGGCTTGGGCTGTTACCGAGAGAACACGATCTGAACTAGCCAAACTATTCTAAGCTATTCATACATGTATTCATTTATGGGTCATACAATTAAAAATTGCATGATTCAGAAACGCTTACATGTATATCGGAATGATTTTGTAAAGTAATACGGGAGCTGTTTAAATATAAAGAAAGAAAGAAATGTAACTCATTCGCGAAACTTTAATAACTGTTTCACCGAACCTACTTTATACTGAAACTTAAACATTCCTCAGTTGACATCAAATATCTAGGTGATTCAAGTCACCAGTGAGCGTGCTACAATTCTCCTTATTACTTTTAATCTAATTAATAATTAAAGCAAATCCGACGAGGAAGAAACGTTTCCCGTATTTTTTGGACCATTGTTTTTAATTAAAATGTCCCCCCTCTCTCCTAACTCCCTGTCTGAATTTCTGGTAACGAATCGCCACTGATATTTTGGTGAAGCGGTAACTGGCGATGCCCCTAAAGGATAGGGCGTCATATTATAACCATTATAGACATTCGTTTAGCACTCTACAAAATACTATCACGATAAAAGTGTATTATACAACATATCTATACTATAATCAATCTGTTTCTTTATTGGAACTTGATTGCGAGTGAAGTAGAGAAAAATACAGTACGTCAATGTTTAAAAAAATATGTTTATTTTTTTGTCTGTTTGAACACGCTTATTTCCTATACTACTAGATACATTTTCATAGGATCGTCATAGATGACTTGAGCGCTATTTTAGGCGACCTATAGTAACTGTTTCGCAAAAGTTTGAACACGGAAAAAACACATCTTAATTCAAAGTTTTAAGAGCCTACCCAGTTTAATACTGTTTATTCAAACATCGATAATTGCGGGATCTTAGTGTCAATGGCTTTTCGTACCGCAAGCTTGCTCTACGTGGTTCTCTCCAGTGTTAGTGGGGCGAACGAGCTATTTCTTTATATCTAACTAACGGGTCCGGCGAACGGTACCTCGCCCTGGTAATAAAAAAGCCTTGTTAAATTATATATCTGAACTTTCGTTATGAATCACTCTATCTACTTGTAAAAGCCGCATCAAAATCCGTTCAGTAGTTTTTGAATTTCTCGAGAACAAATAGGCAGCAGTGGCAGAGGACTTTGTTGTATAATATTAATTGTATTTTACATACTTTTTTCTTCAAATTACAAAAAGATACTAGATATTTGAAAAGAAAGAATCCTAACTAAATTTATTTATTTTCTCGTTCAGAAACAATTTGAAGGTTTCTTGAAGAATGCTTGTGAGAAACTGAAACAAAATCTTTCAAATGAAAATGAAAGGAAAACTACAAGGCTAACACAAGTTGGGCTTCGTTCTAATTCAATTTAAATTCAGAAAAATATCAATTAGCAATTACCAATTAGCAGTAATATAGCAATTATCATTTTATATACCAGATAATTAAGCCTTACTAATATTATAAATGTGAATGTGATTTTTTTTATTTTTTTGTTACGCTTTCACTATGAGTAGTGAGAATAAATAAGTAAAGAAAGGAAATAAAAAACAATGAACATCAAATTTTACATACATATAATTATTTTTAGTGAAAAGTACATAGAGTACACTGGAAAACATATTATTCCCGAGGAATAATTCAAATTTACATTGAGGCGAGCGAAATCACGGGTTAAAGCTAGTCATTAAATAAAAATAAGGTCACTATTACAATAAAGTCAGATCGGACAGTCACCCTACATTTATATTGTCTATTGGTGAAGGTAACGTTCATTAAACCAGCGAGTTCTGCGGTGTTATTACAAAAAAGTTGAATACGTATGAAATACTTAAATACGAATGAAATACTTGCTTTAAGAAAGTTTTGTACTAAATGTACCGTGCTCGCCCGAAGCAAGTTCGCGGTATCCTTTTTTCGCAAATCTAACCTAACCAAAGCGAGACAAAATAGCAAGATGGCGAAAATTTAGTGAGCGCGGTGCGTCCAAAATGTAATCTTTTTAAAGCAAGTATTCAATCTGTATTTAACTTTTTTGTAATAACATCGCATGGGTTCATTGCCAATTTGTCTGTAAATTGAAGATGTCAGTGGTTAAAATGCAATAATAGATCTTAGCTTTCGGCGAAGTAAAACCACATAATGAAACGAGCACTTTTCAATGTGCACCTAAGTAGCTTCTGCTCCATTGCATAGCACTTTAAGGCGTGTCTCTTATCTTTCTAAGTGTCTCATCGTCTTCCGCTAAATTAATGCTTAAATCATGATTCAACATTATTGGGTAAAATTTATAGCCTAATAAATATATTATACAATACTTAAATTTATAGTCAGGTAAACAACTTTGTTAAAGACAGGATTAATTTGACAAAGTAGCATCATTAGAAACATACTGGAACAGTAATGTGAATGCTGGTACCTGATGAAATAACGGCAATGAACGATCAGTACCAGCCTGTCTCTCCAAACAGAGCGTACTCATGCCCACGCCCGTGAATCACAGATCACGCCGCCGTGGTCTGGGGGTAGATTTCGCTCCCGCACACCAGATTAGGCCTCCTTCGGTATGGGTTCAAGTCTAGTCTTACATGCGCGATACAGTGGCACAAAAATTTACACCACTTCTACAATACTACACGATCACCCCCACACACGTGCACGCCTATACGCTTACACATGGAAGTGGAAGGGATTTATTTTTTTCCCTTATCGAACTGAAAAAACTCTAATTTTCCGATAATAAATATATGGAGGGGTTGTTGAGGCGTGTATGCTTGGTACACATATACGTGTCAACAACTCATACATATATGAATAGTTAGCTAGGTTAGCTAAGATGGGTCGCGATTTTGCATGCAACAGGCAACAGCCAAGCCGAGGTGTGCCGTGCACCCTTAAGCTGGTTGCCAAAATAAAATCGGCTGAGTGCCTTAAGCGCTCGCCTTGGTAGTCCGGTGAAGCTGTTAAGGCCTTGCTGGGTCAATAGCGCAGACATTTCGAAAAAAAAAAAAAGTCAATAGCATAATCAGTTTGAGAAAAAAAAAGAATGCTGGTATGCACTAGTGTTTTCAGGATAACACATATTTATGTCTTATATAAAATTTACGATAAATATTTTAGTTAACCAGCTTATTGGAATTAAACACATACATGCATTTTTTTTACAAAATTGTTTGTCTCCAACATATCAATGTATCGAAGGTCCAATATGATTTGCAGATATCGTTAATATACAATGTACAACACGTATTTGTACTTAGCAAATGGTTAAAATACTTTTAAAAATATAAAATTGTCGCCATCTGTGAGTAACTCTCGTAACTACTTCCATTTACATTGCTTACATTCCATCCATTGCTTAAACTGCCATCTATTGGATTTTACTGTAGATAAATGCTACTTTTGCAGAATAATAATTTGGAATATAAATAATGTCTATAGGAATTTATAGATGGCACAAGCTTAAAAATTAGGAATAATTTATTTGGATCTGCATTGTTTACTAAAGTTATAGTTTATAGTTTCATATAGTATCTGTAGATGTCGTGTAAACGAAATATTTACAATTTTTGTCGATTAATTATGCCATTATGACTATTTCTTATAACGATATTTAATATAATCTTCGAAAATTTTAATGTATTATATATATGCTATATTTTATTAATTAGACAGTAGCACTAAAACCTGAAATATTCGAATATTCCGTCTACCTGTCACTGTTATAATCACAAATATTAATTTACTATAATTTATAAACATAATTATAGGACAATAACAATAACATTTTTATTAATATATATTTTAAAACCTAATTTTCAAGGTAGTATGTATGGGCTTACCACGCCGAATCAAATGGTATGAAAAAAATAAAATAATTTCCTTAATTTTGTGATATTTTTTTGTGAACTCAAAATAACCCTTATGGTATTTTTTGTCGTTTTTAGTACTCGTTCAAACAATTTTTTTTTTTTCGTTTTTGTAGACATAACATTTTAAAAAATAACCCAAATTGGATATTTTTTTTATTTTTACATTATCTTCATAGAAATAGAATACTAAAAGATATTTTAATTATTATTCTACAACCATTTTAGAATTTTTTACTTTAAATCGAGTTTCAAAAAATGAATATGTACCCTTCGATATTCACCAAACTGTCCAATTTGGCATGGAGCGCCCATATATGTGTTATAGGCAAGTAAGTAAAGAGTTAATTGGACGTCAGGGTCGGCTTTTAATTAACGGCAATGTAAACAGTATTAAGGGTGAACGCAAAGGGTTTAGCTATGGCGGTCGAAACGCGAGTGTCTTGAGTCTTGATTAATAGTTTCGACTGGCCACAATGAAGATTACTTCCTCGTTCTCTTGAGGTCTGCAAACTGGAACGTTTGTTGTTAAGGTGTCTTTTGGGAGGTAACGGCCTTACATACAATAACCAGTACATGACTAGAAATGGTGTGTATATTTAAATATGGTTTATTTTGTAACGTTTGTTTCTATTTATACCAATTTTATACAAACATATCAATCAATACATAAGCTAATTTCACTAAATTTATAGACTCGATTTTTCCAAAAGCCACCAATACAATTTTATTCTTAGAGGTAGGTAGGTACAATTAGAGGTAGTTGACGTTGTAATCTATAGTGACCAATATTATAAATTTGTGAGTTTGTGACGTTGTAGGCGGCTATCTCAGGAACTACTGGGCCGATTTGAATAATTCTTTCAGTGTTATATACCTCATTTATCAAAAAAGGTTATGGGCTATATATCATCATGCTAAGACCAATAGGAGCGGAGCACCAATAAAAATGTTTCAAAATCGAGGTTTTTTTCCTCTTGAGAGCTTCTGCTTCGTGTTAGTGTTAGCCCAAAGTATTACTATGCGGACGAAGTCGTGGGCAGAGGATAGTAACAAATAATGAAAGTGAAAGTCTTAATTATCACGTTGTTGATCAATCGTCGTATTGTACGTCGAACTATAGCAACCTGAGAACGAGAAAGCATTATTAATCTACCAACAGGTGTGAGAACGAGCACTTTAATTGGTTCGTACTCGGAGTTACGATACGAACAAACAATATTCATTGAAATATCAAATTATTATAAACTAGCTGTTACCCGCGGCTTCGCACGCATTTTTTAAATATATTAGATGTTTAAAATTGTGATCACACATCTATTGTAAATTACAATAATACTCTTTCAAAAATAACTGTAAGTATCACACGCACATCATCTACTGTAACAGGTAACGTGTACATTATATATGTGAATACTAATAGTGAATCGAATGGAATAGGATTTATCATCAACCACATAACTGGAACTTTAAACTGTTATATATCACCCTCAGTGCTCACTTACACTATATAAGAAAGTAATGAAAATATTAAGCTAAACATTATCGAACAATATGTGTTAAACCTTTTATTATATAAATATAATATGTCCATAGTGTCGATATAATTAAGTTATTATCATACCTTGCTATAATTTAAATCAAATATAAAGATATGACTTTCAATTACAACAGCGATGCCCTTAGTGTTGCAGTTGTTCATAGGCGATGGTAACCACTTACCATCAGGTGGACCGTCAGCCTGTTTGCTGCCTTTTGGCATGAATACATATACATATGTATATATTTATTCTTGGAGTCCAGTACAGCGCACGTCACACGACCGACGAATGCACGGATAACAGTTTATCACTACATAGTGTAAAACAAAGTCCTATTCCACGTCTGTATATATGTATGTTCGCGATAAGATCAAAAACTACAGAACGCATCTTCATGTCGTTTTTAACAATATATAAAATGATTCTTGGGCAAGGTATAGGTATAGTTTGTCTTATTATCAGGGCGGGCAACGTCTGCTGAACCCGCTAGTTTAAAAAAAAAACAGCCAATTAGTTACTTATTTGCCCGTAAAATTCCCGTTCAAATAGGTCTAGCCGTTTCGGAGATTACCCGGAATAAATAAAAAAACACAACAGACATATCGATAGAATTAAAAAAAAAATGTTGATATTTGTAGCATCTCATATATTCCTAATATAAAATACACTCACTTTACTTTTATTACACGTAGTATATCATAAATCAAGAATTGAGAACAAAACTAAAGTAGAAATAAATTTTTTGAGGAGTTTTTGGCGGAATTTTAGTCTGTCATCTAGTGGATTTATATTTTATTAATAATCTTGTGGTATTTGTCTCTATATTGTGTTAAATTTGTGACGTTTTATGTGATATGGTTCGTTTATTTGGCATAAGTGAAATGAAAGAAAAATAATACCACGAAGCGTGAACTCTGTGGTCTTGAAAATTAAGAATATAAAAATTTACGAAATATTATATAGAGTATTTGGCTCTTATACCTTAACATTATCTTGGACATAGAAGAAAAATACCTATATTGACAACTTCAGAATTGGCAGTATGGATTAATTCCTTCGACTATCTTATTGGACGAATATTATTACTACTAAACATTTTGAATAGCAACACAAAATAAACTTTAGAAATGTTTCCGATATAAACGTACCACGTATAATTAAAAATTGGAAACAAAAGTAACGTAGAATAAACCTTTTGAATAGGAACACAAAATAAACCATGAAAATATTTTCGATAGAATGTTATCGCGTTACCATGGCAACGCATATAATACTGATATTAACACGCAGCGGTAGCTTCCAAAGTAGCCCGATTTTGAGACATTCTTCATTAGTGCTCAGCTCCTTTTGGTTTTAACGTGATGATATGTAGCCTATAGCCATCCTCGATAAATGAGCTATCTAACACTAAAAGAAACTTTTAAATCGGATCTGTAGTTCTTGAGATCATAGCGTTCAACCAAACAAACAAACAAACAAACAAACAATCAAACAAACAAACAAACAAACAAACAAACAAACAAACAAACTCTTCAGCTTTATATATTAGTATAGATTGCAATACAACCAACCCAAAAGTAGAATAACAGACAACGACTTGTAATAACAATTATTGTAAAATAACATAACAACTTTATTCACTATTTATTTATTAACTGTCATCTGTAGTACTTATTTTTAGGCATTACTATAATGATAATAGAGATTCATTTTAATGTGGAGAAAATTAAAGTTTTTTTTATATCATATAGGAGGCAAACGAACAGGCGGGTCACCTGATGTTAAGTGATCACCGCCATCCATAGACACTAGCAACACCAAGAGAATCGCAAGTGCGATGCCAGTCCGTATTGTGGAGGAAAGGGGGAGGGGAGAGTAGAATGGAGGGGGAGAGGAGAGTGAAGATGGGCCTCCGGCGCTCTCACTGACCGTACGAAACGCAACAATGCAAGCACTGTTACTTCACTACGGGTCGGGTGGTACTACTACCCCGGACAAGCCGAACCATTCATGTTGAAGGCAATAATAGCTTCAGCGTGGCTTTACCACCTACAAAAAAAAGTTTTAAAAAGACTACAAACATTTCTCTAATTAACATAAATGATTTTAATCATTTAACTTACATTAATAAAAAACGAGCACATAATTTTAAAACATCTCACAGTCTTGCTTACATCTACATTCCCTTAATAAGAACCATCCTAAAACATAATAAAATAAACGCGATAATACGAAATGGGTCCGTCTTCTTATAAAGAAGAAAAGTTGCGTCTTAAATTTAGAATCAACCTAATTTAACCTTAATATCTTTAAAATAAAGTTCAAATTACCTTTCTCCACTTTAGATGACTGAACAAAATTTGCATATCATAAATGTAATATTTAGCTCTCAACTTGCTAATTAGAAGTCGTCTTTTAGTAGCGTCAGTACGTGCAATCTAAATTTCTTAAATAAATTATAAGTAATCGACTAAATGCAAACCAAATTGACGGCGTTAGTTGAGTTAGTTTAACAGAGGGAGGAGATAGTGAAGGGTGGAGGCGGGACCTGGCGGACGCGCGTTACGGTCGATACACAATCGACGCCGTCCGCCCGGTCCTGCCGGAATGGTACCAGAGGGGATGGGGCACCCTGACATTCCGTCTGGTGCAGGTGCTGACCGGGCACGGGTGCTTCGGTTGGTACCTGCACCCGATAGCACGCAGGGAGCCGACCGCCGTGTGCCATCAGTGCGGCGTTGAACCGGACACCGCGCAGCACACTCTTTCCGAGTGTGCTGCGTGGGAGGAGCGGCGCCGCACTCTGGCTGCAGCGGTAGGTCGTGATCTCTTGCTGACGAGCGTGGTTACGGTCATGCTCGGCAGCGAGGATGTGTGGAATGCTATGGCCTCCTTTTGCGAGGAAGTCGTCTCGCAGAAGGAGGCGGCGGAGAAGGTCCGCGAACAGGTTCCTCAAAGTGGCCGTCTCCGCCAACAAAGGACAGGCAGGAGAAGGCGGCGGCCGGTGTGTACACGGCTGTCTCCTAACAAGACGGGGTCCGGTGGCGACGCCTTTGCTGCTGGGCCAACATTGCACATTCGATACAACGGATTGTTTTTTGAAACGTTGTTATTAATTGCTGGCAGATTAAATTAATGAGACTAGATATGAAATTAGTCTCTGCCTGCGACTTCGTTCGCGTGGAATAGTTACTCTGGGCTAACGCTAACACGCAGCAGAAGCTGTCAAGAGGAAAAAAATACCAATTTTGAAACATTTTTCATTGGTACTCCGCTCCTGTTGGCCTTAGCTTGATGGTATATAGCCTATAACAGAAATTGTAACATTTCGTGCGACAGATATGGCGATATACAAAAAGAAGGGTATCTATTTCTAAATTTCCGTATATAGTATTTATTGTCGACTACACTTTCCTACACTATACTTTTCGGCGAGTAAGTCTATATTCAAGAGTTCACATTTAAGCTTACCTTTATCCAGTAAGAAGTACTGGTTTCGAGGAATAGGCAGCTACGGATGTGCAGTCTTGACCGCCCTAGGCCCCAGGCCATGTAGTAAGTACCAGCCACCCCTTTCTCAGCACCCATCATATTGAGTATATAATGAATTTACTTTTTTGCCAACTTTTTTAAAGGATTTTTGCGATACGATGTGGTGCAGAGCAGCCTACCATACCGTACATGATCCTTTAGAATATTTACATACTTTTTTCTTCTCTTTATTTATAATTGGCGTTTGGTCACAAATTGACCATGCCACCCCAGTAATTAACATCAAAATAAAAAAAAACAAACAAACAATAATTTACCGGTATTTCAATCCACAGATAACCAGTCTGTAAAGCATTCTTGCTTCCTCGGATGTCGGGAAAGCAAGAATGACATTTCATAAACCTACAGATTTTAATGATTCATTCATTTTATTCTCTAGTGCTACTCTTTGGGCTTGGTTACGTGTGCATTCAGTCATAATGTGGTACACATCTTCTACAACATTGCATATGTCACAATTTGGTGACGACTTGAATTTTATTAAATGAATTATTTTTTATTTCTTATCATCCGTGATTTTTTTGTCACGATTGGCTGCCACTAATATCTGTCCGCCCTGGGCCCGGGGCCCCTGGGCCTTAGGGCAAATCCGCCACTGGGGATAGGTTAAATATATAATAATTCAAGCGACGCCTCATGCAACAGCCACTATCTCATAGTTTTAATTTATCATTCTGAAACCGATACTTGACAATTTGACCACTTCACTTACTATCAGATGACCCACCTGTTCATTTGCCTCTATGATATTATTAGCTGAATTTTGTTCATGAGAACTACGTCAAAATTGTATTATGGTCTACGGTTGGATTTTAAAATAACTTTGACATCATCAGCATTTTTTGTAAAATCCACATTATTGACACAAGATCCTGATCTTGCTGTTAATTAACTATATATATATATATATAATTGTTATGCTTAACCAATATTATTCTTTAAAACATAAGTATAAAGTATAAATTTATTACGAATGCATTTTAAACGAATGAAGGCAATTTTTTGCGTTAACGAAAAAGGTTTTTTCGGAATGTGCCATACATAATAGAACTTACATAACTTTAGACGTCATCGAGCAACATATAATTAGTAATGACGTAATAATATACATATCATTTATTATCTAAAAGAGTCCTTCTTTACGTCTAACTTTATTTAGATTGAAGTAGCAAACTTCTTTCGAATCAGGTTGAAATCATTTTATATTTTAATACTTAATTGCAGCAAATATATATATATATATACTAGCCTCTGCCCGCGACTTCGTTCGCGTGGAATAGATACACTAACACGCAGCAGTTCTGAAAAGGAAAAAACATCCCGATTTTGAAACATTTTTAATCTGTGCTCCGCTCCCATTGGTCTTAGCGTGATGATATATAGCCTATAACTGTTCTCGGTGAATGAGTTATATAACACTGAAAGAATTATTCAAATCGGACCAGTAGTTCCTGAGATTATTCCCTACAACGTCACAACGTCACAAACTTTACCTCTTTATAATATTAGTATAGATATATATTTACATTATTTTGGATTTTTTCCCGACCGTACTTTTTCAAGGTAAGGAAGCCTCACTTCCATTCCGTGTGCCGGTTTTAATTAGTTGCGAGTTGTTATTATTGTTACTGCAAATGTGCTCATAAAAATTACACGGCACCTTATCATTCGGTAGAAAATTTTACATAATTTTATGAACTCGAAACAGTGAAATATACCGCCGGAGGACAAACCGAGCGCCGCTCACTTTATAACGTGAAATGTGAAACAATTATTTGACGTGAAACTTTATTAATATTGTTTTGAACAGGTAAAAGTTTGTTAATAAAGTGTATAATAATGTTTTGTGTGACATACTTGGTTGTAATAATCTCCTATAATATATTAAACAGTTGCTTCTAATAAATAAATGTACTGTTTTATTTTTGTCTGATATTTATTGGGATTTAACAAGAGTAAGCTTTTTAAACGAACTTGTCTACTTAGTTCGGTGATCCCACTAAATGCAGAGCGTCTTACGTTCTAACTTCTCTCGTTCTAAGAACCCCTATTCTTTAAAGACTACAATGTTGTGTACTTATGTTACTTACAAATTAGATATTTAGGCATTATACAAATTATTCATTCTTAGAACTTTCCTCATAACATTAATTACTTTTGTTTTTTTACTATCCCGACACTTTTTACAAGAAAAATAGGAGACAAAAATATATTGAATGCAAGATATAACTATTGAACTCGGAGGATATAGTATATACGAGTTATCTAAAAAAAATATGTTGGAACATATATGTGTACCAAGCATACATTTCTCAACAGTTCATACCTATATATTTCGTGTCGGATAATTTTATAAACTATTTCAGTTTATAAGGGGAAAAAATAAACCCTTCCACTTTCACGTGTAAGCGTGTATACGTGCACGTGTGTGGGGGTGATATGTGTAATGTTGTAGCAGTGATATAAAATTTTGTATCACTGTATCGTGCGACCAGCATTTTAAGGGTTCCACGCCGAGGGAACGGGTCTAGGCTTGAGCCGCTACCGAGGGCGGCCTAATCTAGTTCAGTTTAAAAGTTGTTGTAAAAATAAACTATAATGTATGTTATTTTCAGATACTAATTATAAATTATTAGTCAGCAAAATCATCTTATGTTTACTCAGAAACTTTCAATTGGTATTAAAAGAAACCTCAGATTCAGCGAATCAATAACATGTGACATTTCGCCAGCGAAGTTATACATTAATCTTCAAAGAATTCGAATTTAGCACACTCATCTCCACAAATGATTCGTAAGGATTTTGTCCTTCACTAGAAATAATACAATTCGATCACATATTCAGTTTTTTTTTTCGATACCTTAAAGGGTCATTTTATCCAATTAGCCATGTTTAGTTCACATTAACGACCTAATTAAAATTGTAGTGTATGATTCACGTTTCAGTCAGTTTGTTGTTAAAATAAAAATCAGGGGCACATTAGCGAGCGGTAGCGGATCTATTAAAATGAATTTAGTGCTCATAATTACTTGAAAATAGAAAATATATTTATACGTTCCGGAAAACTCTGCATTATTATGTTTATAATCGTTGCATAATATAAGCATTAATGTAACCTAATTTATATCGATAAATAACTTTTTTTATATTATAAGAAGCAAACGAACAGACGTTTCACCAGATGGTAAGTGATCACCGTCATCCATAGACACTAGCAACACCGCGGAAGTCACAAGTAAGTTGCCGGCCTTTTAAAGAACTGTACACTCGTTTTTTCGAGGTTTGCAATTCATAATTGCTTGGAAACACCGCCACTGGGAGTTGATTCTACAGGGTCAAAGTACGAGGCAGAAACGACCTTGAAAACCTCACCGTGGAAGACCTCCACCTTGCCATGTGGTGTGGATGAAATTTCAATTTCAGGCGGGTAGTACAATGGTGGAATGTGGCAGCAGGTATAAGTTTAAATTACCTTTTGTCACCGGCTTCTATCGCGTTGATGTAGATTGAACAGTACATTTACATACATACATTACAGGGCATTTCTCTGGATGTAAAATGAATGCCCTATGCCCTTTTTTGTAGCTCTCTCAATGTATATACAAAATATTATGATGATCAGTTGCGTAGTTAAAACGAAACAAAAAGCTTCTCTTCGCATGATGAATTTCGTGATTGTCAAAAGCTCACTTTGCCTCAGATTAGAAAAACTTTGTTCTGACTGTCTCTAAACCTGAGAGACTTGGTGTATCATATTAATATTTATATGCATTATAAACAAACGTTAGATATAACAACAAACCATAAAAAGTTTTTAGTAAGTGTCGAAATTAAAAAGAGATTTAAAGTAAGTTTAAAAAAGGATAATAAGTAGATAATTCAATAATTCTGAAATATTTATGAATGAAGAGTGAACATAGAAAAATGGCGATATGTGTGCGCATACATTTTCGCCATTATCACTTAAATGGAACCATCAATTGTTTCTTATTTTACTAACATAATTCAGTAATTGGTTATCACACAATGATATTAAAGACCACTAGATTGTTAAGTTTAAGTTATCAAAACCAATGTATGAAACATATTAGAATTTTAAATAATAATATATTTCCGAGTCTGTGGCACTTTTCTAGTTTCAGAAAGTGAATATAATCTGATTCCAAAATTATATTTTCATGCTATAATTTTAAGCCAGACTATACAGAGAATTAACTAGTTTAAAAAATATTACGTTATACTATTTATATAAATTGAAATGTTACTACTATAAATGAAAGCTTCCATTGACCTATAAAATAAATATATTGCACACTATTTTCGCTCTCGCTTATGACTAATTTGTACCCGGGGAATTTTAACAACACTTCCGCTGGTACCATAGGCACCAGCACGAGAATTCACCTGAAAACACGCACCAAATTAACATGAAGTATTTTAAAAATATTCTCATTAAAATATCTGTTCTATTACGTACGACACATTCCGAAAAAACCTTTTTCGTTAACGCAAAAAATTGTCTCCATTCGTCTAAAATGCATTCGTAATAAATTTATACCTTATGCTTATATTTTAAGGAATAATATTGGTTAAACAGAACTATTATAAATATAGTTAATTAATAGCAAGATCAGGATCTCGTGTCAATATTTACAAAAAATGCTACTCCTAGAATTCGTATCTTTAAAAATGATCAAAAGGGCAACTCGTGGCGTCTGGGAATTGACACTATCAATAAACACTATTGCTTATAAGCGTTTTCGGTCACAAAAAATGGATCTTTTGTTTACATTTATTACGGAAGTGGCGACGAGTCATCTATCAAGTTTGCGGAAGATGAATGGGCTAGTGGTGAGATACTAAAGGCCATGTATTAGTCTGATGTCCATTTATCGCTGTGAATCATTTGCTTTTTCATAGTTATTTAATATTTTGTATAGAAGTAATTGATATTATACATTTTATTTATGTTTCTAAATGTTTATCTATGTTACCGCTAAGCCGGGAAAATTAGTTATTTTACAGATTATCTAGATAATGTACAGGTTATTTGTAATAATCCATCAATTTACTGAAAATCGTTTTATTTTTATTTTGTTGTTATATGTATGGATTGGTGTGTATTAAATCGTACCGTGATATAGCAGCAACAGGCTAGGTTAGTTAGGTTGGACGTGTGATGTAAAAACCGCTAACCAGAACTTGATTCTCCAAATTTATTAGCAAATAATGTAATATACTCGTACATTTCGGTGTATAAGTAGTGCCGAGTAACATCTTAAGACTTGAGACACCCAAGCCAACTTCATCTGCACGTGGTGCACCCTGCTGAATATCGAACGAGGCAATGGCGACAGCGGGGTGGTATGGTTTTACAGCCCGACTGGGTCGCAACCACCATGCATATGGCGAGAAAGCCCGTCATAATGACTCGCTTCTGCGCGTCGCGTTTCGGGACCAGCCTGTTCATATCCAGTACCGGGCGACTTTCGTCATTATGGCCGGCATGACAGCGGCGACCGGCGATGGATAATCTGTCTCTCGGTGGTTGCCGGTGTTTTTGGATTGTACTATGCTTAACATCAGGCATAGTGCAGTCTTTATGTCGTGCTTCGATAAAAAGATATATATATATATATATTAGATAAGTAATGTTTAAATTAGCAAGTTTTTAGCTTTAGAAAAACATATGAATAAATCCGGTATAACGTAAAATAATTAAGCGTAAAGAAAGTAGTATTTAAAGCTTTTGAAGGAAAGGAGAATACAAAATTCGCATCAAGTTAATTCATTTTATTTGTAAAATATTACAGAGAATAATCAAAACTAATATATAGTACCTGATGTTATGCTTTTATTGAATATTTGTAGGTATTTATATATATAGTAGCCTTATAATATTTTACACAAGTCTATTGCCTTCATACATAGGTTGAAAGAAGATAATATCTTTGAAACATTTATTATATGAAAAAAGTATGTAATAAATTTCCAACTAATATAATGGAAGATTCGTTGAACTTCAAAAGAAATTCCAACAAGGGTTATTCATAATTTCTTTGAGAGATATTAGTAGATTGTGTACTAACAAAGGTCATTATCGGATAAGATAGAAAAAAACCTAATTCATAACCATTAATCTTGAACTCGTTTAAAGCTTCCATTAGAGAGTAATCATTTTTTTAATATAATACATTCTAGTGTCATTGAAATATTTCTGATTGATGCGCTTAAATTCATCGAAGTATAGAGATGTACCAACGTCATTTAAATTAGGTCGCTCATTAGGAAGAAAGAAAGGAGTTTTAATAATAGTCTTGAAATTAATTACTTGTAAGTTACAACAATTGTACTTGAAAGACGCCTCTAGGCTAAAGAGTTTACCATCTTAGGTTTTTTTTTTTATTATTGTTTCACGGCAAAATGACAGCACTATGCATGATAGTAAGCACAGTGCAATCCAAAAATAATAGCGACCACCGATTGACACACTGTCCGTCGCCGGTCGCCACTATCATGCCGGCCTACAAAAAAAAGGTCAAACGATAATGCTAATTAACATTATAAATTGAAATGTGATGTTTGTTACACATTCACAACTTAGGTACTCAAGTGATCGTTATGAAATTTTGCGTATACATTATTGTAGATATTATTCTGTAGGTAGAGACACGCTAAAACTATTACTGGATCAGTATGGATAGGTCGGCTCGCCCGGGTAAGTACCACCCTCACACAGAAACACCGATGTGAAGTAACAGTGCTTGCATTGTTGCATTTCGTCCGGTCAGTGAGAACCTCCCCTCCCTTCTCCATAAAAACAGGCTTACAACGCACTTGCAACCACCCTGGTATTGCCAGTATCTATGGACGGCGGTGATCACTTAATATCAGGTGACCCACCTGTTCGTTTGCTTCCTATTACATAAAATATATATATAAATACAAATGTTACCTTTCATTAAAAAAAAATATGCGTGTAGTTCACACGAAACCTTAAAGTTGATATCGCAATATAGGAAAATATAGAAACATTGTATAATGTATTCTATCCCATTCTTTCAAATGATAAATCATACAAGTATATATATTTGTCTCTTTAATGTCGTCTTTTTGTTTCACCGCGTTACAAATCACAACAAAATTAAAGTTTTTTCTTCAAAAAGTTCTGTTGCCAAGTGAGAGGCCACGTTTACACTAATAAGAGCGAAGCTGCGGGCAGATGCTAGTAAACTATAAAAACAATATACGATTCCAAATGGCTGTAAACTGTAAGTACGTGACTAAATTTTTAGCTTTATTAGAAACAGAGAATAACTATTCTCGGCGACTCAAGAATTAAGGTTCCAAGAAATTTTATTTTCAGCAAGGTACTTTGTTTGATCAATCTCACAGGGTGGATCAATATGTGAACGATTGCGACGTCTGGAAGTGAGGCCTCTCTTTGTGCATCCACCAAAAACAGATGAAGTTATGTGTTTACTATGTTGTAATTATATTTTAAAAAATGTATTATGAAAAGATAAACCAGATCGAGTTTCTTGCCGGTTCTTTTCGATAACTGGGTTGTATTCCGAACCAGTGGTAGTTTTGACGTTCTTAAATGCCTTTTCAGGGCCTAAATTGAATAAAGATTTTTTTTTTATTTTGACTTTGATATCCCATTTAATAAGTATTTCTTATTCGATTTACTATAATATTTTAGATAAGATAGAAAAAGTTTTCGGCTACACTTTAAATTCAGTGTATATAAATCATTAGCACAACTGTAAAGGTTTTCTTACATTGAAAAATAGAATAGCAAATCATAGCATACATTTCAGACTTTACTATCTATCAAACAATATCAATCATCAAACGGTATTTTCAATTAAATTTCATGAACTATTTATAACGCGAAGATTACGAAGTTTTTTACGAAAGAAGATTTAATTTCTCACCGAACAAATATTACTTATAGTTTTTACAGCGTTACTGAACAATAACAGTAATATAAATATCTTATTGGATACAGGAACAGGAACAGGTAAGTCAATTGATATTAAGTGATCACCGCCGTCCATAGACACTAGCAACACCAGAGGAGTTGCAAGTGCATTGTCAGCCTGTGTTAGTTGAAGAGGGGGGAATGGGAGGTGGACATTCGGCGTTCTCACTGACCGAACGAAACGCAACAATGCAAGCACTATTACTCCACGTCGGTTTTCTGTGAGAGAGTGGTACTACACCGGGCGAGCTGACCCATTCTTACTGAAACCAGTAATAGCTTCAGCGTGGCTCTACCGCATATGAAAATTCCTTATATTTTGATTCAATTGTAATAGATTGTTATCTAATTTCTCTAAGGTATAAAGGATAACTTGAAATATCCGTTACTCACACAAAAACGATTAGTATCGGAAACAAGGAATCACGTATCTCTCGTTCCGCACCACCGTCTCATTATTAAGGACATATGCCTCTTAACGGCTTTCAAAAATTACACTTTTTGTATCTGTCTAAGGACGAAAAGCATCAAATTAACTTTTTAAAGGAAACGATCTGTTTTTAAGACCGTCACGTGTGACATAGCTGCACTGGCGTCCAATTCTATTTCGGAGGTCGCCACATGGTGAATGTTGATAGTTTGTCGTCGAATAATCCCTCATCATTGGGGATAAGTTATTTTTAGTTATAATTGATGACTCTTACTGCCTAACTCGATTTTTATAAGACTGTGATGTATTGAGTTTCTTTAAATAATTTCTCATAACATTTTGAGAATATCTACAATGAAAATATATCGAATGGAAGTAGTTGAATAATCGTAACGATTTACTATCGATGAAAAGCTAAATAATTTGTGTAAAATAAGATACTGTAACAAACCGATATTTGTTCAGAAGTAACTAACCTTTGCACACAACTTTGCTTCCTAGAAGATATTGAAAAACAACGTAAAATATTAGGTCTTTACCTATGAAATTGCCGTTTTGTATGAAAAAATTTAAACTATTTTTTTTCATGTATTTTATATTTGTATTAATCGAAGTAATCACCCATGCAATCAATGCATCTTGGCCAACGCAGTGGCAGTTTATTGATGCTCTTCTTAAAGAAATCAGATGGACGGGAGGATATTATATGGAACATGATAATTCAATAAATTTAATGCTTCTATAAAGCTCTACAATAAACAGTACAACATATATTTAAACGTTCTCTTTCGAGTGGATGTGAAATTGTGAATGAATTATTTTAATAGTTGAGCACAAAGCCCTTGATATTTCATTCTGTATTCTCCACTAACAGTCGAATATCTGTGAACAGTTTTATTTTCCATCGCACAATATAATTTATTCCAATATATTTCATAAAAGTGTATCACATTTTTCCCAAACCGTATTGTAACAAAGAATACAGTAAAATTCAAACGAATACGTTTCATTTCACAAACAAAATATACACAATAGAAATAGAGAGACGGTATAGACTTTGTTTCCACGAAGATAAAAGCAAAGGTGATGTACGAAAAAAGCTAGCGAATGTATACCGAGATAACGAAACGCGACTTAACCGATTCCGACATTATATTCACATTTGTGAAGATGAAAGACTATGTTGTGGGTTGTACGAGGAAAAAGTTCTGCGGCGAGGTGTACAACGCTAGAGGGCCCTCAAGTAACACCGTCCTTAAGGGAGCCAGGCTTTGAAACAAAATGCGTTTGCATACATTAAACTGTGAGAATGTTGAGATAGGGTGGGTTGGTCGACGCGACGGGCCCCAAGAGAAGTGTGTTTCGTCGATTACGCGGGCGGAATTTCTCAAGTCGCTTTCTTGGTTGGATAGTTTGTACGTAGTACTAGCCTCTTTGCGAATTTTCACAGCCAAAGTGCTTCACTAGAATACTTCTCTGTTTCCAAGTATTTGAAAGGCAAATTAGGAACGTGTCTTGAGTTAGTTCCTCTTAATCATTACGTGCTTTTCTTAGTTTGTGATGTAAATAATATATTCTGACTTAATGCATTTAAGACGTGCTTAACTGAGATTCAAGTTGTTTAATAATGTAGCGAATTAACTAACAAAATTAAATTAATAATTTGTTCTTTGTGTTAGATCCTCTTTAGAACTAGTAGGTACTCGTGTCTTCAGTCTAGTTAAAACTGTTTTAATGCTTATGAGCATTATTAGATGTTTTATTAAGATTAAGGGCTGTATTTTATTGTTTTTATTGTAACTTTGTTAGTACTGACAAACTTAAACTTATTAAAAATTTATGTAGGTGGTAGAGCCACACTGAAACTGTTGCTAATTTCAGCATGAATGGGTCGGCTCGTCCGGGGTAGTACCACTTTCTCACAGGAAACCGACGTGAAGTAACAGTGCTTGCATTGTTGCGTTTCGTTCACTCAGTGAGAGTGCCCGAGGGCCACCTACCCGCTCTCCCGCTCACTTCCATCCCCTTCCCCCAAACACAGACTGGCAATGCACTAGCGATTCCCCTGGTGTTGCTAGTGTTTATGGATGGCGGTGATCACTTAACACCAAATGACTCGCATCTTCGTTTGCCTCCTATGACATAAGAAACCAGTTCAAAGGATATCACGGTACCTCTATTAAATGCATTCCTGCATAACCATTATAGAAAAGCTTAAAATATATAGCGTAAATAGTCATGTGAAAAGTACTCCTCTATATGTTAGTTAAATTAGGTTTAGTCGTTTCGATGATTACTTATCTGTAACTGGAACAATGAACAAACCACAGATAATATAAATAAAATAGTTTTATTTACCTTTGCAACAGATATTTTAATTTTATTTACATATACAAATGTACGTAGGAATATGTGTATTGAGACCTTTCTCACACCCGTAATATTTTATTGACGTTTTTTAATTTTTATACTCTATCGGTGCTATTACGAAAAAGTTAAATACATATTAAATATTTGTTTTTCAAAGGTTTTATACTAAATGCACCGCGCTCGCCCGAAGCAAGTTCGCATTATCTTTTTTTCGCAAGTCTAACCAACCTAACCAAATCGAGACAAAAAGAAGATGGCTAACATTCAGCGAGCGCGGTGCATTTTTTTTTGTGTGAATATTGGCTTCATACTTCTAAATGTCCCCTGATATGGTAGTCAGAGATCTTTTTTAGGTTTTTAATATTATTAATTCTTTACATTTTCATTGTTTTGCCATTACTTGTAATTTTTCTTATTTGGATTGGTTTAGTTTCTTACGTCTTCCATTATTTTCGTCCATTATTTCATGTAATGTTGTTTTGCTGATTTTGGTTTCCAGTTTTTGTTCTAGTTCGTATCTCTGTCTTCCGAACATTGGACAATTAATTAAAAGGTAAATAGGTGTTTGGCTTATATAATTAACGCAAACACATCCTGGGTGATCTTTGCACTTAAATCTATATAAGTAGTCACCAAATGCTCCATGATCTGTTATGGCTTGAATAAAGTTTTGATCTAGCCAGTTTTTTTTTATTACTTTGTACGCGGATTCAATTTTATGGAAGAAGATTTTTGTGTTTTCCGCCTGCGTGTCGGTTATGTATCTTTCATTCCATATTATTTTTGAATTTTGTCTTATTTTCTTTTTTATTGTAGAGATTGGATATAGATTGTTGTTGGCTTTAGTTTTAAGGTACAAAGCTGCTTTTTTAGCTAGTTTGTTTGCCCTTTCGGTTTCTATTGTTCCTGTGTGTGCTTTGATCCAGTTTCATTCGACTGTTTTGCCTTCTTGCCTCTGTTGAATAATATTTTTTTGGTTTGAAATACTATTGGATAGTAATTTTGTCGATCTTTTAGTGCAGCGCGGTGCATTTAGAACGTAACCTTTTTAAAGCAAATATTAAATACCTATTTAACATTTTTTGTAATAACACCGTATAGGTTTTAAAATTTGGCCAAAATATCATCTGATTTTAAATAAAAATGTGGAATAAAATGGTAAACACTGTAAACCTCATAGGAAACTGACTAGCTTTGTAACTCGATGGTAGCTATTCAGGCTAACTTAGAGAAACGCTACCACTGTACTATGCTGTCTTCAGGATATTTTTTCACCAAAAGCTCCGGCTTTTTATCGCACATTATCAATAGCCATCATCCATTACCTTAGCCACGTTGAATACAATTATTATCAAATACACCGTCTGTTATAGGTATTATCTTTAATAATATGCAACAATATAAACAATAAAATTAACGTTTAAGGGTATTAATTCCCATTTACAAACAAGCGGGCGTGGGGGTGAACAGGTAGGGGGATTCACAATCTCGGCTCAAACATGTGAGATCCATCGGGAATTAGTATACTTGTACCACAGTACAATAATGTGCAGTATTTCAACTTCATTTCAAGTATAAGTAGGGTTTTTATATTACAAAAGAAATTAAAATACACATATTTTAAATATATTCTCAACTATTATGAACGTCTAGTGCACGGTTTATGAGATACTCGATTAAACTACCAATAGTTATTGACTCAAGAAAATTATCCATAAGATAATGTGTCAAATGACCCGTTGACATTTACTTTACATTATACATACTTTACAAATGTAAATACTGACATTTATCGTATGAGTGTGTGTTCAGAAACGCAATTTGACAAGTTATCGAACTGATAACGCTATTGAACAGATAAACTATAGTTAAAATACCTTAAAAACCTGCCATAGAACGTTTAAAGAACATCTAGTTTATGACAAAACATGGTTATGTATAAATATGGTTTATATACTTTGTGACAATTTAGCTGGATAAGTAATTCAACAGACTTGACCATTTAAAGAATGTAATTTGCGGTAAACAAAAGGTACTAGACAAGATATTGAAATTTACCTAAGTGGATGTAAATAAATAAGCATTATAGTAGAATAGATGATACCCGTAACTTTGTTCCAGTCCGTTAGTGGTATCCGCCGCGAACTATGAATCCGTACCTAACGCTGCGCGTTATAAAAGACGTCCGCGACACATTTTTACCGACCCTCCTGATTCAATCACGTCAGCGAACGATCAGTACCAGCCTGTCCCTCGAAACAGAGCGTGTTCACGCCCACGCCCGCGTAACCACAGATCACGCCGCCTCCCACGGCAGCGGCTCAAGCCTAGGTTCGATCCCTCGGTAGGGAGTCCTTGAATCCGTTGCTTGCGCGATACGGTAACACACAAATATATATCACCGCTACAACACTACACGATCACCCCCACACACGTGCCCGCCTACACGCTTACACATGAAGGTGGAAGGATTTACTTTTTTTCCCTTATCGAACTGAAAAACTCTCAATTTTCCAATAATAAATATATGGAGGAGTTGTTGAGGCGTATATGCTTGGTACACATATACGTTTCAACAACTCATACATATATGAATAGTTAGCTAGGTTAGCTAAGATAGGTCGCGATTTTGCATGCAACAGGCAACAGTCAAGCCGAGGTGTGCCGTGCACCCTTGAGCTGGTTGCCAAGGTAAAATCGGCTGAGTGCCTTAAGCGCTCGCCTTAGTAGTCCGGTGAAGCTGTTAAGACCTTGCTGGGTCAATAGCGTAGTCATTTCGAAAAAAAAAAGTAACTTTGTTCCAGTAAAGATGATTTTTTTTTATTTCAGAGAAGTACCTACATATTTGAATTAGTTGTGTATTGTTTTTTTTTGTTGTATTTGTTCTATTATAAACTTTTGTAAAGTTTTCGACAATTTTAAGTTATCTTTTTTTTTTGGTCATAGGAGGCAAACGAACAGCTGGGTCACCCGACGTTAAGTGATCACCACCGTCCATTGACACTTGCAACACTAGGGGAGTCGCAAGTGCGTTGCCAGCCTGTGTTAGGGATAGGGGGGAATAGGGAAGGAGGATGAGAAGAGGATAGAGGGAGGCGGGGGAGGGAAAGTGCTCCTCCAGCGCCCTCATTGACCGAACGAAACGCAACAATGCAAGCACTGTTACTTCACGTCGGTTTTCTGCCAGAGAGTAGTACAGTAGTAAATGTTATCATTATTTGTTCGCTTCTATAGAAAAGTTTGTTGATATGTATTTTAAATAATACCCTGAAACTGTATCTATCAGTACAAAAAAAAATTAAGTCGATTCGAAAATTCAACTACTCTTAAAAAATGTTTGTTATTACTCTACTAAGTTATAATTCACTGTGTCTTGAGTCCGTAGAGAGTACTGCGTGGATGATGCACGCGCTATAGAGGTTTGAGAGACGAGAACGTAACTTTGATGTGACGCGTGAGTCATTACGTGCTCACACGTGGAGAGAATTTGAGAGTTAATATATTTGTTTGGTGCCAAATTATATATTAATATGCGTCATGTTTCGTCATCCTGTAATATGTTATAAGAAATGGGGTTTCATTGTTTGCTAATTTTAAAATTGTTTGTTGTATTCGACGGAATATCTTGGGTAGCCGCGTTACATCCCTAAAATAGTTTTGATTTTCGACAAATTAATTTACATTTCCTATGCATAATTTAAATATAAAGGGCGGATCTATTGTTTCGCTGTTAAATAATTATAAATATTCATTAAATAATTCTCAAACGTAACATAACGTCTATAAAGAGTTTTATTATACATTTTTCCATAAATCAAGTCGTGCTTCAATACAGAGGATTTTTCGGCATAATAGTAATCAGTTCAAATGAGACGCTATTTCATATTACAAACTATATTCATAAACAAGTATTGTTTTATGTGATTAATACTTGATATATCATTTGGTAATTTTATGGATTTAAAAAAACTCACGTTAGTTTCGCTAATAGTTTAATCTTAAAATTAAATAAGATGTATTAAAAATTGGGGAAGAAGTTAGAAAATAAATTTAAACCACTTTCCTATTTACATACTTTAAGAATACGAAGCATTTGTTTCTAATACCGCTAGTACTTATATTCACATACAGTAAGAAATGTAGACAATAATAAATGTTTATTTTTTATGTTTCCAATGGTTTTATACGAGTTTTTGAAAGATTACTTTGTTTTCAATGTGGACATTTATATCAGGTAAATGTTTAGCCAGTAGCAATATTTATGGAGGGCACTCTTCACTCGATTCATTAAATCAATTAGAAAATAGGTGCTTAATATTTGACCTAATTATGTAGAAACATATAAAAGTTATACACAATCCTCTAATCGTTTATGTTAAAGCACAGTGTCAACGGTATCGACTGTCAAGTGACCACCAGGTGATTTCACTTCACCTGAAGTGAAGTGAACCAACTAACAAAGGGTAATCTTTTGAACTTTGAACAAATAAAAGGGTTTGTGGGCCGTTTTATAATCAAAAGATATTAACTCCAGATCTCCACTGGCAAGTATTATTGCCAATCATTCAACCTAGATATATTTGTATTATTATACATACTTTTGAAATTCTTGGAACAAACTTTACTAAGGTTATCTTTGTTGTCTATTAGTATTTAGTATTTGTTATGAATTTACTATTTTATGTAGGAAGTGTCATATCCTAGAATACTGCAAGTATTTACCTTTCACCTGGTATACATATATTTATTAATCTAAATAGAACCATCCAACTCAACATTCTTAAATAAATAATACTTACCAACTCCCAGTAGATCAACAAAGTAACAAAGTTTTATGTAGCATTTTTATAAGCGGCGAAAGTTACTTATTAACTTACCCGAGCCTTGGGCTATAAATTATTTCGCTTCTACGATTCGCCGTCTCATCTCTTCAACACTGGTTATTGCTAAGGGTGAGTTTATGTCCTGTCGTATACGCAATAGGCGTATGCAATAGCTACTAAAAGTCGTGGCGGTGATAAACGCAGTCTATACTATCTAGGGACAAAAGATTTCTGCCGGGCGAGTTTAAGTGATACGATTTAGGGTTGATCGATTAATATTCCAAACAATGTCTTGAGTAAGTTTACTTGCAAAATATAAGGATTATCTTCTTTACGGCAGTCACTGATGCTTTAGTATTTTCAAAATCTGATAAATCACATGATAGGATTAAATATATTTTAGAGAGTTCAAGTTACGTCACGACAATTGGTTATAATCGACATGTTTTTATTTATATCATTTTTTCGCAAGTCTAACCTACCTTAACTAACGCGAGACAAAAGAGTAAGACGGCGAACATTCAGCGAATGCGCTGCATTTACAACGTAACCTTTTTAAAGTAAGTATTCAATATGTATTTAACTTTTTTGTAATAACACCGGTAATGTATAATTTTGGTTTTCCTCTTCGTTCTTTATGTCAGTATTTGTCTTTATTATTTCTCTCAATTTATAGCTCAAACAAATGATGACTGTACAATTTGGGTTTTTTTTTACTCGCGGCTTTGGTCTATGTTATGCTATGTTCTTTTTATTGTACCACTGTCAAAATGTATGCAAAGATTCGTGATGATCGGTTAAGTTTTTAAGATGTGAAAACGTGATAAACAAATTACATTTGCACTTACAATACTAATTAGGATGATTAATATCAAAAAAATACAAAAATAAATATATAGAAAACTTTTCACCAAACAATTAAATTGTGGTTTTTTCTTTATATCATAGGAGGCAAACGAACAGGTGGGTCACCTGACGATAAGTGATCACAACCGTCCATAGACACCAGCAACACCAGAGGAGTCGCAATTGCGTTACCAGCATGTATTGGTTGGGAAGGGGGATAGTGAGAACGGAGGGAGGTGGGCCTCTGGTGCTCTCACTGACCGAACGAAACGGAACAATGCAAGCACTGTTACTTCACGTCGGTTTTCTGTGAGAGAGTGGTACTATCCCGGTCGAGCCCACCCATTCATGGGTAAACCAATTATAGCATCAGTATGGCTCTACCAGTTGCAGCTTATCAGCAGAGGAGTAAATAAGTATTTCGTTCCGCAAAAATTCTGAAAGTAGAACAAAAAAGACCGTTTTCACGGCCTCTTTATGTTAATAGCGAACTGGGTTAACAACGCAAGCGTTTTACCGATAAAACAAACAAGGTTACCAATTAAAAGGTACTAAAACCCGGTTTCTGCGCATAAACGTTACTTAACTCCTAGAGCCGTACAAGTATACATTAGTCACGCGATTTAAAAAGTTTCAGTCGTTTGACAGCCCTGTCGCAACCAATTTAATGTTGTAAATCCATAGGGCACACTTCCCCGGCGACTCATGCGATATTGCGTTTTTCTAAACCGAGCTTTAGGGCACAGTATAAATATGAGACAGTATGGAATCTACCTATACGCTCGTACCGGCACACTCATACAAACATGCGCATCGTCGAGCCCCATTTTTTTTTACTGACTACGCTATTGACCTAGCAAGGTCTTAACGGCTTCACCGGAATACTAAGACGAGTGCTTAAGGCACTCAGTCCATTTTATTTGGGCAACTAGCTCAAGGGATCACCGAACACCTCGGCTTGGGTTGTTGATCTGAACTAACCTAAACTAAGCTAACATGTTCATACTTATATATGTTATTGAAACATATATCATGTACCAAGTATATATACCTCAATAACTGCAATATGTCTTTTGTGTCGGATAATTTTTCTAAACTATTTCAGTTCGATAAGGGAAAACGAAAAGAAAACCCTTTCACTTTCATGTGTAAGCATGTATGCGTGCACGTGTGTGAAGGTGATATGTATAATGTTGTTGCAGTGTTGTAAGATTTTGTGTCACTATGTCACGCAAGCAGAGTCCTAAAGGGCTTCACGCCGAGGGAACAGACCTAGGCTTGAGCCGCTGCCGAGGCGTCCCATCTGGAGTGCGGGAGCGAAATTTACCGCCAGACCACGATATTGTGTTTTTCTAAACCGAGCTTTAGGGCACACTATAACTATAAAATACAATATGAAAAACTACCTATAAACGCTCGCACCGGCATACTCACACAAACATGCGCATCGTCAAAACCTCTAAGCTGTTTTTGCGGTGCCATCCATAGAGTATCATTTAAAATCCCTCGTCGACGTGCATGTTTGTGGGAGTGTGCTGTTTTCGAGCGTTTGTAAGTAGTTTCCGTACTGTCTCTCATATTATTACTGTATTTAGGGGCACGAGTATGTCGAACACCTATATATTTATGTGGTCACGAAAATATTTTCACGTGTAAAAATGTTATGGGGAGTAAAACAAGAAGCGTGTTTCGTGGATATGCAAAACAAGTTTACGATTGCTATTACGTTGATGTTATTTGTAAGATATGTTACTAGAAAGGTGACATGTATTTTTGCGGTTTATACACAAATATATAGGTATAATTTACTGTATCTCAATGAATTTTTCGCAAGTTTTTGTCAAATAAACAAAAATAACTTCTATAATAAATTACTGATTTAAATTTCTATACCATCTTTTTACAACTCTGTAAAGATACTTTTTGTTTACGGCCAAATTTAATAATCAAATACATTGGAAAGCGATGAGTAATTACACTTATATCTTTCTTAAGTACCATTTTTATGAATTCAATTAATTTCTATTTAGTTTTACACACTTATACAATTAAATAAAATTGGTTCAATTATATACTTATTTGATGCTTCGGCGAAAATTTAAAACTTTATTTATTAATAAAGCAAATTAAGTCTTATATGATATCGAATATATGATACGAGTTTCTACTCGCATCGTCGCTCGGATCGATGTAAATTTAACAATGTTTTGTAAACCCATGTTGCGCGCTATTGATGGAGTTTTCTTTAGGTTAAGATTTTTTTTTAAATCGGCTAAGTATTTATTTGTTATAAACAGAAAATTAAATCGATTACCATTACAATAGTAGTGTAAACTAGTAGCCATGTGTAATTTCGTTAGCATTCTGTTATAATATAAAACTTAAAGTAATAACAATAAAATAAAGTCTAACGTTACGTAGTGGCAATCTATAATAAAATGGATAATATAAAAATCTTTTTCATACACAGGCACTAAAGTGTGCTAACTTTTACTACAATCAATAAAACGGTGTTCGATTCTATCAATCTCAAATATGTGTACTAACTCCCATTTTTATACATAAACTAGCTGCCTGATTTAAGTACTATTCACTGCTATAGTGAGTGGTACAGAGCCGGTCTTGCAAATACTACGCTGCCCCAGCGGCCGACCCATCGTCACCCAACACCTGTCCTCGGCCTAATAAAGAGATACGTCAACCGAACCTTTACAATGGGGATATGGGTTAGGGGACTCATCTCCCTAGGTTTGGCTACGGTGATAAAAGGAAACGAGAAAAATGCCTCCTCCTACCGTCAACTCTCAGTTGGCGGAGAGACCCGCATAGAGGGTCCACTTCGTCACGGTGCTTTTCCGCCGCTTCCACGCAAAACGAGTTCTGTTCCATCCAGTTTAGATGCCAAGCATGGCTTTCATTACATTTGACTGCGAGAGATGGTCTCCTAACGCTGTAGCCAGAGTGTGGCGCCGATCCTCCCTCGCAACACCCTTATATATAGTGTACTGCACGGTCAACATCTGCACCAGTTAGAGCGTCAGCGAGCCCCATTTTGTCTTACACCATTCCAATAGGGCTAAGCGAATGGCGTCGATAGTATAACAACCGTAACGCGGGTTTCCCTGATCCTGCCACCACCATTCCACCATGTCTTCTCGGACCCTCCGTCTCATCTCTTTAATTACCCTGGGACTCCAAAATGCCATCAGCTAACTACAAGCTCCTATTATTAGCAACTAACCGTCTACCCTGGCTTCGTGAGTGTACTGACGAAGAAAAAAGATTAAATCTTCCCTTTACGTTACGATCATTTAAAGAAATAAAATGGCAACAAAACAACTAAGCACCACTTTCACCATTCGGTCAATATTTTTGAAGATCTTCCCTAATGGTTGCTGTCTCAGTCACTCAATTACTTTTTTATATGGAAATTTGTTAATCCAAAAAAATTCGTTTTCCATACACTTTTTCAAACCTTGTTTTTCATACAAACCTTGTCCTGGTATTTAAAACTCCAACACAAAGGTATTAGCCAAAAAGCCAAAAAATGGTTGTTATAAAGTGATGCGTTTACATACATTGTTTATATACCAATGTTTCCCCTTTGTGTTATATTGTATTTTTCATATATTTATACAAAACGACGAGAAAACCTAAGTACTGTAAATAGTTATTTTGTGAATAGTCTTGTTGTTCTCATTTCAAAATTATTTCGTAAACAGTACTCTAATAAATAAATATATTAAGGTGTAATGAATAAAAAAAATGTTAATAATAAATGTCTCTCATTCCTTTACGTAAACGTTTCGGGCCCCTCCCCAGCTATGCCAAATATTTTGAAAAATACTCTATAGCTCCCAAGAGTATTCTTGGTTTTGCTCGGGCAATAACAAATTCCCAGATTACTTACGATCGTACTTCACCGTATACTATCTCTTTTTCTGTATTTATGGCCGGCTACCCTAAGCTAAGTTATCGAAAATATAATCCCTCTTACGCACGGAAACTTCCGTAGCTGATTACTACTCCATTCCTGATAAAACTCGAACGGTTAGTGTGGATATACCGTTGCAATATAACAAATATTTTTATTGATATTAGAATCATTGTAGGGTGCGGATTTTACAATGGACTTGGGCTTTCAATAAATGAAAACATACCATAGCAGTAAGCGATTTTCTAATAGCCATCTGGCAAGACTAAACACTTATAAGTTTGTCCTGGGACTCGTTCGTGAGAAGTAATATCTCCAGAGTTAACATGTTACCAATATTGGTCACAACGTCACATAAATCAAATGAGATTGTAGTTAAACGCAATGGAATATAATCAAAAATGCGTTATAAGACATATATTTTGAACCATTTAAAAAAATGAGGAGGTTCTCTTTTTCAATTCGGTTGTAGGTACTTATTCAAATGTTTGTTACCGATTATCGACTTGGAAAATTCACTTTTAAATTAAAATTATTTTAGTTGAATTAACGCTGAATTTTGAACCTGGAAATTCGAAGATAGACAATGGAACTTTTCAAAACAGAATAGTAAATGTCAAGTAATGTGGATATTAGTTATTTATGACAACCCAAGTGTACTGATGCATTTGCATAGTTCAATTATTTTAAAATCAGTTTTATTTTTATTTTATTTATATTTTATGTTATTTTTTATTAATTTCAGAACTATCACAAATTATTATAAATTATTAATCTTTATTTCTAGTCACTAATGATGTATTTTTACAGTTATATTCTGCAATAGTCATAAAGCCAGTTACATTGTATTTCAGTTAACTTTATCATATGTATATTTATTTTCACAAAGATCAAGACATTCAAATAACGTTTTGAATGTTAAACCTACTTTTAATACTGTTACAATATAATAAAATGTCATTCGATAAGAAACTTTCCGGCGAAACTATAAAAAAAATCTACGTGTAATGGGCTGGCTGAAGTGTTTAATGGCTAATTTTTCTCAATACCCGAAACCTTAAGCAGATCACGTTTTATCGCGTAACTTTTAGTCTCGTTAAAACCAAATGTTCACCATAAAACAATCGTTATACTTTCATTAGTGGATTACCCATCCACGTTATTGTGGACGCTGGCGAATAATCCGTGGCTATTTTCAAAGTTCCGAGTTGTGGGTGCAAGAATAAAATCCAACTGTAATCCCCTTGAGATTAATATTATTTTATCGCTAACAATAAATAAAGAGCGAATTCAATAGCAGCCCGCCGGGTGGGGAGTTATAAGTTTTTTGACGCACTAGTACAGAACGTTTAGTAGATTTAATTTAGTATGGATTTATTTTGTTCAGGTTATAACTGCGTTTACTAATTGAAATAGGTGATCAACAGAATTTATTTTTATGGTACTATTTGATTTTGTTCACGGCCTTGCTCGGGATAACGTATATTTGACGTATTTCTTGGGAAAATTACTCTCTTTCTGCATAAAATGTTTGTTACAGAAAAGGTATTCTTTTGTGTAGTCACAAAATTTAAAGATCAGGTTTGTAGTTAAGGCGTGTGAACGTAACAAACTCACATTCGCATTTAAAATAGTAGTTTTTAAACTAATTACGTCCGCGGCTCTACTCGTCTGAATTGCAAAATTGTTGTTGTTTCTTATACGAACATGTTAAACATTACAGAGCTAATTTTAAATTCCAACCTATTCGTCTGCAAAACCTATTCGTACACAATACTTATTACATAACAATAATGAAAGTACATTAATTAACAATTATTTAACAGTTACAATTGCATTATTGAATTTAACGCGTTTAACACGTTTAGTTTTTGCTTTCTCACGTAAAATGGGCCACTGTGAGTTTCATGTAAAATTTAAACTAGCCGAAGTTGATGAGGAGTTGAGGCTGCATGTCATTCTGTCTGGTGCAGGTTCTACCGAGCATGGATGCTTTGGTTGGTACTTGTATCGAATAGCACACACAGACTGCCGTATGTCACAAGTGCGGAGTTGAGGCAGACACTGTGTGGTGGTGGACAGGCTAAGTGTGCTGGGTGGGAGGTACAATGCCGCACTCTAACTGCGGCGATAGACCAGTATCTTTTGCTGTCGAGCGTGGTGAAAGCCATCAGCGAGTTTTTTAGAGGTTGTGGTGTCCTTCTGTGAGGAAGTCTGCTCGCAGAACGAGGCGGATTCCCTGAGTGGCCTTCTCCGTCAACGAAGGACTGATAAACGGAGATGGTGAAATGCCCTGCGAAAAAATACCTCCATATATTACCTAACATAATAACATATACTAAAACTTAAAACTCAAAGGAATATACCAATTATTTAAAAAATAGCTATCGAAATTGCTTCATTGATTTTCGAGGCGTAAACATACAAACGGTCAGGCGAACAGAAAGAAGAGGCTTTCTTATGATATGTAGATAAAAAAGCTATTCATATTTACATAACAAGTTGTTTTTACACTAAGAAATAAAAAAAAAATTGATAAAATGTAACAAAAGAATAAATCAAAAATATATTATTGAAGTCTATTTGGTTATTATATTTGTACTGAAGTATATTCGCAATGAACTGAGTCGAGCACGGCCAATAAATTATATTAAACTGGATATTACTCAGTAAGGGGTTTCTACAATGACAGAATGGTCGATACGACAATTTATTACTTGTTTGTCCTTTCGTTTATAGCGATCTACAAATTAATATTGAATAATTTATACCGTTAACGGCGTGGAAAAATCATTTGTCTATCGGGTAATTTTATGTGATTCTTTATTGTTCTAACTTCTGTTATAGTTATTGCTTATATTCTGTGAAGTAATTAAGAGTATTACGATAAACTAATTCGTGTTCGCGACTTCGTTTACGTGAAAATTGTCCACTCTCTTTTATCGCTAGAACCCTTTTTGCAATTTAGTTATCTAAATTATATTTTATCGTTACTGCTTAACATTTATAGAGAATCGTAATGATATGTAGACGAAATTATACTCTAAAAGGTTTTTTATCTGCCTGTGAAAGTCTCGCTAAAATCTATCCAGCCGTTTCGGATGCACAGCCTAAACAAAAAGCAGACACATCAATTGCATTTATATGTGTATATTATTTACGTTGTCACCGAAACTTTATATTAAGTCTTGGCTATCTTTTATCATACTTTCAAGCAACTATATGCGACATCGTTTGGGTTGTATTGCAATATAAAATGTAATAACAATATATTATAGTGGAGAGTTATAGGAAAATAGATGCATATAAACTTTATCCATGAAAAGCATTTATGTATGCTTGTATACAAGATTTTTGTACTATTATACAAATGCTGTCAGAGTTTACTTTGTCGATATCAGGTATATATAACACCTTTTTGGTGAATAAATAATTATGACATATTATGCCTTAATATATTTTTCCGAATTTGCGTGCAATGATTTGAATTACGTAAGTATCAAAAAGAATAAATAATGACACCATAGTACGGTCGACAGTGGGACTTTTTCTAAGCCCATCTGTTTTTTTTTATATCATAGTTCGCAAATGAACAGGTTTTTTTTTCGAACTGACTACGCTATTGACCTAGCAAGGTCTTAACAGCTTCACCGAACTACTAAGGCGAGCGCTTAAGGCACTTAGCTGATTTTATTTTTGGCAACTAGCTCAAGGGTGCGCGGCACACCTCGGCTTGACTATTGCCTGTTACATGCAAATCAGGTCCTATCTTAGCTAACCTAGCTAACTATTTATATATGTATGAGTTGTTGAGACGTATTTGTGTACCAAGCATACACACTTCAACAACTCCTCCATATATTTATTATCGGAAAATTAGAGTTTTTTCAGTTCGATAAGGGAAAATAATAAAACCCTTCCACTTTCATGTGTAAGCGTGTGGGCGTGCACGTGTGTGGAGGTGATAGTGTAGTGTTGTAGCAGTGATGTAAGTTTTTGTGTTACACTGTATCGCGCTAGCAGCGTACTCAAGGGATCCCTGCCGAGGGATCGGACCTAGGCTTGAGGCGCTGGCGAGGGGGGCCTAATCTGGTGTGCGGGAGCAAAATTAACCCCCAGACCACGGCGGCGTGATCTGTGGTTTCGCGGGCGTGGACATGAACACGCTCTGTTTCGAAAGACAGGCTGGTACTGATCGTTCGCTGGCGTAATTTCGTCGGGAGGATCGGTAACAAACGAACAGGCGAGTCACCTGATCTTAAATGATCACCGTCGTCCATAGACACTAGCATATCAGGGGAGTCGCAAGTGCGTTGCCAGCCTGTGTTTGGGGGTTAGGCAGAAGGGGACGAGTGAGGGGTGGGAGGGGGTAGGGGATGGGAGGTGGTCCTCCGGCAATCTCAATCACCGAACCAAAACGCACCAATATAAGCACCATTACTTCATGTCGGTTTTCTGTGGGTTGGGTGGTATTACCCCGGGCTAGCCCACCAATTCATGCTAAAATCAATAATAGTTTCAGCGTGGCTCTACCACCTATTGATTAGCTATCATCCTCAGGTTGAACATTTGTTGCCAAAGACCTTTAAATGTGTTCTGATAACTGCACTTGAGACCCAGCCCCCTTTATGTTTAACGTCTTAGATCACGTCGTAATTTAACATTATGTGAGATTATGGTCTAAAAGGACTATCCTTTTTATAGGGATATGTTTTCCTATAAAAGGAAAAAAATATTGTTAGTTGAGGGTGAAAAATACATATAATGAGGAATGCTGGACGATCAAGAAATGTTCTCGAAGTTATGTTAAGTAGTGGGACTTATATAGCTATAGCAGTATGTATTCAGCAGTGAGATATTTATGTATTTGATTTGACAAGTCAGGTTGTAGAACGAGATAGTCTTTTAAGTTCCAATTAATATAGTCTTGCGTTTTTCTTTCGCAACCAATGCGCTGTGCGATAAGAAAAATCGCTTTAAAAAATCAAAGCTCTTGGATGTGTCACTCTTCTTCCTATCGTGCTAAATAAAATACTAGGTGCTGCACTGTAGAGTATTAAACAACTCTAATGAAATAATTTAACCGCTATTATTATTTTCAAATGAATTCAGACATGAGTAATTTGTAATTCGTACATCATCGCCCGACCTTATTATGAGATAATTAGCAATGTATTTCAATGTCTAGTTCCATTAACATATGTAATTTACTGCGTGTTAATTTTCTCGGAGAGTTTTCCTTCACCCGCGGCTTATATGAAAACGATCGTATTTTGGATGTCGTATTTTTATAATGTATTTTTTTAACATCGCATAATAAAGTGACTATATGGAAATGGATTTTTAAAGTACGTACATTTAAATATAGGTTGGTAACTATAATATTATTGTATAGTTTTAAAAGTGAATCCAAAATTTTTAAGTATATATTTTTAAGTTAAGCAACATAATCCATTGCTCTAGTGGTTTTTATTATTTGACATTATAATACAATATTAAACAACAAAAAATACCGTTACACTTACATAAGTTTTAAATATATAATAGCTATAATATTGTACAACATTGAACGAATAGAATCTAAAAGAAATGTTTATTTCCCTTTCAATTTATTTGCATATAGTTCATAGTTAAATAAAGTTGTGAATAGATATTTTCAAATTATATAACCACATATGTATGTATCCTAATATTCGCTTAATAATAAACTATATAACCACGGGGAAGCACCACCCTCTCACAAACAACTGACGTGAAGTAACAGTGCTTGCATTGTTGCGTTTCGTTCGGTCAGTGAGAGAGCCGGAGACCCACTACCCTCCCTTTCCACTTCCTCCTTTCCTTCCTGCCCCTCCCCCACCCTCCTCCCAAATACATGTTGGCAACGCACTTGCGACTCCCCTGGTGTTGCAAGTATCTATGGACGGTGGTGATTACTTAACATCAGGTAACCCATCTGTTCGTTTGCTTCCTATGATATAAAAAAAAAGTATAATATAATTATAACCATAACTGGCTTTTGCTCTCGGCTTCGCTTGCGAGAGTGTACTTTGACCTTTTCCGCGGAAGCAGTACTTTATTCTGGACGAAAACTACCTTATTGTACCCTTGACAATATTTATAATATATTGTATATTAATCGAAATAGTATTTAAGGCATAAAAGCATAACAAACAAATAAACAAAATTACATTTATAATATTTGTTACGATGTAACACATAGAATAATCTTGTACTTCGAATATAAACAAGATAAAAAAAAATAAAAGAACTCAATAAAAACACATTATAACGAGACAAAATGAGGGTAGCGCTGTATAATTTAGAGTTTGAATAAAAGTATCTTCATTTGTTACTTGATATTATGAAAAATTGGCAATTTCCACGTGTGTCGTCATAAAATTGAGACGTAAATCACGGGGTCTTTTCATTTGTGCGTATCGTCTGTGCGGAAAATGAAATCATTTTTTTTTACTTTCAAGTCCCACTCAATTTTTAGATGTCTGAAGATGTCTGAGTGGCATTAAAGAGAGCAATGGTAATCGTAACTGTAAATTTAAAAATCTATTCAATCCTATGTGTTATTATTGATACATGTAAGATTAACTGCCTTTAAAATGAAACATAAATTTTCCATGCATGTTATTTTAAGAGTGTAATAATTGGAATAAACATTGCATGATAAATTTTCTTTAGGTGATTGATAGAGCCACGTCGAAACTGGTTTTAGCATGAATGGGTCGGCTCGCCCGGTGTAGTTCACTCTCTCACAGAAAACCAACGTAAAGTAACAGTGCTTGCATTATTGCGTTTCGTTCGGTCATTGAGAGCGCCGGAGGCCCCTCTTCCTCCTCACCCCCTTCTCCCTTCCCCTTCTCCTTACCCCTCCCTTCAAACACAGGCAGGCAACGCACTTGCGATTCCCCTGGTCTTGCAAGTGTCTATTGACGGCGGTGATCACTTAAAATCAGGTGACCCACCTGTTCTTTTGCCTCCTATGTCATAAAAAAGCTATACATATATATACTCTCAAACTTAGATAATATCGGTGTTATTACAAAAAAGTTAAATACATATTAAATACTTGCTTTAAAAAGGTTTCAAACTAAATGCACCGTGCTCGCCCGAGTCATGTTCGCGTTATCCTTTTTTCGCAAGTCTAACCTAACTAAACTAAAGCGAGACAAAAGAGCAAGATGGCGAACATTCAATACGTGCAATATAATACGTATTATAAACTAAATTTGTGTTCTATACAACAACATTCAGAACAGTTACAAAGTTTGGCGCGAACTGTAAAATTCACAACTGCATACTGCTATTTCATAATTCAAGCAAACTTTTTGATAAGGTCATTTAGCGTTACAAAAACGAAAATCTACTTACCTTTTGCGCGCGACTGTTTACCTGCTCAGGAAATAATTTAATTTGAGAGTTTATTTGTCCTCTATAACGTATTCATCACAAAACATTTTGTAGTCCTAAAGAACGTGCTTGAAAAGATTGAACAAAGTCCTAAATCGGATATATATTTTTTTATTTCACATAACTGGTTAACAATAGGGTTCATTTCTGTTGACATCAAAACGGTGATGTTGTTACTAATGTAACCTGCTAGATGTGAAACTAACATGCACAATATATGACAGCTTAGAAATTTATGTAGAAGTTAAAAATTCAAACAAAATATATAAAAATTAAGTTAAAAGTCTAAATATAATACAATTTATTTCTATTAAGATTTTATTGAGGCTAAAGAACAATGAAACATATTAAATTTCGCTTTTATATTGTTGTATTTGTGGCACATTCCGTAGAAAAGCGAGTGTTGTCCAACGTTTGTCGAATACGCAGGAAGAATGTTTTGTGATTCTGTAAGCGGCTGTTGTTACGTGGCACTGATATGCCTATTTGTCCTAATAAAAATGAACTATCAATGTGGCTATTTACAATCTTAAATAAGAAAGACAAATCTATTCTACGGGATTGCATCGTTTGTAAATTATAATGAGATAATCGTGAATGATATGACTGTCAAGATTTGCATTTGTTAGCAATGAACGTGAGATGGTATAAAAAACGTTTTTGTACTTGTTCCATCCTGTTTGAGTGCACCTGGTAGGTTGGATTCCAGATAAGACTACAATACTCCAAAATACCTCTTACCAGAGTATTATATATTAACAAGGATATCTTGGGTTCTCTAAATATCTTTGTCTGTCTTGCAATGAATCCAGACATTATTGAGGCCCTTTTTATAATGGCATCATATTAGAAGCAAAAACTAAGCGCGCTATCCACTATAACACCTAAGTCACGTATACATTTTACTTCTTGAAGTTGGGAATCATTAATAAAGTAGGACACTTGGCGCGGATTTCTCTTTCTTGTGAATTTTATATGTATGCATTTATCAACGTTCAAAATCATATTATTTCTGATGCATCAGTGCTGGATATAATCTATATCACATTGTAAAGAAACAACGTCACTATCGTTATTAATTGTGCGATATATTTTAAAGTCATCAGCGTACATTTTAAAGGGTTATGAGATATAACCACACAAATCATTCACAAACGATGGTTCCTGATTTCACAAAAAAAAACAGAGGCCCAAGATTCGATCCCTGAGGAATTCCCGAAGGTAATTTTTTTTCCACTGATTTATAACCATGTACAGAGACCAGTTGTGAACGATTACGCAAGTATTATTCGTACCATCGCAATAATGAGCCATGAATACTGGCTTCTGTTCGTTTGTTAATAAGTAAATCGTGTTGTACAAGGTCAAATGCTTTTTTGAAATTAGTATACACAGCATGTACTTCGTTCTTTTTGTCAAGTTCCTACACAATCTCGGATACATTTCTGTAAGATTTGTTGCAGTAGATTTTTTTGCTCGGAAACCATGCTGATCGCAGTGTAGGATCTGAGATACATGTCTGTATATCACATTTCACACTAACGATTCGAGAATCTTACTAGAGGCCGACAGAATTGATACAGGACGGTACTGAGTCACATTACTGGGATCTCCTGTCTTGAAAATTGGTGTTATATAGGCAAGTTTCCATTTTTATTTATTTATATTGCTTGCTGTTTAAAAAATATCTCATGTAGAAGATTTTTTTTAAACTTAATACATAGTCATAATCGATTTTATCAATATTAATTTCCACTGATGACTTATCTGTAATCGATCTTCCATATTAAAAATTATTATTGCAAATATGAGGTGGGTAAATGTATCCTACTTTAGAGTTAGCGACTTCGAGTGGTTTCAGTGCTCTAACTATATGATGGCGGTCTTGTTAAAAGTTTCCAGGTAAGTTTATGGTATCTCAGCTTTGATGTTAATACCACAGATTAATTTAAAATATCTCATATGATATTGTTTTGCCATTGCGCGCATATTGCTTATAAAGTATTTATAGATTTCAATTGTTTTTTGCTTTAATTCGTAGACAGTTTGTCCTTATATCATCACGACAGTTTAATTTCATATGGAGATTTTAAGAAAGTACGATTTTTCTTGCCGTGAATAATTGTGGCAAACGGTGCAGTGCTTATGTTGTCAATATTTAATTTTAAAAAAATATCGGTCAAATAATTATACTACGCAGATAAAGATGCAAATTAGTTAGTTTACCTAAGATGCCACAAATATTATATCACATTAGTAATCGATCACGACTTCTTTCGCGTTTTTAACAATAACAAAAGCTTCGCATCATCTTTTGATAGGCTGGTGGACTCATATAGTAAGAAGGGTGGTATAAAAACCTTCCCGGAGAAACATTTGAGCATGCCAATTCTCATGGTGATAGGTCAATGGTTGTTGGTACCTATCAATCTCAAATAAAGATAATAGAGGGTTAAATAATCCAAGTGTACGAAAAAGAAATATGTACCTCGCCGATTCTTCAGTACCCTTTTGATTCCCCAAACAGAGCGTGCTTACGCCCAAGCCTTCATAACCAAGGAGCATGCTAGCACTTACGCTCACATAACTACAGTTCACATACGTCATTCTCGTATCCGCACACTGACCGCGGCCTCTCTCGGAAGCGTTTCAAGCCTAGATCTATTTTCCTGGATTGGAGCTCTTGTACACGCCACTATTGTTATACATCTAAACTACATTCACAAGCTTATCACACGTGATAGGGATTATCACACACACATGCGCACACGCGGTAAGTACACATGTTGTAGAAGGGTTTTTACTATTTTTCCCTTATTTTTTTCTTTTTGTTGAGCTAGTTTAAGTCAATTTGGCAGACTCAAAAGCATGATGTAAAGAAATCCTTAATTTCCTTTCACTGTATTTGATAATTAAAATTTGCAATTTATTTCCCGGTAATGTTGTCTTAAACATAGTTCATTCAACTCCTGTGTACGATGGAAAAATATGAAATTCACCCTCCTGTAAGACAAATTATTTCATTTCCCTTCGGACACAGTACGTGACTGCACGCCCCCGTCAACTGTACGCCTTGAGATGTAATACGGCAATTTCATATAACGACTGTAATAAAATGATGACTTCTGTTTACCGCAACATCACAAATATAAGTTTACAAGATTGCTTATGATTCTTAAGATATCATTTCGGTAAATGATATTGAATAAAAAATTACCTACTACATAAATAATATAAAAAAAGCTATTTTTGTGATTAAAATTGTACGGTGAATAGAATAATATAGTTGTATTTATTTGTTCTTCAACGGATGTAATCGAAAAGTTTTCCAAAACTTATTTATTGTAAATTTCGGCACAAATGCTTATTCTACCTTAAAAAAGTATTTATAGTGGCATCAATATTATGTGCTACCCTCTAATACGAAGCAAGTCTATACAAGGCGGACCAAAAATGGAACGGAATCGATTAATTTAATGACACGAAGGACGTCATCTATGATTAACATCATACCTTTATAATTGTCGCCCTCAGCGTCCACCACAATATATACATGTCCATACCAGTTAAGGTGTAGTGCCGACTTTGCCGAAAAAAACTATAAAGGTGGTAGGATCTCAATACAAAAAGCTGATGGTCCATAAACTTTGATCAGGGGCTTCTATATGTTGTCCCGTATACAGCGTTCACACTCCGGTAACCACGTTGGTCCGTGGGCCAAACCTGATAGAGGGGTGTCGAGTACCTCGGTGCTCGAGTTTATGTGGTTACTGCATCAGTACAGGTCTGTCTCGACAGCAATGTAATCCACGTGCGGTGGTGTTTTTTTTTTTTTTTTTTTTCGAACTGACTACGCTATTGACCTAGCAAGGTCTTAACAGCTTCACCGAATTACTAGGGCGAGCGCTTAAGGCACTCAGCCGATTTTATTTTTGGCAACTAGCTCAAGGGTGCGCGGCACACCTCGGCTTGGCTGTTGCCTGTTACATGCAAATCGCGTCCTATCTTAGCTAACCTAGCTAACTATTTATATATGTATGAGTTGTTGAGACGTATATGTGTACCAAGCATACACGCCTCAACAACTCCTCCATGTATTTATTATCGGAAAATTAGAGTTTTTTTCAGTTCGATAAGGGAAAATAATAAAACCCTTCCACTTTCATGTGTAAGCATGTGGGCGTGCACGTGTGTGGAGGTGATAGTGTAGTGTTGTAGCAGTGATGTAAGTTTTTGTGTTACACTGTATCGCGCTAGCAGCGTACTCAAGGGCTCCCTGCCGAGGGATCGGACCTAGGCTTGAGTTGCTGCCGAGGGGGGCCTAATCTGGTGTGCGGGAGCAAAATTAACCCCCAGACCACGGCGGCGTGATCTGTGGTTTCGCGGGCGTGGGCGTGAACACGCTCTATTTCGAGAGGCAGGCTGGTACTGATCGTTCGCTGCCGTAATTTCGTCGGGAGGATCGGTAAAAATATGTCGCGGACGTCTTTTATAACGCGCAGCGTTCGGTACGGGTTCGTAATTCGCGGCGGATACCACTAACGGACTGGGATGGTTCGCGGTTTTTTCAAAATAGCTAATCGTGAATGATTTTACATACGCCCAGATAGAGGGCATCTCCAGGTCCCTGTGGAGATCCTCGTTCCGGACGTACCACGGGGCGCCGGTCGCCTTACGTAGGAAACGGTTTTGAATTACTTGTAATTTTTTAAAGTTATATTCTGACATATGTGCGAAAACGGGACAGCTATATGTTAGAACGGGACGGATGCAAGTTTTGTAAAGTGTGAGCTTGTGTCTGAGGGACATTTTACTCTTGTGGCAAACTAACGGATGTAGGCGAGCCGTGACCATGGCGGCCTTATTACGTACTCGCGTTGTGTGTTGTCTAAATGAGAGCGGTCTATCCAGCGTAACTCCGAGATATTTAACCTGCTTGGTCCACGGAATGTCGGTCTCGTATAAAGTGATAGGTTTGAGTTTACGCTCGTAATCGCGGTATTTAGAATCGAAAAGTATTGCGGCACTTTTGTCGGGGTTGACCTCTATACGCCATCGCAGAAACCAGTCACCGAGTGTGCTAACGGCCTCTGCGACGCGTTTCCTAAGTCGTATCGGAAACCATCCGGAAGCGTAGATGACTGTATCGTCAGCATAACAACCTAGTTCTACTCCCGGGGGTCGAGGTAGGTCACTGACGAACAGACTGTAAAGTGTGGGCGCGAGAATGGAGCCTTGTGGCACACCTGAACGTATCGGGTGGGGTGATGACTGCTCACCTTCCACTCTGTAGCGGAAAGCCCTATTTGACAGATAATCGCGAATTATGTGAACTAGCCTATCCGGGATACGAGATTGACATAATTTATAGATGAGCCCTTCGTGCCAAACCTTGTCAAAGGCCTTGGCGATATCGAAAAATACAGCTATTGTGCGTTTCGGGTTAGCTTTAACCGGTGTCGGGTTGCGATCGGGATCATCGTTGAACCTAGCTAGAATGTACTCGGTGAGGCGGTGCACTTGGTTTGTACAAGAGTGTTCCGCGCGAAAACCAAACTGCTCCGGCGGTAGCAGATTTAAGTCGGATATGGATGTCTGGAGACGGTTTAGAAGGAGCAGCTCGTATAGCTTACCTAGTGTATCTAATAAACTAATAGGGCGGTAGCTATCGGGAAGCGTAGCTTTTTTGCCGGGCTTGTGAATACCTATCACTATGGCCTTCTTCCAGGCGGCTGGAAAATGGCCCTGGGACATGGCCGCATTGAAGATGCAGACCAGTAGAGCTATGATGTGATCAGGAAGGAGTCGCAATACCTCGTTCCTGATCCCATCGGGACCTGGGGACTTCCTAAGCTTTAAACGCTTGATGGCATCCGATACTTCTTCAAAAGTGATAGGGGTTAGTGTATCCGCCGGCAGAGAAGCGAGTGCACGCTCGACGGAAGACTCGATCGAACCAATATGGGTAGGGTCAGTGTTTGCTGTATTCGGTGAACATTGTTTTTCTAGACTCGCGGCGAGACATTCCGCCTTATCTATACTGTCAAACGCGGGAGGCAACCCGGGGCCTCTCTCGAGAGGGGGCATTGGAATAGTATCGGCTGACTTGAATGTACGCGTGAGCTTCCAGAACGCCAGGTGGGACGGCCGGATGTCCCCCAGAAGACCGTCCCACCTGTCGGCCCGGATCTCAGAGATTCGATTCTTAACTAACTTCCGCAGTGAGCGTAAGCGATCGCGATTCTCTGCGGACGGGTAAGTGTCGTGGGCTCGTGTCGCGGCGTTCTTTTCCGTGATCAATGCCTTCACGTCGTCCGGGAGTATAAAGCGGCGATCGTTCACCGCTTGTACCTCTTTCGAGGTCTCCCTGACAGCGGTCTGAAGGTAATCGACCAGGGAATCGATAGCCAGGTCCGCGTCAGCTTTCGACACCAACACGTCCGGAATCCTGTCTAAACTTTGAGACGTAGGATTGTCTTTGAAATAGCGAGCGAGTTTCGCGTAATCTGCCACCTTAACCGACGGAGGGGTGGTATCCGAGCTCGAACCTAACAGTAGTATAACGGGACGGTGATCTGAGTCAAGTTCGTGTACGACTTGTATGAGTCGTACCCGAAGCGTGATGTTTTTAAAGAGAGCTACGTCTAATACTGTCGGACGACAGTTATCTTGAAAGTGAGTGGGTTCCATAGGGGCTATGACGTCAAAAGCTAGATCGTCGCCTAGTCTGTCCAAAATCTTCCCGTTACGGGAAGTAGTTGGACTGTTCCAGATGACGTTCCCGCTGTTGAGGTCCCCCGCTATTATGACGGAGTCTCCTAATTCGAACAACGCTTCTAAGTCGGATTTTAATAATTCTTTATTCGGCGGGAGATACGCGGACACTATTATAATGGATGGATGACCGGTCATCCCTAGTCTACACACTGACACTTCCATATTAGTTAGAGCGGGCGGATCTATCGGCATGCAGTATAACGAGCATTTGAAGTAGATTAAGGTGCCACCCCCGCGGGTGACTCGATCATTTCGAATTATATTATAATTCGCGATTCGCGGGCTGCGCATTTTCAGTTTTAATAATGTTTCCTGTACGAGGAAAATATCTATTTGTTTATCGGTCAAGAAGGCAGCTACTAGATCGCGCTGTGTTGAGAGATTCCTAGCATTAAAAAATGAAAGAGATAGACCGCGCGGTTTAACTCTATTCATTGCCGCGAACATTGTTAAACCGACTTGTTGTAATGAGCACGGACGAGCTCGTTCATTGTCCTAGCAAGGGCCGGGAAACGCGCGAACGCTCTGAGCATATCCTGACTTCTCTTCGTCACAAGAAGCTCGGCAAAAGGTAAGACGTCTGCTATGTCGTGTACGACCATTAACTGGCTAATCCAGTCAACGCCGTCAAAAGAAAAGTTGCTGAGGCGGTCGTATTGAATAGGCTTTGCCTGCGGAGGCTGAGCCTGAGGTTTAGGAGCTTGAGGCTGAGGTTTGGGAGCCCAGGGGGCCAGAGGGGCCCGCACGGGTTGGGGAACACGCGGCACAGAGGGTGGCGCACGCGGAGTGGGCGTGTGCGCTACCGGGGTGCGGGAGGCACCCGGCAGGCCAGGGAAGGCCTCCACTGACATGAGTGGTGGAGGCGGAGGCGGAGGGCGGGTGGTGGCCACCTGCTTCGCTTGTCGAGGGCGTAGCGTGCGCGGGGCGCGGGGACATCCACGATAGTTCGCGGGATGACCCGCGTTCCCGCACAGAACACAACTCGGAGGGTCTGCTGAGGTCGGGGTACGCGGGCACTCCCTAGTGGAGTGATCTCCTAAGCATTTTACGCATCTCGGACGGAGATGGCAATTCCTAGCTACGTGACCGTAGCCCTGGCAGTTGTGGCACTGCGAGGGCGTGTGAGACTTGCGCGGGGGCTCTACCGTGACGCCCGTGAGACCGCACACGGACGTGATATTAAAAATTTCCTTGCCCTCCTTAGTGCGGTCAAGAATGACCAACACTAAGTTGAACTTGGACTTAGTGATCGGGTGGTACATGCGGTGTACCTCTCGGACGGGGAAGTTCTCGCTAGTATGTCGTCTGTCGAGATTTCGACCGGGATACGGCGTAATACTACTCGGAGTAGACGTTCCTCCTCTAGTGCGTATGTAAAATAAGCTAACTTTTGTACTCGTAAGTACTCGGTTAGCTTGCGATGGTGATCGGTGCTAGTCACCTTAACCTGAATCCCTGCCTGGGTGTTGAGGGCTGACGTGTACTGAATTCCTAAGGTTTTCAGCGCGGTGGAGACTGACATCCATCGCGCCTTATCCTGGATGGTGACGGGCGGGGGTGGGCGAGGCTTCTTAGCCGCGGTTGGAGTGAGCGGGACGGAGAGAGGACTGGATCTGCCAGAGCGCGATTTACTTTTGGCGTGTTGCACGGTCGCGGTGGGCGCCCGGGCGCCGTCTAATCTATTGGTCTCGCGGCACGGGACCTTTACTGCTGGACCTACTGGACCCGAGTCCGAGTCGGATTCGCGTGGCGGAGGACGGGACGATTTTTTATTTTTCGCGACGGTTATGAAACCGTCCTTGTCTATTGCGGATAAAGGCGAGGGTGAGGGCGCGGGGTCAGGCGCGGCGGCGTGACCGGATGCGGAGGAAGCGGCGGGTGTCGCGACGTCTAGCTCCATTGCGTCGATCGGAGCCCTATCAGCGGGGTCTATCGGGGATAGTGGCGAGTACGAGTTCGCGGTTGGTACGCGGGCTTCGTATTGCACGTCTTTCTCGGACGGGGCACAGTGACGCGCGAGAACGGCGTCGACGACGCTTTCGTCAACTCCATTTGCTAAAAAGTCCTTCCGGAGACTTCTCATAAATTGAAGGGCCATTTCGTGGCCTGAGGGGAACGCGAACCGACCACCCTGCCTTAAGGGCAGGGGGGCACACCGAACGGGTTAATTACGGGTCTATACCGTGTGCGGCTCAAGAGAGCTTTTAAAATAAACCAGAAGAAGAAAGCAAGACAAGAAATACGATAGCGAGACAGGCAAGGTAAATAATTTGCATAGATATAGAACAAATAAATAAATGGATAAATAAAAAATAAATAATTGAAATAAATAAAGCTATAAAGAAATGACGACTGAAGGGATAAAGGACTATGTAAACAAATAGATAAACTAATTAGTAAACAAATAAATGTGTAGCCATACTCACTACATAATCACATAATTATATATATTTATTATTATTATTTACACATCATATTATATTTATTATTTTACACTATACAGTATTTACACACTACACATAACAAATATAAAGCTACAAACTTAATTAAAACTATCTTACATACTAACACTAAACAAACTTAAATTACATCATTAATATGTTGCACTTCATAAGCGGATGAAATCGCCCACCTTCACGACGCGCGCCGCTAGGCCGTCCGAACAGGTTTTATTCTACACTACGACACACCGCGCGGCGATGCGCCGGCGCAGGACGAGCCGCGTCCCGCGCCAGTCGGTGTTCACTATTCCGCGCGGAGCCCGTGTCGCCTGCTACCCTAGCGCTCACTCTCGCAACTCGCTGATTGCCTTTTGTTTACGCTGTTTAACTGTACTATCGCTCTGTTACTTCCACTCCTTCTATTCTTCGTAGTTTCTCTCCAGTGTTTGTGAACTCTTACCTTGTGTCTATACGTGACAATACAACTTTAATTGTGTGAGAAATTCGTGAACTTTATTTATCGCCATCCTGCACCCGAAACTACATAATTGGTGGACCCCATCACACCCATACGCTATAACTGGTGACCCCTAAAGGACACGGAGGTACATATTTATAATTATGAGCGAGAGCAGTAATTCTGATAAAACCGTTGGGTCAAAGTCCAACGCTAATGTGACCACGCGTCGCATGCGCAAAAGGTGTGGTCCCAGTGACAGCGACGAGTCCGCGAGGCGCACCGTAAAAATTAAAGTGCAGCCATTTTCGCCAGAGGATCCGGAGTTATGGTTCGCTTTGTTAGAGGGACAATTTGATACGCACGGGATTACGTGTGACGTCATCAAATTTAACAACGTCACAAGCAACCTCAGCGTTGAATATGGGAAGACCGTGAAGGACATCATTCTCAATTCTCCGGCCCAGAACCGCTACGACAAGATCAAGACGGAATTAATCAAGCGTCTTTCTGCCTCCCATGAAAAGAAGGTTCGTCAGCTCCTCACCCATGAGGAATTGGGTGACAGAAAACCGTCCCAATTTCTGCGGCACCTGCAGGACTTAGCTGGACCTTCTGTGCCTGACGAGTTTCTCCGGTCTATTTGGTGCAACCGCCTCCCGCACAATATCCAGACTGTTCTGGCGTCGCAACCCACGCACTCTCTGGAGCAGCTGGCAGACTTAGCCGATCGGATCCAGGAGATGGCATCGCCGTGCAGCGTCGCCGCGGCAACCACCAGCCGGACTCAGCAGTCGGACGAGATCGCGGAGCTTAAGAGAATGGTCCGACACTTGACCCTTAAGCTGGAGGAGCATACGCGAGCCAGTTGCAACGCCACCGACCGCCCCAGACCACGCGACCGTAGGCGTGACCGTTCTTCTTCGCGGCAGAGGAGCAGATCCAAATCAAGCTACAAGAGGTACCCAGTGTGCTGGTACCACAGCAAGTTTGGATCACAGGCTCACAAGTGTCTCAAGCCTTGTGACTATTCGTCGAAGGGAAACGCCGGGGACAATCTGTAGTGGCGACCAATGATTGTCCAACGTACAAGGGTCGCCTCTTCATCACCGAACGCAGCACGAACGACAAATTCCTGGTGGACACTGGCAGTGAACTCTGCGTCTACCCTCGTTCTGCTCTTCGGGGACGTCGCGCCAAGACGGACTTCGAGCTCACCGCAGCCAACGGATCTGTGATCGAAACTTTCGGTTTCTTAGAGCTCAACTTAAATCTAGGCCTTAGACGTAACTTTCCTTGGCGATTCATTGTGGCTAACGTAACGAAGCCAATAATAGGCGTTGATTTCCTTAGTTTTTATAATTTAATTGTAGATTGCCGAAATCAACGCCTATTAGATAATACCACAACGTTGTCGTCCAACGCTTGTATTGCTAACTCTAATGTAGCTTCTGTAAAGGTTTTAACAGGCGACACGCGCTATCACGCTATTCTAAAACAATTTCCACAAATTACACGCCCAGCAGGTACACCGGTTGCTCCAACTCACAAGACGGTACATCACATCAGGATCACTCCCGGCCCACCTATATCATGTACCCCTCGGAGACTGGCACCGGACAAACTCAGAATCGCCAAACAGGAGTTTGAGCTGATGCTCAGCAATGGCACGGCGCGTCCTTCTGAAAGCCCCTGGTCTTCTCCCTTGCACCTGGCGCCTAAGAAGGATAACGGCTGGCGGCCATGTGGCGATTATCGGATGCTTAATTCACGGACTATCCCAGACCGTTATCCTATTAGGCACATCCACGACTTCGCCCACTCCATTTCAGGTTGTAAAATTTTCTCTACTATCGATTTAATGAAGGCGTACAATCAAATTCCGGTTTTTGAGGATGATATCCCCAAAACCGCAATCACTACTCCCTTTGGCCTGTACGAATTCCCTTTTATGACTTTTGGTTTGAGGAACGCGGGCCAAACGTTCCAAAGATTCGTCGACGGGATGACGAGAGGTCTCGACTTTTGTTATTGCTTCCTCGATGATTTTTTAGTATTTTCGAAAGATGAAGCTGAACACGAAGCTCACCTTCACCAGCTCTTCAGCCGCATGAAGGAATACAACGTCCTGGTCAACACTTCCAAGTGCGTTTTTGGTGCTTCAGAAGTAACATTTTTAGGTTACCGAATTTCCGCATCTGGCACCAAGCCCTTGGAATCAAAGGTCCAGGCCATTGCAGAATTCCCAGTACCCAAGACAGTCAGGCAACTCAGGCGATTTTTGGGAATGCTCAATTTTTACAGGCGATTTTTGCCCCATTCTGCATCCATTCAAGCTCCTTTGAATGCCTTACTTACTGGCAGCGTAAAGGCATCGCAGCCAGTGGACATCTCAGGCGACGCCTTGCTGGCGTTCAACAGGTGCAAAGAGAGCCTCGCCAAAGCTGCATTACTGGCTCACCCAGATTGTCAGGTCGATCTTGCTCTGGTAACAGACGCATCCGACCTGGCAATGGGTGCAGTTTTGCAGCAATTAAAAGCAGACGTTTGGGAGCCTCTGGCGTTCTTCTCGCGGAAGTTGAGTCCCTCTCAGCAGAAATACTCACCGTATGACCGCGAGCTTCTGGCTATATACGAAGGCATAAAATACTTTCGCCATATGCTGGAGGCCAGACACTTCGTGGTATATACTGACCACAAACCACTCAGTTATGCTTTCGCTGAACGGAAAACTAACTGCTCGCCCAGGCAGTATCGTCATCTCGACTACATCTCGCAGTTCACGACAGACATTAGACACATTTCAGGGAAAGACAATGTCGTCGCTCACCCTCTGTCGCGTGTCGAAGAACTGCAGATGCCAGTCGACTTGGGCGTGCTGGCCACATCTCAAGCCTCTGATCCAGAGTTGGCTCAACTTCTGCAAGAAGAATCGTCACTTCGTCTGGAAAGGTTGAGCGTTCCTAACTCGCGCACTGAGCTTTACTGTGACGTCAGCACTTCAACGCCCAGACCTTTTGTTCCCAAGCACTTGAGGAGACAAATATTCGACAGTCTGCATAGTCTCAGCCACCCAGGTGCCAACGCGATGGCTAAGCTCGTTGCCGAGCGATTTGTTTGGCCTGGAGTGCGCAAAGACTGTCGAGAATGGTCTCATCAGTGTATATCTTGTCAACGCGCCAAGGTACATCGCCACGTGTCTGCTCCTTTAGGCACGTTCGATCTTCCTCGCGCTCGATTTTCTTTTATCCACGTGGACATTATTGGCCCTCTGCCTATTTCACAGGGCTACCGCTACTGCCTCACAGCGGTGGATCGTTTCACTCGCTGGCCAGAGGTTACGCCCATGGCGGATATCACAGCTGAAACAGTTGGGAAGGCAGTAATATCGTGGATATCCAGGTTTGGATGTCCTACCGATATTGTCACCGATCGCGGTCGACAGTTTGAATCGGCACTTTTCCAATACCTTGGAAAAGTGATTGGATTCAAACATCGCAGGACAACCGCGTATCACCCAGCTTGTAACGGGCTAGTGGAACGATTCCACCGCCAGCTGAAGGCAGCCATAATGTGCCACGCGAACATCAATTGGGTAGATACTTTACCTTTAGTGCTGTTGGGAATTAGGAGTGCATTCAAAGAGGACCTTCAGTCTTCCTCTGCGGAATTGGTGTATGGCGAGCCACTACGTTTGCCTGGAGAGTTTTTTCAGGCTACTGTTCCTCACTCCACCGATTTATCGGACTTCACGTCTCGCCTACGCCATTTCGCAGCTAAACTCCAACCTGTGCCCGCTGCACGTCACAATAAAAACAAAATATTTATTTATAAGGACCTGACGTCATCTAGTCACGTTTTTCTTAGGGACGACTCCTTACGTGGCGCCTTACAGGCACCTTACACTGGTCCCTATGAAGTCTTGGAAAGGGGGGAAAAGACTTTCAGGATACAGGTCAAAGGGAAAAGTGTTACGATATCCATAGACCGCCTCAAACCGGCCTATATGCTAGCTGACCCATCACCCAACCTCACCTGTACCCCTATTCCTACTCTCAATCCCAACCCTAGTTCACTACCTCATCCCGTCTCCGTAGGGCAAAATACCCCACCTCGGGATGACATCAGACGGACGCGCTCGGGCCGTACTGTTAGAATTCCTGATTAATAACTGATTCTAGGCCGTCCGAACAGGTTTTATTCTACACTACGACACACCGCGCGGCGATGCGCCGGCGCAGGACGAGCCGCGTCCCGCGCCAGTCGGTGTTCACTATTCCGCGCGGAGCCAGTGTCGCCTGCTACCCTAGCGCTCACTCTCGCAACTCGCTGATTGCCTTTTGTTTACGCTGTTTAACTGTACTATCGCTCTGTTACTTCCACTCCTTCTATTCTTCGTAGTTTCTCTCCAGTGTTTGTGAACTCTTACCTTGTGTCTATACGTGACAATACAACTTTAATTGTGTGAGAAATTCGTGAACTTTATTTATCGCCATCCTGCACCCGAAACTACATAATTGGTGGACCCCATCACACCCATACGCTATAAATGTACCAATATAATATAATAAACAAAGCAATAAATAAATACAAAAGAAGGGTCTCACTCAATTTCAGGAAAAATAACGCAGGTGTTCCGCAGGTGCGGTCCACGTGTGCGTACGTCAGGCGGATCGGCACTTCAAGGCGAAAGCCAAACGAACACTCACGATGTAATAGCGATTATTACAATAATCACGAAATAACGCTCCGAGCGCGGACACAACCGTTCCCGGCCGTTCAGAATCGGAACTCACGTGCGGTGGTGCAACAGGCAGACATCTATGAACAGTTTTCAGGTAACGGGTAGGAGCTAATATATCGCTCACCAGACACTGGATCCAATGTTCCTCTGATCGTAGTTTCATTGAGTTCCATTCAAAGGATGGACGAGGGCGTGCGTATATGTATCGCACACACAACTATGCAGTGAAATGTATCCTGAATATCAGACGTATTTTTAATGTGAAACATCTATAGGCGGAGGGTAAGTGTGATTGTTGTCGTGGCAACTCAAAACACAAACTTTTCACTATTAACGAAATACTAAAAAACATTTGCATACAGACAGGTATAAACAAGATTCAAACTGTTTTGTCAGTCACTTGTCCTACTAGTGTTGCCCGGCATGCGCCGACGACGTAGCGCCCTTTGATAAATGCCGCCAAACTAATAAATACACAGTCATTATTAAACAAATTTGTAATGCTTTATCTTTTCATTGTGCCATAACTGATTCCTATCGTAATCATTATTTTATGCATATAACTTATACAAAACAATTAAGTTGTTTCAAACCTGCAAGGCGTCCCGTGACGGCTCAATTTTTTTTGGCTTTGGTCATCAGTAACATTTGAAAACTATTTAGTTTAGTAATACCATACAACGTGTAGGTAAAAAAGTCAAAAAGAAAGGAGTGCGAGCGGCTCGAATGACATGTTAAGCATATAGAAAGAACAGAACGGGAAAGGTATCACGTCGGTGAATTCGGGATTTAGAGCTAGTTACAGAAATACGAGGTGCATACATTCATTACATTTTCTTTGGATGTTTATACATTCGGGGTGTTAAAAAATATAATTGAAAAAACAATACAAACGCTTTTAAAAGCATCTTAACTTATTTCTAGTACTCTCGTTAAGCTACTAAAGTAATTTCAATAAAATTGTATTACATTTTAAGGTTTAATTCAAAATCTAGTTATTAAATAATATGACAAAGAAAATATGCGCTGGTACTTTTGCTTAGATATAAAAATTTCCCTGCTCGTTAATAAAACGGTCATTTCACTTGGGAATTCATAAATTTGTGGAGACGTTTTTGAAAATATTAAAAAATATTAATATCAAAGCACATCCCCAACTAGCTATTATTTACATACCACCCTAAATAATATGACTATAAAAGAGTTTTACTGTTTAAAGATATAACTTTTTGAATATTAGGTAATTAAATTATAAATTAAAATGGAAGAAAAAATTGAAACTAGCATTTTGGAATATATAGTCTTTTGTTAAAATAAACAGAATAACAAAACTAAAAAGAAATTTGTAAATATTGTTGTAGTCTTTATATAATACGAACCAGTCATTCGACCGACATAATGAAACCTACATAATTAAACAAAGTACTAAATTTACATTATTTCCAGTCGTCTAATAAAGCCGACGTCTTAGTGAAATTGTGTTGTCTCCCAACGTACGCACTTTGTCACCGTCAACGCGTAAACGTCCAGGGAAATTGGCCCCCGTCTTCTAGCGCACCATAATTAGGACTGGCTAATGTCTCGGAAAAACAATTTCATAAAACATGTAATTTCTCGTAGAGCCACCGCACCCGCAAAAAAAGAAATAAGACACTAAATAAACTTTTACTTATACGGTCGAATGCACCTTCATTCGTAAATGATGCGAAATATTCACTTCTTTTGTCAAAGCGTCTGCATTCCGCTTTGCGTGAGATAACAATTTGTTAGATTCTGAATTAAAATTGCTTCGCGGTCGATAACTCGTGACATTGTCTTTCGGAACAACGGTTTAATCTATGTCGATGGACCTTATTACCAAGTACTAAAGATTTTAATTTTATAAACGATTTAACACGTCGCGTATTTTAAGGTTGAAAGATTTATGGCGTAACCAGTTTTTATTCGTGGGTTCGCTCGCTCTAATAACAACTTCTATCTTTCAGGAATAGTATCTTTTTGTGATCTAGAACTATAAAGAAAATAAATACGAATTTTCTCAATAGCATAACAAACGAACAAACACTAATGTTTTATGCCAACATAACATTTATTATTAAGGTTGAAAATTTGAAAAAAAGGCATTGTTGAAATCTTTTCTGAATTTTATTTTACTTTGACGTTTATATTTCCTTGCGTCTAGTATTTTTCGTAAATTATTAATTAAAAATATAATCAGATATCTTTCAGTTTTCAGTTCTTATCTATACTGATATTATAAAGAGTTTGTAGGTGGTAGAGCCCCGCTGAAGCTATTTTTGGTTTCAGCAAGAATGGGTCGGCTCCTCCGGGGTAGTACCACCCCTCTCACAGATAACCGACGTGAAATAACAGTGCTTGCATTGTTGTGTTTCGTTCGGTCAGTGAGAGAGCCGGAGGCCCACGTCCCTTCCTCTTTCCTTCTTTCCCTTTCCTTCCCCTCCCCCTTCTCCCATATACAGGCTGGCGACGCACTTGCGACGTCCCTGATGTCGCTAGTGTCTATGGACGGTGGTGATCACTTAACATCACGTGACCCACCAATTCGTTTGCCTCCTTTGATATAAAAAAAAAAAAAAAATGTTGTGAGTTTGTGACGTTGTAGAAGGTAATCTCAAGAACTACTAGTTCGATTTGAAAAATTCTTTGAGGGTTATACAGCCCGTTTATAAAGAAACGCTATAAGCTATATATCATCACGCTTATACTAATAGGAGCGAAGCATCAATGAATAATGTTTCAAAATCGCTATTTCTTCCTCTTGACATTTTCCACTGCCTGTTAGCGATAGCCCAAAGTAACTATTCCACGCGAACGAAGTCGCGGGCAGAAACTAGTTTTTCTATAAATGTTAACCTTCTCTACGATACATGGGATAAGGAAAGAGTAAACGACGGCCTCTGCTAAAACTATTACTGCTGGCGGAGAAAAGGAAAATTACTTTAATCCTGTCGAGGGATTCGGTGAATAGTTTTTATTAGCTCTCTGTGACCTGACTGCAACTTTAATAATTAACCAAAGAAAAGACAATGGTAGCTTATCGACAATGTTTCGAGCACCGTGAGGAACAATGTGGTGTCGTATTTTACCATAAATCTGTTTTTAGGGATGAAGAACAAGATTATAAATATATTACATTGTGTTTAGACATTTCATATTGTTTTTGTAGATAATTGATGAGCCTATAGTTCAAATAGTATTATATCAATTGTTGCGTTTTTTTTTTTGTTATTGAGAGCGTCGTAGGCACATGTCCCTCCGCTCTCCCCTCTCCTTGTCTCCTTTCCCTTCCTCCTCCTCCCAAACATAGGCTGCTAATGCATTTGCGACTTCCTTGGTGTTGCTAGTGCCTATAGATGGCGGCGATCACTTAACATCTGATGACCCACCCGTTCATTTGTGTTACAAGTCCTTACTAATTGTTTATTAAGGTATCATACCTTAATTACTGAAGCGATCATTATGTAAGTTTGCGTATAACTTGTCAGACGCATAGAAGAGGACATATGGTATCTCTTATCCAGAGAACATGTTTGCTTCCAATGCCAGGACAACTAAAATATACATTAACGCAAGCGAAAACTAGCTAAAAATATATTTGCTTCAGTATTATTCAATTAAACTTCACACCGAATAACCCTGAAATAAGTTGGTCAATTACACAACATCAATAACATCCCGACACAATATCTTCAAAGTTATTAAGATTAGTCCGTCCACGGCTGTAGCTCGTATTTCTTATTGCAAGGAAAGAATACCTCGCGTTATCGACGGGTGATAGACAACCCGAGATTATTAGAAATCCTGTTAACGGAATTGGTATATTTTTGTCTCTTCATGTGCGTGGAGGGAATATATATCGGTATGATATGTTTCCCATAATTACAGTGATGTATTAAGAATCAATAAGATCGAAATATGTGTTATATTTTCAGTATGTCACGATATTTTTTATTTAGCGTTTTATGATAAATACTCACAATTAAAATAGGTTTTATAAGAATTATTGTGCCTAGACATACATTTAAAATTTAGGTTACTTACTTATACTTATTTAGCATTACTTTTATAGAAGATACTGGTATTTAAAATACACTCTTCCAAGTATTAGTCAGAAAATATGAATAAATATGATTGAAAAAAAAACTTATTTCATATAAAGTTATTACAGTGAATCGTTATTAATACCAAACAATATATTAAAAATTATTTAATAAAACATACTTACATATCCTGAGGTGTTTTCAAATTGTTAAAAATGTCGCTGCTAAAGAAAGTCGGTGCTAAAGGTAAGGCCCTGTTATAACTAATAGAAGTCGAAGAAAAGTCGAAAAATCTAAGGATTTTTAGCGCCATTAGCAAAGTATGATTAACTCCTTTTTTGATTAATTGTATTTAAGAAAAGAAGCTCATACGTGGTCAAGAAAATTATATTAGATATATCTTCTTTACTTAAAACCAAATATAAATATAACTAAATATTACAAAAAAATAAAAATGCGCTCCTCCTTCTTCGAATGACAGTATTGTTCCTTGATAGGTCAAGGCGACTGTTGACAACTTGCTATTAAAATTTTCATCAATAAAACAACTCAACCAGCAGTAAAATTTAGACAGCAAACACGCATGACTAAATAGGAAATATGTGAATGTCACAAACGTGTTGCGAATGTGATGGCAGACTGAATTGCAAGCGCTTAGTCATGCCTGCACCCTCTGGATATGCGTTTCAATTTTATCTGACGGGATTTGTTCGAACAGGGATTCTGTACAAATAAAAGTGTGTCCGTGAATTTACACAGCTCTCTATATATAGACATTTTAATACTTTAGGTTTTTAAAATGTTTGATTCATAAACATGACAATTTTTCGATTTCCCTTTTTATTTTAACTACTCTGCAGTTAGTAGGTGGTAGAGGCACGCTGAAACTATTATTGGTTTCAGCATGAATGGGTCGGCTTGCCCGGGGTAGCACCACCCTCTCACAGAAAACCGACGTGAAGTAATAGTGCTTGCATTGTTGCGTTTCGTTCGGTCAGTGAGAATGCTGGAGTCTCATCTCCCCTCTCCTCCCCTCTCCTCGCCGTCCCCTCTCCCCTTTCTCTCCATTCCCCCAAATACAGGCTGGAAACGTACTTGCGACTCTTCTGTGGTTATTGGTGTCTATGGACGGCGGTGATCGCTTAATAACAGGTGACCCGCATGTTCGTTTTCTTCCTATATGATATTAAAAAAAAAAGATTACGCAATGATAATTAATTTTAATTTAAATCACGGTTAAATCTAGGATGTTGGTATCAAAATGTGTTGTTATGAAGAACATTTATATTACACTTGATAAAACATGTTGTATTCAATTATAGTAAAATATATCAATAATGAATTACTCTATTATGTTATTTTATAATAATTAGTCTTACAAACTATTATTAGTTATTCTGCTGTTTAGTAATTTGTTATTTTGTACCATTACAATTTGTGTCGCTGACTTGACTTTGAGTGTGACGATTATTTAATTATTTTTCCCTTTGTAATATGTTGGTTAAGCTAATAAGATACATTGTAATAACACAGAGTTATGAATAATAACGGTTAAAAGATAATCGACAGCAGAATAACGATGTCTTTAATAATTTGCTATCCATTATATTATTTGTTTATAGTAAGAATGAACACATCTAAATTAACTAATTCAATACAGAACTCATACATATAAATTTTTTAATCTCATGATGGGCTTTTGACTATTTCTAATTAAAATTTTCAATAAAATTTGTTATCATAAGAATATTTTTTAAATAAATAAAATATGAGTATTACTATAAACTCAAAAAACAACTAACCTCATATTGATATTATATTTCATAACAGCAGAAGGTGTATACCATAACATTATTACAAGAAAATAGTAAATAGCTACAGTCTTAAAAAAGGCAATTGCTTTATATATACAAATAGTTTCTTCAATGGTAATATAAACCAAAGAGTTTAATTTTGTTTAACTCCTGGATTACCATTACGTGACCTTTTTGACATAATTTAAAATATGAGTAACCCAACTGTCTTTACAAAAATAACTATACAAGGATATAAAAGAAGACAGACAATCTATCCATGTTTATATTTTAGTGTCTTTAAATTAAGATGCTGATATTTTTTTTTCTCGAACTGACTACGCTATTGACCTAGCAAGGTCTTAACAGCTTCACCGGACTACTAAGGCGAGCGCTTAAGGCACTCAGCCGATTTTATAATGGCAACCAGCTCAAGGGTGCACGGCACACCTCGGCTTGGCTGTTGCCCGTTGCATGCAAAAATCGCGACCTAACTTAGCTAACCTAGCTAACTATTCATATATGTTTACATAGCAAAATAAGTATATGCCTATATGTGCCTATATATAAAGAGATGGATTAGTGTATTTTAGTGAATTTTTAGAGTATTTTAGAATATTTTAGTGTTTATGCATTTTCTTTAAGTGAGCCTTCCAATTTTAGTTATTTGTATTGATAATCTAATACTCTATTTAATTTTTTTTAACTTTATTTTTTGCAATCATTCTTTTCGATTATTACTGCCATTGTCACGTAGCCAATAATATCACAAGGGTCGTGTGAATCAATATTCTAATGCTAGAACCTTCCAGGGAGTTTTTGTGGCATCTCAGAATTTCATGCTCCGTGTTATTATTTTCTGTTCACTCCATTTACGCACAATAAACTAACTATATTACGTAAAACACCATCAAATTTACACAGTATAGAGTCAAATAACACAAGATTATGAATTAAATATAAAATCAACTACATGACAGACTAAAATCCCGCCAAAAACTCCGTTTAATATTTTAAGTGTACAATTCTAGGTTCATTTAATATGTTGTTCGAAGGTCTGATGATATTTCATTGTTTTTCGCGTATCTAATTGCGAGCATAAACTGGTCCCCGCTTTAGAGAAATAAATTACGCAAACAATTAAATATCAGCAATAATACTAACATGGGGTGCGACAATTTGTCTGGACCGTTCGGTTGGGGTGAATTTACTTTTATTATGTACAGTATGATACTTTAGGTTTTGATTTGAAAATGGATATATAAAAATATATATTTCCACATGTCTGTTCTTTTTAAATTATGTTATGTAATATTTGAATACCTTAGGTCAGTATTATTCTTTGTAGAATATTGTTGTTTATGTAATATTACATAAATAATGTGTAAATAATATTATTTAAATGAAGTTATTTTTTAAATAATCCATCATCACTTCTATACATATATTACATATTCAACATTTATAATTCTCTAATTAATACAATTTAAATGATGGATGATGGATGGAAATGAATACGACGATTAAGGAATGGAAAATAATGTAGTTCATGAATTAGTAACAAAATATATTTTACGGCACGGCCGTACTATCCTATTCTCGAAGGAATTCAGGCCATTTTTGACTCCCTATAGTTTCGTTGTGAATAAAACTAAAAATCCGAATTTTCAGTAACTAGTCAGGCATTTAAAACAAAGATTTTAAATATTGATATGGTCACTATAAGACGTTGTTAAGTTAGCTAATTACGTAATCATTTAAGACAGAAAGTCCCTTAAATAGGGACTTTATAAATTAACCGACTTGTTATAACAAAGATCTCACATTTTTTTACGGTAGAAGAATTGAGTTGCGAGGTTTTTTTTTACAAGTTTTGCTCTTCATGGCATATGTATATTTTTTATTTATACAGCCTGTGTATGTTCCACATAGCACATGGATTGCGTTGTTAATGTAATTATGAGTCCGTAACATAAACGGCCATGACTTGTTGCGAGTAAGGATTGTCTTCATCTCAGGGGTTAGTAACACTTGAACCAATCGATACACCGATTAGATTACGTCTAATATTCGATAGAAATTCACAGTAAGGGGCATATTTGGGTTTGAGTTTAAAGTAAAATATATTGGAAGTATAAAAAGTATTAGAGTAAAATAATTACGCATTCAACATTTATTTGCATTTATTTTGCGTGATAGTAGCCTATTTCGATCATGACAGCTTCCTTTCTACAGCAAGTCCACCCGTGACCTGATGTAAATTTTTGGTATCCTTTTAGAATCAGTAGTTACATTGCAAAAAAGCCATTTCCATGTTTTAAAGGTTTTCAGTCTTTATTTACCGTGAACGAAGTTCAACATTTGTCGTTAATAAGTATTTTTAGTTTCCTTTTATGACATTAAAATTTAACGTCTTTAAGATCTTATAAAAAAAACTTACGAAGGTCTATAATTATTTGGCTCATTTAGATATATAACGACTCATATACACGTTTTAGAGTCATCTCTTAGCACTTCAAGCATTTATATCTGGCTTCATTTTTCTTTCCCATGCTTACTTTAAACTAGGTTACTCAGATGTACGTTAAAGTAATATGCTGACAAGGCCTCCGTGAATAGTGCTTCACATTAGCAAAGGGTAATAGAAAGGGAAAGAAAGTTCCCTGGCTTATCTGCACTTTATCCGACTATTTTATTCCGCATCTCTAAACTTTATAAGTATAGTTTGGGTTGGAAGTAAGGATACCAAGTACCTTTAAATGTAATAATAACATTAATATTTACGCAATACTTACAAAAGTCTGTGATGTTAGCATTTCTAGAGAATCCTTCTACGTAGCTTTAGATATCTCTTCTCCGTGTAACACAATATTTCTATGCAAAATTTCATTGCGATTTATAAAGAGATTTGGCCGTCTTACTATAAAGAGCAAAGTCTCATTCGCACATATGAAGTATGGATTATATATGGATTATCCTAGTAAAATATGATTTAATCAAATATGAATTTAGATTGGTGATTGAATTAGATTTAGTCACTGAATATAGAATAGATGTTGAAAATATTATTGAATATCACTTACAAAGAACTTCGAATAAAATGTTGATTACCTCTGTCGTAAATTGTAGGCAAGTGCTTGTATTCATTGGAAAAGTTAATGAAACTCACCCTAAAGCCAATGTATTTGCTCCCTTGTCAAAGTACGTAACTATCTGAAATTACCAACGACTGCTAGCATTATACATAATTATTTACATTTGTTAGATGTTTCATTATTGTTTTTAAATTAAGTTATAAGTTATTACTTACGTAAATATTATCGAAATATACGTATTGAAATGAAACCTATATTTTGATTGTTGTAAAATGTTTAATATAATATCTACATATCATCTATATATTATATAACTTTTATTTTTTTTCTATATCATAGGAGGCAAACGAACAGGTTGGTCACCTCATGTTAAGTGATTACCACCGTCCGTAGACACCAGCAAGACCAGAGGAGTCGCAAGTGCGTTGCCAGTCTGTATTAGTTGGGAAGGGGAAGGGGAAGAGAGGGGCGAGAGAGGGAGAGAGGGGCGAGAGAGGGAGAGAGGTGGTCCTCCGGCGCTCTCACTAACCGAATGAAACGTAACAATGCAAGCACTGTTACTTGACGAGGGTGTTTCTGTAGCTTAGGTGGTACTACCCTGGTCGAGCCGACCCATTCATGCTGAAAGCAGTTATAGCATCAGCGTGGCTCTACCACCTATTACTATTATTACTTCAACTCATGAATACAAATATTAACTAGTAACTTACCCCGGCTTCGCATGGATGGAATGCATTAATGTCACGTCATAACTGGCTAGTCTATTTAGATCTATTTTTGGCGCCTTGATATTTATAAATCGTCTAAATCATAGCCATTAAGTTACGTTAGAATCTTAATATAGCAACCTTTTCTCTTCCAATTAATTTTAAATATGTGATACCTTCTAATAATAATAATGGTTATTGTTAGTTATCATTAGGGTTTAGGAATATAAATTACAATTTTTTAAGTAAGCATTTTTACGATTAACAAATTTGTTGTATAACATTTTTGTTTATTTCACAAGTTTTAGCCAGCCTTATGAGCGTCTGAAAAACTCACCCTTACCACTTCCCTAGAACACCTTTGTTTATTATAAATATAATATACGTTTGTTCTACATATTGATATTCCAGTAGAACTTCTTTAGACGATTGTTAAAACCGTAGCAAAATCATCAAAAATATAAAAAGTGTGTGTGTGTGTGTTTTTTTTTAACAACAGGTACGCGCTTGGCTACAATCTCACCTGGATGGTAAGTGACGACGAGGCTGACGATGTATCGCGCTTACCCACTAGATGCCTATTCACTCTACTCTTGAAGACTCCCAAGTTATAAGATGACGAGAAGACAGACGCCGGAAGTGAATTCCACTCCTTAGCCGTACGCATGATGAATGTGGTAACAAATCGCTTCGTACGAATTATGGGAATATCAACCATGTAAGGGTGGAAAATTTACGTTTTAGTAAAAATATAAACTAAAACAAAAAACATTGCCGCTCGTATTTACCCGATACCCTGTGGGGTAATTGAGATCATCCCGTGGGGGAAATAGGAATGGTATGTGGTAATTAAGAAAGACGTTTGATCGACCTTTCGTACATAATTACGAGGCATCTGAAATAATTTGTAAAGTTTAAATATTTTTATACAATCAACCAGCAGTACTATGAGCAATTAGGAGAGTAAGAGGTAATTAGGAACGTTCCAAATTACCCATCTAATGCCGTTCCCAATTACCCGAATCAGTCGATATACATAAAAATTGCCGCCACTCTCAAAAGCATTTTTTATTAACTTCAATCTATGTTGCATTTGAAAACAGATACTGCGTGTATGATAAAAGCAAAAACACAATACCTTCGAACTCAAAAATATGATACTTACATGTGTTATAACTGATGACAAAAATTATATCAAAAATACAAAAATAATTGTTCGACTTACCGTGACAATACTAGTGCGTTCTTTCAATTCCACTTTCGCATACGCAGTGAATGGCTCTGCATTCAGCCGTAGAATAGGTTCGCGACAGTGTAGTACGGGGAGAAGTACTATTTATCTAACTGTTTCCAATTACCCGCCGTTCTCAATTACCCCACTTTCCCCTAATATTCAAACATTTAATACGGAGAGACAGAAATAAGAATTATCCTCATCACAGAAAACTTAGTAATAATTCGACGAACGGAGGTGGAACTACTGAGAAAGCAAGAGAATTATTATTTAAATTTACTATTCGAATTAATAGCGATTAGTAGCAAACTAAACAATTAACTATAACTTATCATCTGGATCTTATAGTATCACATTCGCATACTACGGTCCGTAGTTAGACAGCTTTCCTTATTAATAGGTCCATTGGTGTAAGTAATTGCCCGATGCGGACTAAACTGGGACCATTACTGTGTACAGTTCGGCCTAAATGCACTGGAACTGCAGGCATAACTTTATTAATTGTCAAATAAGGCTATTAGAGAGCTGCGTTCAAGTAATTCAAGATTTGGTAATTATTTTAAACGTATCTTTTAATTATCTTAAATTATTGTAGTTAAGCTGAATTTAGTAAAAGACTGGCGTTATTTAAATACTAGAAATAATGATAAATTGGTCATATCATGTTTCAGGCTCCCTAAGACCACTAAAAGTGTTAGGTTTATAAGAAAGTCCCGAAGCATATTACCGATTTACCGGATAGGGAGTTAAAACACCATGTAAAGCTGGTTTTAATGTTTAAAAAGGGTTACAGGGTGGATTAATATGTGAAGAGATGGTGACGTCTGGAAATAACGTCACTCATGTGTATCTGCTACAAACGAATGTAATCTACGTATGTATTATATACGTTCGTAAAAATTTGTATGATGAAAATATAAACCAGATCGAATTTCTGTCTAGTTTTTTTCGATAATCGGGTTATTTTTCTATCCGATAGTAGTTTTGAAGTGGTAAATTAAAACATGATATTCGAATTTCATTGGAAATTTGTTAGTATTTTTTCGTTCATTTTCGTTACTCATTTTTCATTATGTAACCTTACTGTTGTATAACATGTATACTTTTTTTTGTTCATAAACAATATTGTATAGTATTATGTCAATGTGAGGTTAAATAAATAAATTTATTATTATTATTATTACGTAAATTGACCAATAAATAATTTATTTAGATTTAAAAAAGGAAATTTAAAACCATTAGGAATAAATATAATATTGTATTTTTATTACAAACTAGCTAGTGCCTACGACTCCTTTTTTATGAATTTTTTTTTATTGTGTTCTGAATACTAAGTTTTGTCTAAATTTTTAGCGGACATTAATTATCGTAATTGTAATTCTGTTATTTATTTTATTATAGACCTATGTCACTATGGACAAACGTATATTATTATATGCAATGTAAATTATTTGCAGCCTAGGTACCAGTAAATGTATCGACAGCAATTTTCGGTCATTTTAAAGCTTTGCCTAGACAAACAAATTCATCATACTTCCTTTTTTACGAACTAACTACGTTATTGACCTAACAACATCTTAACAGCTTCACCGGACTTCTAAGACGACCGGACTATTAAGACATTCAGCCGATTTTCACACCATACTTCCATTTTTTATAGCTATCCTCGTATAATTTTATTATATTGGTATTGATTTATTTTTATGTATAAGATTTTTATTCAATTCACTCTCTTAAAACACATCAGTAGATGGTGGTGCAGCGCATCAAAATCTACATAGCCTAGCAGATTTTTACAAAATATGTATTGTGAGATGCAAACGTTTTAATCACAATAAATAGTATTTCTGATAAATAATAATGAACGCACGTAAAATCAATAGTACAGCCAATGCTATATGTAATAAGAGTATTTTTTTTTTCGAAATAAACAAGAAATAAAAACCTAATATATACTTATTACAAGTGTAGCTTCGTACTAATATAACGGTCCGAAATAAAAGAGATTACCTCTACTGTAAATAACAACAAAAAACGTTCTTTATGTTATTAGAATTTAATGGTGTTAACAAAAATACTACACATTTAATTAATCTGATACCTCTTTGAAGAAGGTTATCTCTGGAATGAAATACCGATATGGTTCTAAAAATTAATTAAGTGCGAGTGGTCGTTTTTAGGATTATTGTAAAGAGGTAGGTATATTTTGAAAGTGAAATAGAAAATATTATAATGTTTTTAACTTTTTTTTAAGTCGTGTTTGTGATAGTATTATGTATTTAATAGTTATAATATTAGAGTGAGTAATACGGTAAAATAAATAGTGACGTTCATACATCTCATGACTTTCGTAGTTTCAAAAATAAGTGTATCAGGAACTATTCTACTAAACAAAACAACTTCAATGTTTCGCATCTGCCGGGCGTCTCGTGACGTCTTAATTTTTTTTAACTTAACTTTACATAGTCCGTTAGCATATATAAGTTACTGTAAAAACCTTTCTTACCTTTAAACGAAACATTTTAATCTATAATGCTATATCTATAATGCTTCAGTAGTTAACACGGACACCGTGTCGATGGACGTAAGTACGAATACTTGCGAAAGAGCCGAAACTTTGTGAAGCTAAAACATCGTGATGAGATCATATGGTTTTATGTATGTTTCTTTTATGTTATCATATGGTAACAGTAGGAAATTTTCTAAAAACGTTTGGTTAGCTACCATACTAAAGCTTATGATGTGTCTCCGAACACCTAAACATGTGTTCCGGCAACTACATTTAAGAACTTATATATAGGGGGACTTATAGGCTTAGCGTGTACCGTCTTAGACTAGATCGTAGGTTAAGTGAGATTGTGACCAAATGCAGAAAAAATAAGACAAAATAATATACGTTTTTCTACATAGTTTTCCATGTACAAGAATTATATTGTATTCAACAAAATATACTGTGCACGAGGTATTGTCACCGGTGCGCGTGAAACTCCATTCAAATAAAACTTACATTATCGTCAGCCATGCATTATTATTGAGCAGACACGCCTGCAGGCGTGCAGCACGTGTCGTTCAAAGTGCTGTAACAAGTGCACCACTTTTCAAGCGCAAAAAATGTTTTAAACATAAATAAAATTGAAATGGAATATAAAATATAATGTATTTATTACATTTTCTAAATAAATTAAGGTTATTACCCTTAGATTAAAGAGAAAGAAGGATTTAGTTCAATAAATTTAGATACTGTAACATTAAATACAAATGATTCAGAACGCAGGCTTTAAGGACATCGTACTTCGACAAATCTATTTATATCAATCACTAGACACGTGATGTGTATCTTATACACGCTTATTTTTTAATTTTTACATTACCGTCATCGTAACTAACTAGTTATGCTAAAATTAAATACATTTCCTATAAATGCGTAGGACGTTGTACCACAGTCACATAAGCATTCACAGATCGATTGTCATCGGACGGTCAAGATATCTTCAGCTCTCGACATCTCGCACCGTGCCCCTTGAATCACCTGCAGTCATAGTTCATTCTTTCTTGGGGTTACTGTCTGACTAACATTGTATACACTAATTTCTCCGCTTGTAAATGCCGTAGCCTGATACTAGATGATGTGTAGACTTACTTGATCAAATCTAATTGATAGTTCTTAGAATTAGCGCATTGAAACAAACAAATGATTACAATCATTTGAACTTTATAATATTGGTAAATATATAGCCACGATATCATTAGTTATTTGAATCCTGATAAAAGGTCATAGAACGCAACTTTATTCCCAAAGGTATCAATGTCGTCTTAGCCTTTATTTATATAAATAAAAGAAAGTTATATTTTCGTACTCTATTCTCTGCAGACAATATCAATCACTACTCACATAGTAATTGTAACTGGACAGGAAAGTAATAGAAAACCAAATGCAAAGATATACGAATGTGTAATATAAATATTACAGATCACAATAAGCGGCTTGCGAAATGAGATGCGTAGTCCCCAGGCCGGCGATTGTCACATTGGTAAGAGAAATGAGTATTTTATGCAATCCTGATCTTAGATAACACAGAGTGAGGGTGCTGAGGCCTAGATAGTCGCTTTATTTTAATGCAAACCGACAACAAATAACGAATAAATATTCCTTTTTTTATTGTCGAGCTGTGACGCGAACACTTTGATTTGGGGTGAGACGGGAGGGGTCGAGCGACGAATTGTGGTCGAGATTATACTGGATAGGACACGGTTTTATATTACTGTCTGATATTCGAGTGGTATCAGGTTTCATCAATACTTCGAGGGTGACGACCTATGACGGTTCAATGTCGTTCAGTTTTGCAAATTGTTTGAAAGCGAATCGAAGATTGAAAATCGTTGAAGTGTTTCTATTAAATCCTTTTTGTAACGAATAAAGCTAAGTGGTATTTTAAAAACATCAGTTTTGTGCGTCTGTAAATTATAGAATAGTGATAATAATAGTAAATGTAGCTATATCTAAATTCATGATATATATATATATATATATATATATATATCATATAGGAGGTAAACGAATACAGGCGGGTCACCTGTTGTCAAGCGATCACCGCCGTCCATAGACACTAGCAACCCCAGAGGAGTCGCACGTGCGTTGTCAGCCTGTATTTGGGAGAGTGGAGAGAAATGGGGAGGGGTTAGAGGATAGGGGAAGGGAGAGGAGAGAGGAGGTTAGATGGGTCTCCGGCGCTCTCACTGACCGAACGAAACGCAACAATGCTAGCACTGTTATTTCACGTCGGTTTTCTGTGAGAAGGTGGAGCTACCCCGGGTGAGCTGACCCATTAATGTTGAAACCAATAATAGCTTCAGCGGGACTCTACCACCTACAAATATATTGAAATAGTTCTCATCATCGATCATAATCCTAATTGCAACTAATATTATAAATTTGAATATGAGTTTGTTACGTTAAAACGCCTTAATTGCTTGATTGATTGTCATGAAAATTTGTATGTACTTCACTGATGACTGGTGACTTCTTTTCACACAGAAAATGTATGGTTCTCAAGAGGTGGATTAAATATACTTTGATGCGAACTAAAGCACGAAGAAAAGCTAGTTTCATAATAAATGGTTTGATTTTGAGTGGTTTTATTTCAAAACTAGATGTTCCTAAGACTTTGTCCGTGTGTAACCTTAGGTAAAACAGCGATTAATTAAGTCATATGAATTTGTTAAGTCCATATAATTATCTACTTTTTTCTCGCATCTAAGACGCGTCGTTATTGTAGAATAACTTTTAATGGACCGAACCAACTTTAATGAAACAAAGGCTAAATGTTATTCGAAAATATACTTTATAATTTTTTTAAGAGGTTTTATCATGAACACAGTATTTTAGTAGTGATGCGTCTTCATACAATCAGACAGGCATTTCAAAAATTGATTTAAATTAATTTTGTTACTTATTCCTAAACTGCTACTTTTATTTACAGAAATTAAAAATATAGAAACACTAGATTTACATTTTTATTATATGTCTATATTTTAAGAAGCAGTAAATATTGTAACTGTTCGCACTAATAATAATCATCATAACAATAAATACTTGAATATGAAACTAACCTTAAATCAAAAGCAGAAACTTTTACCATAGTATGTTTTTACTGAAACTTCACACAGTGTATATATTGTCTTTCCCATATCCCCCAACATTAGATACACGTGTTTCTTATAGATTTGAACTGAGGCTGGTGGGTTCACGCGACCGGGCCATAAAAACAATCAGGTTCAATACTTGCCCGAGGATTGGATATAAGAAACAGTCCCACTGCACTCTGAGGGATCCGGAAAACTTCACTTTTTATAGGGGACGAGAAATTATGTTCGAGTGATATATGGCGACACTTCTGCTTTCGAAATTTAAACGTATCGGCTACGTAACGGTTACATACGTAGACGAGGTGGACTAGGTTGTTGAACCTTAATAAATTCTATATAGAAATTATACCTTTGGACAATATTCTATCGCATATTACTATGCGAGCTGAAATATAAAAATTATCTCTATGCATATATATAGAAGCAGTGGTGAAACGATGAAGAACATCTCCTCCTTTGTTTTTAAAGCGATTTCCTGTATTTGTGTTGTTTTTTTAAACAATAATTTAATTTTTTTTTCTCTATTTTTGAAGTTCGACTGAACGAGCACTCGTATCATTCAATAGTGAATTTAAAATAGTATAAACAATTTTTCAGACTTCTTTATCGAATTTTATGTGCACTCACTCTATACATTTTTCACATTTGCAATAATTTTGCATTATAGAAGATACTTGACTTTTAGAGAAAGTCGTAAAACATGTCAAATCCAGAACAAGAAAATATTACTTATTTTAATATAATTTTATGTAAAAAATTGGATGTATTTTTATCTAAATATTCATTGCAAATATTATTAATTTACTTTATTAAAGAACGGTCATAATGAATGAAATATAAAAATTAGATTTATATTATGTACTATCGTTTTGTTTCATTCCTTCTATACACAGTAAGAGGCGACTATTTGTTAAATATTCGGTTATTTAAACACATTATTTAAAGAGAACCTGCATGTACTAATGTTTTCTAAACTTACATTAGCACTATTTTCGTAACAACCATATGTTGTCTAACTTAATAAAACATTTATAAAAACGTGATTATCAGGTGATATAGCGTTCAGATATGTCATACATTTTTCCGTTTTCTATTTGCGTTAGTGATTGTAGATAAGCAACTTGGCTAGGCCCCCTGGTCAGAAGTAGTCCGGTGTAGCTGTTAAGACCTTGCTAGGTCAATAGTGTAGTCAGTTTGAGAACAAAAAAAAACTGGTCAGAGCATAAGTCTATGATTTAAAAAAAGGTATGTACTATTTAAAGATTCTTGGGTTAAGCACACTAATCGACTGACGTAAATAAGTAGTCTTTGAAATCATGTAAAGAGCATCTTTGGAAGTTTACTTAACATACATTAAATTGGTAGTATTAAAGATAAAATCTTCGTAAAGTTTATCTTGATCAGATTACTGCTCATCTCATTGGAACTGGTAGCAGATTGTGGTGATAAAAGTTGCACGACTGATCGCCCTGACCTCAAACCTGAGTCATGAAAGTGGAACATGAAAGTATTGCCAAAACAAATACTGTAATTTAAATATAACATTTGTTGCAGGGTTATACTGTTAAAATATGCTAGTATAAATATTGTTTTACCGAATTTCGTAAAAGCAGGATAGTATTTTCGAATTGGTAGGTATGTCTTTTTTTGTATCATAGGAGTCAAACGAACAGTTAGGTCACCTGATGTTAAGTGATCACCACCGTCCATACACACTTGCAACACCAGGGGTTGCCAGCCTGTGTTACGTGGGGGGGGGGAGCGAAGGGAAAAGGAGAGGGAGAGAAAGGAAATAGGTGAGAGGAAGGATGGGAAGAGGGGGAGGGAAGGTGAGAAGTGGTGGGTCTCCGGCGCTCTCACTGACCGAACCAAACGCAACAATGCAAGCACTGTTACTTCACGTCGATTACTTCACCGACCCATTCATGCTGAAACCAGTTATATGAGTTCAGTGTGGCTCTACCACTTTATTTATTTATGTCTATTTCTTTTTCTTTAACATATCTGTGTTTTATACGATTTCAAAGATTTTACCATATTAGTTTATTATATTTGTATGAACAATGTAGGCTATGTTTTATATGTACATTTGGGTAGAAGGTTTGTAGAGGAAAAAATATTAGAGAGGAGGAATAAAAATAAGGTTTTTGATAATCAACTGAACTCAAATGAACCACTGGTTTTTCGAACCCACTGAATAAATCCTATTGTTTTGCAATAAACTGTTTTCTTTTTTCCTAATGCTTCTTATTTAAAAAAAAAACAGATAATGTTCAATATGAACATATTCGTATAATAATGGATATCTGTTTACGCATAGTCTATAAAACTGTTGTAAGCTAGCCATCGTCTAGTTGTCGAAATTCTACCATAAGTTTTTTTCAAGTTTCAATAATAAGTAAAAAAAAACATTTTTCAAAGAATCTTATATTCATAGTACTAAAGTTCGTCAATATCCACTAAAGAAAAAAAAATCGGTTGGAAACAAAGGAGAAAGATGTGCTAAATATTTGTATCTATCTGTATAAGAATAGAGCATACATTTATGTATCATACTCATACACTAACGGGTCCGACGGAAGTTGTCCCACTCTGATGATAAAAAAAAATTTGAAAAGTATTCTAATCCTCCTCAGAAATCACTTTACCTACCGATAAAAACCAAATGAAAATACGTGCAGTAGTTTTTGAATTACTCGCGAACAGACAGAGAGACGTGGCAGAGGATTTTGTTTTATACTGTTGTGATGTACTGTTTGAACGTAGTCTACAGGAACTACTCGATGTAGGTGCTTAAAAACTGCATATAGATTTTTGCATTAAGGAGATGATCAAAATTCAATACTCGTATTCAGTACTTGTAGTAACAAGTTCAAAGCCTCAGGCGATAGTCGAAAACTCAGAGAGCCGACATTCTTCGAGTTAAATCGAATTATTTTTTTTTTATTTCCATCAACGGAACCTTTCGACTCGTTTTGTGACACGCGCTGCCTGGGGCAGTCCACGAAAGTCCTTTAATGCAGGACTCCATTTGTCGAATGTTCGTCTAATAGAGAAATTCCATTTAAAAACTTTGTTACGCTTTTCAAGGGGATGCCATTTTATTACGTCCTTTAATGTTGTACGTTGCTTTCATCAAAGCAATTACTGTACTTGAATTTAAAGATTACGTTTTAGCTAAGGTTAACCTAATTGTGGTCTTTTAGTTTTTTTTTTGTGTATTTGGCGGTTAATAATACCTACTATATAGTCAGTTATCTGGCTACGTCTTTATTTTTTTTTCATAGGAGGCAAATAGACAGGTCGGTCACCTGATGTTAAGTGATTACCACCATTCATAGACACCAGCAACACCAGAACAGGAGTCGCAAGTGCGTTGCCAGCCTTGTGTTGGTGGGGAAGAGGAGAGGGAGAAGAGGGAGGTGGGCCTTCAGCGTTCTCACTGAACGAACGAAACGCAACAATTCAAGCACTGTTACTTCATGTCGGTTTTCTGTGAGAGGGTGGTACTACCCCGGGCGAGTCGACCCATTCATGCCGAAACCAGTTATAGCTTCAGCGTGGCTTTCTCACCTACAGAATTAATGAGTACAGATTATATTTGATAATATAATATTCCAATAGGATTTTTTTGCCAAATTTCATTAGAAATTGTTGTACAATAATCGTTCTAACATGATTGAAGGCCAAACATGAAAACAAACATACCTATACATTTTATTATTTTCCACGTAGAGTTTTATCCACGATAATATTGTAAATCCTGAGGTAATGCTGTCTACCTTTGTATTGCTTTTTTACGACTGAATTTCTAAACAGAATGTGATGAAAATCAACAAAGATACCTTGATACTTGGAAAAGGACATATTTTCTTAAGCCGAAAATGTGTAGATAGCGGCTATGGCTTTGTTCGGCGAGTAACTTTTATATTTAATTCAAAAAAAGTAGATTTGTATTTACTGCCCAATGAAGTGGGTACGGATCAACTAGTAAAGTATAAAAAGAAAAACAAAATATCACGGATAATAACAGTCTTCTTCGTTAATAAAGGTATTAGGTTAGTACATTTAGTTATAAACTTAATTATAGTTAGTTTAGGGAAAAAAGTTTTAATTAAATAATTTCATTTTGAAAACAATGTACATTTCTTTTTCCTTTATAAACGAAATCTCCGCAGGACGATCCTAATATTTATGCTAATAATATACACTAATTAAGGATCTTTACCCTCACGATTTTTTTATTTTGAAGTCTTTGTAATTAGGAAGAATTTAATATAAGTTAACTAAACTTTGCTAAAGTAAAGAGAATTTTTGTTTTATTCAATTAATAAGATATTATAATTTTATATCTATTATTTTTCCTCCATTAATAAAATATGTAAATGATAATATCACTCATTAAAATAATAATACATTAAAAGTCTTAATGTTATTTAATTTTTTTATTGATAATGTAATTTAAGTGGTCGTAATAAAGTCATACATTCGATCGACGCGATTTTCGAACATGCTAACTACTGCGCCATGATCGCTTCTAACTACTAAACCAATCATCATAAAAAATTGTATACACTTTCAATGATACAGCATAAATCTTAGAGTACAAAAAGTACCCTACTCAAGGGATAGGTCAAATCTATATTAAGCTAGTCTCTTATCGTCTTTGTATCCCTTTTTAAAAGAACTGAGTGAACGGATGAGCTTGAAATTTGGCATAGTTAAAGTTTATATGGAGGAGAAGTACAAAAAGCTAATTATTTCACATAAAATGCATTAGAAGTACATTAAATTAATTAAAATATCCTTACTCACACTACTGCTTGAATTTTACACAACATATATATACAAGTAAATAAGAAAGACACTTTGACAGTCGTCATAATGAACTTCAAAAAAGTTTGCGAAGGAAGTTGCTATGCTCGACTGTATGTATTTTTTTACTCTTACGTTCCAATTACCCTTTTTCATCCTATATTCAATAATATTATTATAATATATAACTATTATTATAATATTTATAACATGACTTGAATTATGGTCGAATGTCGACCACTGGGTGCCCACTAGTAACAATAAAACCATCACTAATAATTAAATCATTTAATTATTTCACTTCCAATCAAGAAGTTTCAACGATAACGTATTTTTCCAGACTTAAAAACTCGTCGCACCCTGTTTTTCATTACTTCCCCTCTTGCATTCCTTTCAGCGCTCTAACGACGTTTAACTCCAAAAACATGTCGCGTCTTCACAGAGTGTATGTAAATTGGTAAATGTAATAAATTGCATACATTTATTTGGTAATGGGGTCTTGAATGTTAGGGTGGGGCGAGGGAATGACGTGCGTTGATTTGAGTGATCAAAGTAGTTGCATTAATGTGTTCTATTTAAAAATTCTTGCATAGAACAATATAGAATATTTAGACATAAATTGTACACATGCAGATAAGGCCATACAATCCTTAAATTTAATTTATAGTTTAATTTTATTTTTGTTTTGTTTAATTAATTATAGTTGAATTAAATTAGTTTAATGATTGGAATACTGCAATTTTACTTTTTCCAAAGTGATAAACAGTAATCGTTATTGGAACGAAGTTCCTTATCGCGCGTTGTGAAAGGGGGCTAGACGGAAAAAATTCTTACGAAAAGTTGTCACGACACTTTTTGCTATAGTAAGCTATTGTAAGCTGTGCGGCGTCGCATGTTTCTCTGTTTGTCTCTCTCTCTCTCTTATAGAAAGCAAGTCAGATATTTTCATTTCTATTTCGCATTGAACAGTGTGGTGTCGGGACGACTATTTTTGTTGAGTGTATACAGGTTTTTTGTAAATAATAGAAAATAATAATAATAATGATCCCAAACATATGTTTCCTACTTCAGTTACCACAAGCCAATTATTACGAAAATTCAGCCTACTGATTAAGTTTATATAACATTATATTTGTTAATAATAAAAAAAATATTATTATAACATAAAAAAAATAAAATTTTATTACAATTCCTTCACTAATTAATTCAAAGGAACTTCGTTCCATCCGGGTGTCCCTTGACACCTCTCAAGTTTTTTTTATTATTATTAGGGAAGTATTTAGTAAATTACTCGGTGTGAAATAAACTACAAATTTCTATATAAAAAAAATATAAATACCTAATATATTAAAAAATATAGTAAAATATAGTACATTTAATTATAAAAGATACTCTATACAATGATTTTTTTCTCAAACTGACTACGCTATTGGCCTAGCAAGGTCTTAACAGCTTCAACGGACAACAATGATATTGTAATTAGAAAGCTGTAGTTACGTTACCTACATTATATTTTGACAAAACAAATGGCACGATAACGCACACATACGTAAAGTAATATTGTAACGCCACACTATCTTAAATAAAATGTGGAAGTAAGATGGCATATTGTTTAGATACGGGTGGATTAACGAGGCTAGATCATGTTTGCTTTAAAATCGGCTGAGTGCGGCAAGCACTCGCCTTAGTAGTCCGGTGAAGTTGTTAAGACCTTGCTAGGTCAATAGCGTAGTGAGTTCGAAAAAAAAAAATCATGTTTGCTATCTAGCTAAGTTTTAACAAGGCGCTGTCAAAGCGCTTATAACGTATCTATAGCTTCTTAGTTACAATATAACTGACTGAATAGCTGCACATTCTGACGTTTTATTAGATACGAGTACACCTTATTTCTATCTAAATTTAAACCGAAGTGTTCTTTTATCCAATTACTGATTAGTTTCTAACCATGCAGACTGAACATTACTCTTTAACAATTTCTTCAGGGAGGTACATCCTACTCTTAAAACTCATGATTGGTGCTTAAAATAGATGTAGCGATTGTACTAGCGCAGTTAAAACTTACATACATTAAACCACGTAATTCATACCATTTGTATATAACTTAATAATAATAATAAATAATAATCGGTATCATAATTATAAAGACAATGATTTAAAGACTTTACAAAAATAAATCAACGAAGCAATAACATTATTTTGCTCTTCCTGCCAAAACATAGATAAGGCAGTTTAATTCATACCATAATGCAATATTTATAACAACAAAAAAAAAATTTGCTTTTTTGAGTTTTTGGCGGGATTTTAGTCTGCCATGTAGTGGATTTTATATTTTATTCATAATCTTGTGTTATTTGACTATATATTGTGTAAATTTGGTGGTGTTTTACGTAATATAGTTAGTTTATTATGCATAAGTGAAGTGAATGGAAAATAATAACACGGAGCATGAAATTCTGAGATGCCACAAAAACTCCCTGGAAGGTTCTAGCAAGGGATCCACCATCTTGTTAGAATATGTTTTCACACGATGCTTAATATTGGAATGATCACACGAAGTTTGTGATATTATTGACTACGTGAGAATGGCAGTAATAATCGAAAAGATTGATTGCCAACAATAAAGTTTAAAAAAAAAACAACAAAATACTAATCAAAACATTTATCTATAGCTGTGATAATGTACAACATTACCAGAGCACACGACATACGGGTCTATTCAAAGCTATCTGTGGTCATTATCAAATATCCAGTATAGGGTTCTATTGACAAAGTTATTTCTTTTGTGCCTGATGTAGTAGGGAAGTACGAAATAGTGAAGTATACTACAACTTAAGTATCTGTATATTTAAAACATTTTAATATTAAAAACCAAGTTGCCCTTTTGTGAATCTTTATAATAATGCATATATAAAAATATTTATTTTTTTACATTCACTTAAATATATAATATTGTTGAAGCCAAACAAAATAAAAGTAAAATATGAGTTGTTCCGTTACAATTAAAACTGTTAATAGGTTTATTCTATTATTATTATTATTTTTTATGTTTTACAAGTACGCGTTTACCCACAATCTCACTTGATGGTTAGTGACGATGAAGCCGACGATGGATCGCGCTTACCTGCCAAATGCCTATTCACTATACTCTTAAACACTCCCAAGTTGTATGATGACGGGAAGACAGGCGCAGGGAGAGAATTCTAGACCTTAGCCGTACGTACAATAAATGTGGAAGCAAATCGTTTTGTACGAATCCCAGGAATATCAACTACATAAGAGTGGAAACCCTCACGGCGTCTGGTCGTCCTGACTCTATTATGGTTTATGAAATGCAGATCATAATAAAATTAAAATGGTGTACTTTAAATTTTGATATTTATTAACACTATTTCTTTTATTATTTCATAGGAGGCATACGAACAGGTGGGTCACCTGATGTTAAGTGATCACCACCCTCCATAAATACTAGCAACACCAGAGGAGTCACAAGTGCGTTGCCAGCCTGTGTTGGTCGGGAAGAAAGGGGGGGGAGAGAGTAGGGGGAAGGAGGGAAGGGAAAGGAAGGGGAGTTGGGCCTCTGGCAATCTCACTGACCGAACAAATCGCAACAATGCAAGCATTGTTACCTCGCGTCGGTCTTTCTGTGAGAGGGTGGTACTAGCCCGGACGAGCCGACCCATTCATGCTGAAAACAATTATCGCTTCAACGTGGCTCTAACTAAAATGAATATTAAAATATATTCACTATAATTTCTTTATCAGCTACATACGTTTTCTTTAATGGAAACGCTTCTTTCTAATATTCTCATTGTTCTTATAAGTTAAAATCATCTTAATAATCGCAATTTAATTATTCTAATGCAATGAAGTACAAAACAAATGAAAAAATAAAAACAATAGAAATACATACAAATACATTGTAATAATGTGTTGTAAATAAACAGAAACACATAGAAAGTCATAATTTACATATTGAATAGAACGCATCAAGAGACAATCTTGAAAGTAATATTACCATAATTTAAATATTGAATAAATCACATTAAAACACAATCTTCATACAAATAGTTTTCATATTCTAAGACAATATATGATAAAAGACTTGAGTCGTGCCGTGAAGCTGTTTCCTCGAATAAAGCGTAGAAAATCGAAAGGAATATACCTAATGTGTCAAATAAAACAACACTCTCTCTCCCTCAAGGTACCAATTTAGTTTACGACACGTCAATAATATTATAAAGAGGGCTGTGATCTCCGGTTCCCCTATTTTAAAGGTCGGATTGTTCTGCTTGTCACGAACTTGGTGTTACGTGGTTCATAACATTCTATGTCGTGGTTTATTCCTATGTAATTCGTTTTAAATATTATATTGATTATAAAGAAAAGAGGTTTCAAAATAGTCTAATGTTAAGTATAGCCCAAGATCTTGCTAGATTTTAGATAAGAACCTGCTTAGTCTTATATTGTCATAAACTTACCAATATATATAATATATTTCTTATCCTATTATAAGGTCTTCTTTGATGTGTCTCCTCCTTAACGAAGTGTATTTTAGTTTGCAACAAAAACAGAAAATTAAGTTACTCGCAAAAAGGTTACTTGTCAGATGCTGGTTCAGGACTATAGCAAATACCATACATAAAGTGTGATATCAGCAATTATAATGAAATACCTAAATGAAATAATTTTCAGAACCCGATCAATATTTCTGGAGATTACAACGTAAATCTAAACCCACAAACTGTCTACATTTGTCATATTCTTGTAAATAAAACAGGAATTTCAAATATTATTGAAGAGAAAAGTTCTTTAGCCGCGTTAAGCGATTTTTGGTAGAGGAAAAACTTATGGGTTCGCGTCACCGATGATCTCGACATGCTCGAGACGTATTGCGCTAGTGTCAGACTAGTGATGTGTAGTGTGGCGGCCTGTGTGCATGTAATATTTATATTTTTTGTATGTGTGATTAACTGATAAGCTGTATACAAACGTATATAATTATTGCTCGAAGTTCCAATAAATGTACAAACTAGACCGATTTTAATAATTTCAATTTATAAATTAGGAAATTTAAATATTTTTTACTATAATTTATTTAAAACAATCAAAATAAAACGTGTTATTTTGACTGCCTCGTCTTTGTTTTCTTTAATAGTTTATAACTAGAATCTTTTGCTCTATAAAATTCTGATTATATGTTCGTAATAAATGTTTATTTTTTCTCTTAAACAATTCTTTCTCCCCTTCGTCGATCACAAGGCATATTAAAACTCCGAATGCTATAATTAAATAGCGCGAATGACTCATTTTAACGTCGAACACAAAAATGGAGGGAGTTTATTTAACTGACGACTAAATAACAGCTTTTATAAAACTATCATTCGTATTATAAGGAAACGGTGCACGAGGAAAGCGACCTTTCTTTATGAACACTAATAATAGATCAGTCTTCCTGTCGCCACTACGGAAGCATTCCGCCATTGATTTTTCCGCAAATAATACATCTATAAAATTTGTTTCATTCTTGCTTTGTTTCGATTCTCACCCTCATTCTTCTAACACTACAATGCCTTGGATATAAAGGTGGGTTTTGTATCATGCGACACATTGCGTTTTATATGTCGCACCACTAAATTGTATTTTAGATAGTATAAATATGTATAATGCTTAAAACTTAATATTTGTCAGATAATAAACTTTGTATTCTGTATTTTATGTTCATATTTCATAGAATCTGGTTGGTGTTGTTTATTTTAATTGGACAAATATACGACTAAAAAATTATAATAATCAACAAGAAAAAAAAAAGATTCTCTAATTTTTTTAAAGTATATTAGCTATTGCTCACGTTTTTGGCCTATCCTTTGAAAACAGTACAATTATTCAGGACAAAATGTACCCTGTATTATATTCTGTACTCCTGTGAACGTCTATGCAAAAGTTCATGATGAATGATTTGGTAGTTACAACGTGACAGCGTAACAAACAAAACATATTCGCATTTGTAATAAGTATTGAAAAAAATGTGGTTCACGTTTTTTGATTATTAGTATTGCAATTCTTTTTATTTCTATTTTCTTTTACATTCACAGACGTAATTCATAAATATTGTGCAGATTATATAACTTCTACAGTTACGACAATTCTATTGACATTTTTTGAAGACTATTTCCAAGATCATGCTTATCGAAGAAATATTTACGTACATTACTATTATTTAAATGCAAAATCGTCCAAAAAAGATAAAATTACTTTTTTTTTATTTAAGTAAAAAAAGATTACTTCAGATATATTAGTAAAAGAAACGCAGTGTTACAAAGTGCTCCTTAACGTTCCCCCGCATTAAATGTCGCACGGTTTTGAGTGCATTAGATTCGCTCAAACACATTCGCTGTCGGTTTCCTGGACGTCGGTCGACACGTGACTCCGAGTATAAAAGACTTCACGCCTGATCGGATCTCAGATATAGATTTGAATGGAATTGCCCGTATTGTGCTATATAACACTGGGGTGACTCGGTATAGGCATCATCCATGCGTGAAAAGATAGAGTACAGTTTCAATGGAATATCAAAGAAAAATATGTGGATGGTAATTAATTTTATCATTCACGTCAATATAAATATTTAATAGCATTTATATATTTCATATAACATTAAATTATTAAAGTTGTGAATACTGTAATTGCAAATATTTCTTATTGTACTCCGGGGAAGCTATTAAGACCTTGCTAGATCGATAGTGTAGTCAGTTCGAGAAAGAAAAACATTCTTTTATTTCATAACTTTTTTTTTATATCATAGGGAGGCAAACGAACAGATGGGTCACATGATGTGAAGTGATCACCACCATCCACAGACACCAGGAACAGCAGAGGAGTCGCAAGTGCGTTGCCAGCCTGTGTTGGTGTGGAAGGGGAAGAGAGGGAAGAGGGAGATGGGCCTCCGGCGCTCTCACTAACGAACGAAACGCAACAATGCAAGCACTATTACTACACGTCGGTTTTCTGTGACGGGGTGGTACTACCCCTGACAAGCCGACCCATTCATGCTGAAACCAGTTATAGCATCAGCGAGGCTCTACCATCTATAAGATTTTCAACACGAGAGTAGTAGCTTGCCCCAGAGAGACTTAAAATAGCCCTAAAACCATGCTACGATTTCATCACTATGATTTTCCTTCACTGAAAGCTTCAGCAAGGATTGGAATGTATGTTACTCGCTTCAATGTACTGAGTCATCATCGCTTCAAAACTTTACATCACTCTTTCTTCATCAGTTGTTAAATGTAACTATTATTCTCTGTACAATTTCAAAATTACAGTTTTCAAAGTAAAAGTTTTTTAAACTGTTGAACAATTTATAAAAAATAGTAGGGAACGTCACTAATGACCTTGACATGACAGTGATTCCTCAACGATGACCTTGACTCACCCGTCACGTATTGCGCTTGTTCCAAATATGTTATATACTCTACTCTATCATATGCGTGTTTTAATCTTTGGATAAGTCAAACCCTGTGATTTCGCATCACCGAGTACATCGACATGCTCGTGACGTTTTGCGCTTACGTCAAGCTAGCCGTGCATAGCCTATCATATTTTTGATTAATTAATAAGCTGTATGTATATATTAACTATTTCTCGGAGAACCAATAAATATTTTTTTCGAAAAGACTACGCTATTGACTTGGCAAGGTTTTTACAGCTTCACCGGACTACAAGCCAATAGATGTGAAATACAGACTAGAGTTAATAAAATTTCATTGACTAATGTAAATTTACAAATTATTATAATAAAATAATCGAGTCTATAAATTATTTCAAATTTCAAAAATATGCACAGTTATTCCATAGTTCTGAGATTTCCCTTCTGACAGGAGTCCTTATGACTGCCTTGACTTTTTTTTATTGAGTGATTTGTACAGATTACTGTAAATTAAATACATGTTTTATCTAAACGGTCACCTTCATTAAGTTAATAGTAGAGATTGATATTCCATGCAAATCGGATTCGATCCTTTTTTTATCTGAAGCTTCTTCACTGTACGTAATGTAATTAGGTAAGGCCCTAACCGAAGTCCCCTTTTTTCGAAGGGCGCTAAATAAGATGGGACATTTTCCGCCTCGGGCACTTTTGATGGTACTTTTTAAAGCTGTGTCACGAATTCGGAACCTCTCTTTTATTGGTCGCCATTATGATAATTACATTAAGGGCCGGCCGTTGCCGATACTCAGTCTTTCGAATTTGCTCTGTTGTTACGGTAAGGCGTCTGCCTCTTGAATATTGAGAAGCTCATTTGAGAAAATCGCACCTATTCCCTACGTGACACTTTTATTCTACTAAGCCCTGAGATATTAACTTTGGTTGGGGTCAAAGTGTGTGAGATTAAAAATTTATCCACGTCTTCCGACTTCCTAATTTTGTTTTTACCATAGATAACAATTTAATAGATACATTGTTTTATTATTAAGAGAATGATTCTAAATATGTCTTATATAAATTTGCTAAACATATAATTTAAATGTAAGTAAAGTAGTTCTTATGTTTAGTCACCTTTTGCTCCTAATATCTATATATTGCCCACAGAATGAAACTCTGTGAGTGCCCAAACGTTCTAAGAACATAAAAGAATACTCAAAATATAAGGTTTCATATATTTGAAAAAACTTTTTAACAAAAAATTAAACCGCCGAAAAAACTGAAAAGCAGAAAATAATAAACCTTTTACTTTATTCATCTTAATAACTAAGTTCTTGAACTAATATAAGTATACCTAAGTAATTTTAAGTCGGCGCCAATCAAGCAAATTAATTAATTACGTAAAGCGTGATGCGCGGCGGCGGCGCAGCGTGACACACCCGTTGCATGCCGAGCGCTTACGAAGCAACCCGAACGGGCACACACGTTACCGCTGGAGATCTCACATTGTGTTTTTAATTTGATTTGGTTATTTTTGTGAATTTAAGTAATCTAATGATCTTTGTTCATTGGTTGTTTGGCGCCGACTCAAAATTTCTTAGGTATACTTACATTAGTTTAAGAACTTAGTTATTAAGATGAATAAAGTAAAAGGTTTATTATTTTTTGCTTTTCAGTTTTTTCGGCGGTTTAATTTTTTGTTAAAAAGTTTTTATTTTATAATTTTTTGTGGCTATGATCTTACTAATTACTACAAACTTAATTTATTTGTAATACACAACTCAGAAGCTGAATTATAAATCATGCCCGGTTTTCTTACCCTTGGGGTTGCTTTTTTCATGTTTACATGTATATGGGATCAACTTCTGGGTATACTCTTTCAAATCAAAAGATAATAATTTAATTCGGACTATTCTGTCTAAAGGTATGCGCGGTCATAGACATAATCAGTGCGTGAATAATCAATCATTGTCGATTTTCATACTCTTAGGGTTGAAATTTTTTTCCCAAATTTAAATGGGACCAACTTCGGAATATACCCTTTCCAATAAAAAAAGAATTATTAAAATCGGACTATACTATAAAAAGTTATGCGTGATCATACATAAAAAAATATATATATATATATACGCGACGAATTGAGAACCTCCTCCGTTTTTTTCGTCGGTTAAAAATAAGTTGTGTGACAGCTCTGGGATCTTAATCTATGATAAGTTCGTCATATTTCGAGATTAGCCTGTGTATAGGTATCCAGCTGTCTAGAAGCTTGCTGGCTAGCATGATAGCAACCACTGACTATTTGGATACACTATCATATTATAGTTTTTTTTTTATATTATAGGAGGTAAACGAACAGGTGGATCACCTGATGTTAAGTGTTCACCATCGTCCATAGACACTTGCAACACCAGTGGAGTCGCAAGTGCGATGACAACCTTTGTTGGCGGTAGGGGGGGAAGGGGAGAGGAGAGGGGGAAGGTGGGGAGAAGTGTGCCTCCGGCGCTCTTACTGACCGAACGAAACGCAACAATGCAAGCACTGTTACTTCATGTCGGTTTTCTGTGAGAGGGTGATACTACCCCAGGCGAGCCAACCCATTTATGCTGAAGCCAGTAATAGCTTATAAATAGCAAATGTAACACGTTCTCTCGTTGTAGAAATGAAACATTAAAAAATGATTAAATATTCATATAAACGATACACGTAAATAATCACACTGGTATGATGTTTTTTCCCAAGGCTTCTTAGTATGCAGGCGCACACACATACTAACTACCACGGAAGTGAACTTAAGAAACACTGTATAATGTATTTTTTCTCATTTTCTCGCACGTAAAATACCTTAAATGTATACATGTTACTTTTCTATGCCGCTTTTTCGTTTTATATTACATAAAAGTTAGGAACTTTGTAATGATTATATCAGCCTCATTTGTCTTTCTCTATAAAAGTCAGATCTATACTTTAGAAAATATATAAGAAATATAAATTTAGACAATTATTTGTATATTCAAAGTAAGTTTTAGTTAAGTTGTAGTGGTAGAGCCAAGCTGAAGCTATTATTGTTTTCAGCACGAATGGGTCGGCTCGTCCGGGGAAGCACCACCCTCTCACTGAAAACCGACGTGAAGTAACAGTGCTTGCATTGTTGCGTTTCGTTCGGTCAGTGAGAGAGCCGGAGACCCACCTACCCTCCCCTTCCCTTTCCTCCTTCCCTTCCTGTCCCCCTTGCCCTCCTCCCAAACACAGGCTGGCAACGCACTTATGACTTCCCTGGTGTAGCAAGTGTCTATGGACGGTAGTGATCACCTAACATCAGGTGACCCATCTGTTCGTTTGCCTCCTATGATATAAAAAAAAAGGTAAATAAACTTTTTACTCAAAACGCAATTTATTCATATCTGTAAATCTGTGTACATACGTTAATGGATTTATATTTACGAACTCTCAGCGTCGTTCGTCTAGCTATACAAGAATAATTAATCTATTCTACAAACACTAGACAGTTTAGATAAATGTGAATATTTTCAATTGAAAACGTTTCTAGAAAATCAACAGTTGCTTGATACGATGACAATGAAAAACGAGGTTGCAATTAAATTCCACTTGTTTATTTTGATGGATGAAACGATATTTTTTTTCTAAATAAAGTTATTTTGTTTGTTAATAGTGCTCGAGTATTTCGTCGTTCGTAAACATTTTTGATTGCAGATTGATTTCTATTTATTTTAACGTTTGTTACATTACAAATTCATTTTATTTTAAAGCTTTTAGATCGTAACTTGAAAATTAATTAAAGTGATTACTGATTCTAAATATTTATTTAAATCTCAGTACGCCATTATAATATGTTTATTTGAAATGTAAATTGCTTTTAAAACATTAAATTTAAGATTTATATTCAATTAGTAGTTGATCCGTGCAACTTCGTCTGCACCAAATCAATTATTACTGGTTTCAATTGTATGTTTAAATACGAAAACTCTTAATAAAACCGATTGTAGCGACATCTACCGTTTCCAATTATGAATCCACACTATCCAAGGACTCAAACTTATACCCAGATAATATCTGAGATATATTTTTATAACAAGTCTAAAACCCGTTAAATATTAGGTACAGTTTCATTTAGACGTATTTTTCAACTTTATGGACATTTCATATGTGGTTGATAGTTACGCATTTAAACGTAATGTAGCCGTAGCTAAATTATAATATGCTGCACTTTATACTGATCGACGATAATTAATTGTAAATTTTGTTACATGTTTATGTATTAATTTGGAAAATAAATTACCACGGCTCGACAACCTTATGAACACCTGGAGTCTAATTTAATTGCAACCAAGTGACAGGTAATCGCGCTCACTAATTCCACTTCGGTTCTTCAAACACTATGTATAGCGTACAAAATGGGTCAATTAACCGGTCGTCATTTTCACGTATTGTTCATTTTAAAGCAGCGAGACATATTAAATCGAACAAGACCGTAACTCCAAGGTCGTGACCATAAAATATTAAGCGTTACTTTATATCATTTGCATCAGAAATAATACCTTATAGAGAACTATACGAACAAAAATGTCACGTCATCTCGACCAGTGTAACCACGCCTGCAGAATGAAACGCTAACGTGAGATACCGATCGTATTGGGTTTTAGAATTTTGCAGAATCACTAAACGGTCTATTACATTTATTTCAAAACCTGCCGAAGAAAATAAACCTTAACGGCTATTGAATACATTTTAAAATCCAACTCAACGTAATATTTCTTCCTCAATTTCTATATATTGCGTGAATTATCAAATCCTATCTGTTGAAATGACATAGCAAATAAATTCACAGTATCATCAACTAAGCGTAAATAAAGTTTTTATTGTAAGTATATTATTTGCAAACTTAGTTCATGTGCAAAATTTCAATGACTAGCCTTTGCCCGCGACTTCGTCCGGGTGGGATAGTCACTTTAGGCTAAAACTGACACACAGCGGAAGCTCTCAAGAGGAAAAAAACGATTTTGAATCGTTCTTCATTAGTGCTCCGCTCCGATTGGTCTTAGCGTGATGATATACAACCTATAACCTTCCACGAATAAATGAGCTATATTATATAGGTCTTCTTTACCTATGAAATTGTCATTTTGTAAGGAAAAATTTAAACGAATTTGTTTCATGTATTTTTTATTTGTATTAATCGAAGTAATCACCCATGCAATCAATGCATCTTTGCCAACGCAGTGGTAGTTTATTGATGCCCTTCTTAAAGAAATCTGCTGGACGGGAGGCAACAAATTCTTCAAAGGAATTTTGTACTGCCTCTCGGGTATTGAATTTTTTCCCGCTTTTTTTTCCCGCTTTAGTCTGTAACCAATGCTGGTCGGACATGTGCCAGCCTCTCCATCATTGTGTTCAGTTCTTCACAGTACACATTACAGTAATGCTCACCCTGTTTGGTAAGAAGCTGTGATGATTCACGTCGGCGCTAGACCACCAAACAGTGACCATCACTTTTCTAGGGGTAAGTTTTCGTTTAGGGCATTGTTTAGGTGTTGAACCAAAATGCAACCAACTTGCTGAGCGCTTGCGGTTATCAAACAGAATCCATTTTTCATCGCAGGTAACAATGCGGTTCAAAATTCCTTCATTTGTGTCTGTTGAGCAGTGCAAGGCACGTCTCAACGCGTACCTCGCGTTGGCGATCATTGAGTTCGTGGGGTACCCATTTGTCAAGCTTTTCTACCTTGCCAATTTGAGGCAAATTGACCAATATTGTTTTGACGCTAAATTCGTCATTGTCGACCAAAGTCTTTGGACGACAGCGAGGTTCATTTTTCAGGTTGAAATTCCTAGAACGGAACCGAGCAAACCAATAACAGATGGTGCGATGGTTTGTAGTGTTAGCTCCGTAAACGTCTTTGATGTTGCGTGCCGCTTGTGCCGTGTTGCTGCCACGACGGTACTCATATTCCATAATTACTCGAATTTTTAACGTATCCTTGATGACAAAAAAGATTGAAATGCGATGAAAATGTAACACTAATTAATAAACAAATGACGACTTTCGAAAAAAGAATTCCATGTTTTTAAAATAAAATTAATTTGAAATTAGAATTCTTAGCCAAACAAAAATTATTTTGATTTGAAATGGCCAGTACTGCAGAACGGCAATTTCATAGGTAAAGACCTATTATTGAAATAACTTTTCAAATCGGACCAGTTCCAGAGTCCCCCTACAACGTCACAAACTTTACCTCTTTATAATATTAGTGTAGATATTTTATAATTAAATAGGTGATATAATTGCAAAATATAATTTCTTATATTGTCACGTGGTAGTGATTCCTACAATTTCAAAATATAAAAAGTATATCTACCTATCTATCGAATCCCTTTAAACGAGCAATTCTGGTATATTTTTACAATTGTAAGGATTAAGGATCTCGGAAACGGCGTCATCTATTTTCGTGAAATTTAGTATGTAGGTAGTTGCGGTGACGATAAATGGATCTAGCTAGAATTTATTCATAGAAAACTTTTTAACTGAGTTTTCAGGCAATCAACAAATATAGCTAGAATATAAAGGAAAGTTTTGCCGCCGCTGTCAAAACAAAAATAGCTCAGATGGAAATCGATTGCTTCGAAAATCCATGTAACCTCAGTTCGAATCCGAGTGACAGCAGAAGAGATATCTATATATATATATTTTTTTTTTTGTAAAAAAATGTTAATTTTATAAGGCAAACCTACAGTTTATTTTAATTTAAAAATGTTTTTTAAAGAACCGAGCTACGCTCGGTCACCCAGGTACTAAAACTAAATTGACTATTTTATACGGATCACAATATTGTATAGTTAACTGCTTCTCGAATCTGTAATATGACAACGTATTTTTTTAACTGTTGTTATAGTTTACCTTCCTTCCTTTGTAGTTTGTATGTAGATGTATGCTATATACAAACTCAAGACACACAGTCTTGAATAAAGTAGGGCTCAAAACCGTACCGCAAAAACTCCCTAATATACATACGTGGATATAGTTATACGATAAACTTATGATTTTGTAAATTCGACCTTACCTGAATTAGTTAAAGCTGTTTTTACAAGGATGTAAGCGACGTGAGACTATTAGAAATGAGTGCATTATGTATGTTTTATTTATAATTTTAAAATCAGTGCGATATTTCAAAATTGTATATTGTGAGTATATAATAGTAATGGTTCAACCATTACTATTATTTATTTACATATAAACATTAATAAACCTCTATAAGCTTTAATGAGCATATTTTTCTTTATAAGTTTTCATTTCTATCGTAGTGTCATAAATACTTATTTTTTATATTTAATACCGGTTTATGCGTGTGAATAAAAGTTTATATTACTAAGTATGGAACAAACATAAAACATCTTTTCTTTATGTGAAAGCAAAAACTCTTAAGCCCTTTTAGCGTAGTATTTGCAATAAACATAATGTCTTAAAAATATGGTGGTATAATGGCTGCAATTCATTATAATATAGAAATGATTTATTAGTGAATTCTTCAATTCTAATAAGATTTTTTGACTCGTCACATTTATTAAGATTGAAAGGAATTTCAAAAGTAACTGTATGATATCAAAAAAGATAAATGTGATAACTTAAAACTTTCAAGCTTCAAATAATTTTTAAATCATATCTCAACTGTATTTTGTGAAGCCAGATGGAAAGTAACTGAGCTACTTTTTGTTTTATTAATAAATTTTGCTGTAATTTTAAAACTTCAGCTACAGTTATTTCAAAAGAAGACGAATCTCTTCAAACCGCTAGACGTTATTTCTCTAGATTGCTACAGTCTTTTTAGCATGTAAATTTTATCTATTGGGGTTACAGAAGGTTGGTATTACGTATATATGAAATGTATAAATTCCAAAGTAAAATTTGATGTTTTATTTTGACCTCTTCATTAAAACTAGAAATTGTGCTTTTACTTCGGTACAGTTACCTTACTTTATTTCAAGACTATTAACATATGCTTACATTGTAACAATTGATTTAAATTATAATTCTAATCTCCAATTACTCTATAGCAAGATGTAGGTTTCTTATCAAAAGTATTTGTGTCATTGGCAAAGGCCGATCCAACCTAGGACATTTTGGCAACTCCAGAGGTAAAAAAATCGATAGTTTTTTTTTGTTTTTAAAGATAACTTCTTTACGCACGCTTGACTTGGGGAGTAAGCTGGTGGATGCGTTACGAGAACGTTACGAAAAGTATAACCAGGCGAGGTGAACAGAAGTTGAGAGGGAGATATAAGTTAGTGAAGATAGCCTAGTTAGTAAAACCCATAAGAAATTTAAATACTTATAGAAGCTTAATATATGTATATACATACATATACATGCAACCAAAGAAGTTTTACTTCAGTCGAGTTCAGTCAAAAGTTCTAGAATTATCTGTTTATCTGGTATTTTCATTTACTTCCTGAATATTATCAAACAAGGATGACCATTACGAAGCAATAATATTTGCAACCAGATTAAAATTTGTTTATACATTATCTTTAGTCTAAAAAGATATCACCATATTGTTCTTATAAAAGCTATTTATTATTATTTCGTTTAAAACAAAAAAACACGGACATGAAAAGGCTTTATTGAAATGACTTGTCGAGTAACTGAGGATTCAGCTCATTGAAATGATGTCGGAATATTCATTCTCTCGAAACCATCACCTGCGCCTCGGAAATCCTTTATAATTCTTTTTATATGTATTCTTATCTAGAATCATATGAGAAAATTGCTTACAGTAAAAGTCGGTAAATATAAGAATGTATAAATATTAATTCAAACTTTTAACTTTACAAATAAGTTCTTAATAACTAAAGAAATGCTATTTCCTCGGTCCGTGTAAACCAACAAAATTTCTTGTACAAAAGAAACGAAGTCCAATTTAAGAAGAAACGTTGGCTTATTATTCCTTATTCCATCCTGTTTTTCTCAACAAGAGAAACTAATCTAAAGAAAATTTTCGAGTCCCGGTGAAGAAAATAAGCTTATAAGGGAGTGCATTTTGTTCGCACGAATATCGTCTAGGAATATGGCTGCGAACAAACTTGAAATTAAAGTTTTCCCAATGTTTTTTTTACATTGGGACTATATGGTTACTCTACACTACAAATACACACTACAAATAGACATTACATAAGACATAAGACTACAATTACTTCCAACATATCACAATTAAATATAAATCAATCGCCAAATATATGTAACCGCATTATAACAGTACGACTGGACCACAATTATTTGGTCAATTCTTTTTTTTTTTTTGTAATTATTAGGACAAGGTTTGTTTCAAAAAGATGTTTATAATGTCGTCCGAAAAAGCAAAAAACAATGAACACTAGCCCTAGTGTTCCTAGATCTCCCGATCTTCGAAAATATCGACGGAATTAACAAATTAATGTTCTGTTCCCATTTTATTACACGGTCGTATTGTAATGTGGAAATTTGGTCTCATTTCTATCTTTTTTTTTTTTTATTGAAGCTTCGATGTGGCAATAAGGTAAATAAATATTCACGTATTTGTATATCTCTATGTATGGAACGTACAGAGCGTTGTTCGCTGTTAGTAGAAAATTAATATAGAAACATTTCATTAAACAAATTTACCTTAAGACGTTTAAGCATTTACTTAATTTTACTCTCACGAACTCGTGTCTTCTACTCGTCTAACTTTCCTTTCTCTAATGAACTGCAGGTAATATTAAATACAAACTTTCATGGTTTTACCAATTTTGTTTGAAGTTTTGTTGATTCAATTAAGTTTATGCTAAAATTGCGAAACATAATAGTATTGTACTTTTTTTCTGTAACTCATCTCATTTAGTTAATTAACTTTAGCTAATTGGTATTCATTAAATATATACGTTTGTAAGGTATTATGAGACTTCTTAGGCAGTGGTGTATCTAAATAATACTTTCTAGAACATAAGAAAAAAATTAATTAGGTACAAAGAAGAAAGGGAAAGTGGTTATTTCAAGTTCGGTATCAGACACATTTAAACCAACTTTAGAGTATCAAAATAAATAAGACTTTTGTTTTTTTTTTCTTTTTTAACTTTATTTTTGGCAATCAATCTTTCCGATTATTACTGCCATTGTCACGTAGTCAATAATATCACAAACTTCGTGCGGTCATTCCAATATTAAGCATCGTGTGAAACCATATTCTAACAAGATGGTGGATCCCTTGCTAGAACCTTCCAGGGAGTTTTTGTGGCATCTCAGAATTTCATGCTCCGTGTTATTATTTTCCATTCACTTCACTTATGAATAATAAACTAACTATATTACGTAAAACACCACCAACTTTACACAATATATAGTCAAATAACACAAGATTATGAATAAGATATAAAATCCACTACATGACAGACTAAAATCCCGCCAAAAACTCAAAATAAGACTTATGTAGTTTCAAAAGGGTAATTAAATGTTATGTGTATTCACGTAATATTTTTGAAGTATTCATAGAGTATAGATCGGTGGGATCCTATTTGATAGGGTAACTAATACAGAAAGTGCACAACCCCTTCATGCTCCGTTGGGGAGGATCAGACAGAAAAGCATCTCTCTATTACTATATTTAATAACTCCACATTTAATGGATTATCCATTTCGTTATTGCTCTCAGTTACATGTGTATCGACTGTACCGTTCGTAGAATTTATATCATGCAAACGTTTTTAAATTTTACTTTTTGTGGAAATAGCTCATTGTACTGTACTTTAATCTACATTTTACCTTGATTTTATTGATAAATCTACCACATTTAGTAGCAAAATTTACACTTGAAATTTTAAAGGTTAGGAACTAAAAACGAGTAAGTTATTTGCAAAATAATTGCAAAGTGACTTTAACGTAGGTAGGTAAGTAGAGCCACGCTGAAGCTATTACTGGTTTTAGCATGAATGGGACGGCTCATCCGGGATAGTGTGGTACTCTCTCAGAAAACCAACGTGAAGTAACAGTGCTTGCATTGTTGCGTTTCGTTTGGTCAGTGAGAGCGCCGGAGGACCACCTCCTTTCCCCACGTCTCTCCCTACCCTCTCTCTCTTCCCCCAAACACAGGTTGGCAACGCATTTGTGACTCCCCTGGTGTTGCAAGTGTCTATGGACGGCGGTGATCACTTAACATCAGGTGACCCGCCTGTTCGTTTGCCTCCTATGTCATAAAAAAAAACTGTAAAAATATTAATTGCTTATAAAATATATGAACAAATGAAACAGTTGTTTTAGTTTGGAATACAACTTTATTGAAGCAGATGTTCTGAAACAAAATAACATTCCGTGCCTATGAAACTTTTTGTCAAATTAGATTCATCATCACGCTTGAACATTTTCTACATTCGAAACTTTGTGTTTATCGAACAGAATTCGAGGGAACGGTTTTATTATGTTTTCACTTTATTCGCCGAGTAAACTCCTTTGGGTAATCATCCGGCAGCGTTTGGATACGATTTACGAACTATTATCGTTATAAATAGAGAGTTGAAATGTTATCGATTATGAAAATTCATAATGTATTTCTATTGCTCGTGGGAAATTATGCATCAAAACAAATATACTTCGTTATATTCATTTTGGGTTTACCAAAACGGTTATTGAAGATCCCAAAATACTCATAAAAGACATTAAGAGTTCGTGGATAAAGTAAGTGTGTATGTAAAATTTAACCTCACGGTTTGTTCTTATAAAATTGATTTATCTTTTCCTTTCACTAGTTCTGTTAATTTCTTTTGATTACACAATTACCATAGTACATAATTTAGTTAACCTATTATGTATACATTTATTAGTAAACTAGCATTTACCCGTGGTGTCGTAATTCGTAGATTTTAACAAAATTCCACTCATTTTACATGCTGATAATGTAGCTATCCATAGATGAAAGAATTTTTAAAATCGATTAGGTATATTGAGTATTTTTGATACAAACAAAAAATGAAATCTTTGCTCTTTATAACAATGTATAGAGCTTCGAAATATCGGCGTTGTCGTTATTTTTACATGTCATGCAAATTATTTAGTATCTCATAATTCATTAGAGTTACTAACTTCTTGCATTCGAAATGTTTTCTTAATCGATTTTTTTTTTCGAACTGACTACGCTATTGACCCGGCAGGGCTTAACAGCTTCACCAGGCTATGGTTTTTTAATCGATATTGTGAAAAATTATGAGTCATTATATAATCATTATGTAATCGTTATGAGTTATGAATAAAAGAATCTCAAGAATAGTGTAATTTAGAGTACAGGTTATTGCGAAATATTTCTTAAGCAAAAATACTTTAAATGTATAGATTTTCATCTGAAGCCATATCATGGTTCCTTTTATCACATCATTGGCATATTGAAGCACGTTCTAACACTAAATTCTTAGTGTGGGCCATTTAGCGGGCTCCCGTCGCATCGTACTCCGAACACCAGCTACGTTTTACAGTCAAGGCTTGCATTATTGAAGTACCCGACTACGTATGTAGTACGGAATGTCAAACCGCAAGAAAAAATATTTATTTAATAACTTATTTTGTAGAGTGGTTTTATTGTAAAATATGTAAACTGCAAAAAAGGGTTTTTATTGTGGTTAAAATTTTTTTTTACTTTCGTGTAGAAATGACTTTGATAAAAAGAACGTAGTATGTTCTTATATACAATAGCTAAACATATTTGCTACAATTAACACCACGTTATATTCGTGTTAGACGTGTAAATATTGATAAATCCATTTTCAACTTTTTTTTGCGAGTGTTTTTTTTATACCATGAGAATTAAAGATGTAAAAATGTTGACACATTTTACATGAAATTACATTAAGAATCTTATAGAATAATAGAATAAATTTATTATATTATAAAGTGACTCACTTGACACTGGCAGAATTCGTATCTATGAGACACCATTATTAAAAAGTGAAAGTTGAAGATTTTACGTGAATTGTTTTTATCATATCTTCAAATGAAATTAATGTTCTTTAATAATTAGTGTTCTTGCGATAGACGCAACTATTATAGTAATTTAATAAAAAAACAAAGAATCATGTTTACGAATAGGAATTTAATTACATTTATAATATAATAGCGCCTAAAGCTAGAAAATTAGATTTAATTTTATTAGACAAAACTGTAATCAAAGTAAAGTTTGTTTTATCCTAATATTTATATATTAATACGTGAAGCAAAAAAATTGTAACCCTTTTTAACCCATTTCCCGTCGACGGGTGAACTTTAAATTTGGCATAGTTAAAGTTTATATGGCGGAGAAGTGCAGAAAGCTGTTTATTTTATATAAAATGCATTAGAAGTATATTAAATTAATTAAAATATGCACTACTCACACTAATACTCGAATTTTACACAACATATACACACATGTCAATAAAAAAGACATTTTGACAGCCGTCAATAATTACGAATTTCAAAAAAGGTTGTGAAGGAGGTTGCTATGCACGACTATATATATTTTTTAACTCTTACGTTCCGATTACCATTTTTCAACAATTATATTATAAAATATAATTATTATTGTAATGTTTATTATCTTTTATGGTGAACTCACTTCAAATAATGAATTATTAAAAAAATGAGCTAAATAATACTTTGTATAATCAAAATAAGAATTTTGTTCATAAAAGTAATCCATGACTTAGATCTCCGCGGTTACAATGTTGTGATTCAACCTCATGTATCAACAAAAAATAATTTATTTTTCAAAAGCTAATGGTAGTATTGAAAACGTCTTTGCTTGGATTCACCACTTGATTGTATTGTGCATCCATTACTTTTCCAAACAATGATACTGGGCATACCACTATTTCTCATAATGAACAGACTACATTTAATTCAATATCACCTAATTTAAAATTAATTGAAAATTGTGTCATGTGTTGCGATAAATTTTTTTTATTTTCGTAAAGTTATGTTTGGTTAAAATTTGAGCTTTACCACGTGGTTTTGTTTCCAATTTATAATTAATATTCATTTTCATTTACACATAAAAAAAATTTAATGATTATATAATAAAGATAATGGCAAATGGCAAATAACTGGGTAGCCATGATGAAAACCTTTGATTATAGAAGTATACCCTTTGACAAAAGAACTTTAATAAAGTTCAAACTTTAAATAATCAATTAACTATGGTCGAATGTCGACCACTGGTTTTGATAATTGTACATTTGGAAACTACGTAATAATAGAGTTTGTTCTTTTGTTGCTAGTCTAGCTTCTTTAGACTGCTTAATTATGGAATCAATTGCAGTATTTGATACCAGTTATTTTCATTTTTGTTGTAACTATTAGTAATTTTCTGCACTAGTATTTGCTTCTCCTACGAAACGTTATCACCTTATATAATCAGCGTTTAATTACGTGACTACAAATTATATTTACTTAAGCTATTGCTATACAACCGTCCATTTAAAACCTTTTTTCGTGTCACACGCAACTTGGGTTCAGTACGTCAATAACGACTTTGTTGTACGCCATTATTTTTCTATTCTCACGTTAGCGCGATTAAATAAAGAGAACACAGTAATCTCGAATCAAACTAACTTCATTATATCAACAATTTCGTGACCGCGCGAACACTGAAATGCTTTCATTTACGGAAATTGATATGCGGCTGAGTTTGAAAGTTGTATAAAGGAGTCCAGTGGCCTCGGAATTTTTCTATAACTGTATTTACCTGAGTAATAACTTGGGGATAAACTTTTCGGGTTCGTACCGGGAGGTCCGTGGAGAAACTTTTCCGGGGCTAGTCGGCGAAAATGTAACTAAATCATATTAATGTTGCCGACGAGTTGTGCAAGTTGTTTCTTTAATTTGAATATTGGATCCGCTCGGCACCCAGCACTTTGGTGAGATTAAAATTTTGCACAAAATGCAATCGTATTTCGAATTTCTCCACCGAAATTGTAGTTATTTTTCTTATCATCTTAAAACGTACAGTAAAGTTTTTTTTGTTAGTATACATTATTATAACAGAAAAACAAACTTGAAAAGAAAACATCCAAATATATAAAAATCCAGTTGCATGATTTTTGTCCACTATAAACTCCGAAATTAGTCAATCAATCTTCACGAATGTTATCATTCATGTATCATTTACGCCAACTTATGAGATTGAATAATTTATATTTCGATTAAGGGCCTTAATATGTTTTAAATTATAAATTAAATAATTGTCATTGTTGATTATTGATATTAATTGTAAGTTACATCAGCCTCGAACAGATGGCGCTTTAAATTAGTTTATTGATAGAATGGTTTAGGTCTGACTGTTATAAATATTTCATAGATGGCGCCACGTTTTAATTTAGAACTTCTTTTTCAATAACTAAGTCACAGAAACGCGTGGCCGGGTCAGCTAGTAAATTATAATTGCGAAGCGCTTTAAACCCAACAAAAAGATATTAGTTGGTAATGAAAATAGACATGTCCACAGATTAGAGGTTCGATTACTAAACCTTTAGGGTTTGGTACAAGTTATGAAATATAATTATTTTAAAGTAAAATTTGATTTTAATACTGTTCATCATCTCTGCTTCTCAAACAAAGATGTGTATTATATAGTATGAGCATCAAAACTCTCTGAATATACCAACATTATTGTCCAAATATGTCCAAAATTGTCCTCAACCTTGCGTTAAACTGCTGGATAAAAATCATTTTATAGATAAGGCAACTGATGTTATAGCGTGTAGTATTTAATATATTTTAATACTAGTTTCCCGTCCCGACTTCTGTGAGAAGCAATGAAATTTATTTATGAAAGCAAAAAAAAATTATCAACGAAGAAAATGAAATGAAACCTTTACAGATTGACCATGTAATAAAATAAAATGATACCTAAACATTCAAGTGTCAATTCTTTCAAAATATTTAAAGATCTTTCTACTGTCTCCTGTATGACTTATTAACTTTTGACGTGACAACGTCTTATAAATTGGTTTGCCGGGTGACACTTCAAGAAACTGCGTTACGCTCCGCTCACGTTATGCGCTCACAATGAGAGCGAGTGAGAGGCACGCGTCCCTTCCACTCGGGCATGGTTAGCCCGCCTAAGAGCGAGAGAGACTACTATACGAAAATTATTTTACCACTCAAAGTCGTTGTCACGTAAAACTTTCGCCCGTATACTGACTTTACAGGCAACCAATTTTTTTTAAATGGAGATTTTTAACTCAAATTGTTATCTTTTCCGTATACTCAAATATTTTTTCCATACAAATCTTGTCCTGAAAATCAGAAACATAACAAAAATGTATTAACCATATAGGTGTAGCCATCCTGAAGTAATGCCCTTACATGTAAGTAATACGTACAATGGGAGCTATTTTAATGAGAAAGAGGGGAAAATATTTTTTGTTTTATTACGGAATGCATTCTCTAATTGATTTTTATTAATATATACTTATAGATTATCCCGCTTAAGTTTATTACTTAGTCCACGATATATTGCGATGGACAGTTAGACACGTTTAATGGGAAGTTATTCCTCGTGCAACTGACTGGGTCACTTTGATTCTCTATCTGACTGTACAATGTGATAAGGAACGTAGATATTTAGGGCAATGTGCCGTCGAAGTGAAGTGAAAATACATGTAATTTAAATCTATATTTTAAACATGTTTCTTGTAATCTAACTTTATTTCCTTAATCTAAAGTAATATTAATGATATATTTTTTATCAGTTCGCTGGCGTTTAGTATTCATTTAACCAATTTCTCGAGAACAATAGTTATTTTTATAGAATAGTACCCATGTCTTTTCTATACTCATCACGACATGTGCACCAAATTGTTGAATGTTCGCTTGAGTAGATAGGAAGTGAAAAAGTAACAAACAAACAAATTCATATCCGCATTTATAACATCCATAAAGCTTAATTTTATAAAACTGGAGAGTTTATTTGCTTGAACGCGCTAATCTTAGGAAAAATTTGTCCGATTCGAAAAATTATTTTCGTGTTAGATGAACTCATTTATTGAGAAAAAATATATCGGTTATATACCATTACGAAATGTTAACAATGTTTCAAAATCGGGTTCTTTTATTTCATTTCATAGCTTCTGCTTTGTGATAACGTTAACCCAAAGTATAACTATTCCACGCGGACGAAGTCGGGGGCAGAAGCTAGTTAGTAATATGATTATAATTGTACGTGAAGATATTACAAACATTCGTAGACTAACACTACATTTTCTTGACCTAATATAGAGCACGTAATTTATTCGATAGATATATTATGATATTACTTAAATGGTAAAATGAAATACATATTTGAACACCAGTAATTTTGGAGAAGTAATATATTTTTAATTTTACATTATATCGTATGTTCAAACAAGGTAGCTTTGCTAAAAATCTTATAAGGCTGCAATCAGAGCCGGCGCGCACAATATATTTCCCAGGAGTGTCGGTACATATGTGCTGACTTCGTTTTTAGACACGCCCTATTTGTTCAGTTGATAAGCCCCTTAGCTAATCCACAGGCGAGTCCGGGAAAAATCACCTGTAAACAATCTACCGAATGTTTTTTTTTTAGTTTACCAGAACATATTATTATTTTTTCTTTAAGAGATTGATTTTCCTTTATTGTCATAATATTATTGTTTCTTGTGTACTTTTTTATATCATAGAATGCAAACGAGCAGCCTCTGATGGGGAGGGGCAGTGGAGGAAGGGAAGAGGAGAGGGGTAGGTGAGGAGAGGTGAGCCTCGGGCGCTCTCACTGACCGAACGAAACGCAACAATGCAAGCACTGTTACTTCAAGTCGGTGTTTCTTTGACAGGTAGGTACTACCCCAAGCGAGCCGAGTCATTCACGCTGACACCAGTGATAGCTTCATCGTGGCTCTACCACCTTACAGTTATAAATATACATTTTGATTTGTGAAGATGGATCCGCTTCGAATAAATAGTTAGATTCACTACCACTACACCAAGTTACCTGAATAAAATTTGAAGAATGTTATAAAAAAAGCAAATGAATTTCTGATTTTCCGGAACCTCTCGCTGCCAGTAATGATTTTATTAAAGTTTCTTGCCTACGTCTGACGCGTTTTAAACGCGAGAGCTTAATTTTTATGGTCGTCGCTTTTAAAGACGACGCCATTTTCCAGAACAATGCAAATGCATCCTCCGTTAGATGTCCCTCGACGGATGCTGTTTCAAAAATAAACAAGAAAAGAATTGTTCAATTATTACCGACATTTATAGGGAGACTGCATTAGCATTTAATATTGCTCTTTTGTTCCATTGTTTTCTGGAAACAGTTGCATCTATTTTCTTCTTTATTAAAATTATTTATTCATAGTAATAATTCAAAATAACATGCTAATGTTACTATGGTGTAGGTGGTAGGTGGTAGAGCCCCGCTGAAGTTATTTTTGGTTTCAGCATGAATGGGTCGGCTCCTCCGGGGTTGTACCACCCCTCTCACAGATAACCGACGTGAAATAATAGTGCTTGCATTGTTGTGTTTCGTTCGGTCAGTGAGAGAGCCGGAGGCCCACGTCCCTTCCTCTTTCCTTTTTTCTTTTCCTTCCCCTCCCCCTTCTCCCATATACAGGCTGGCAACGCACTTGCGACGTCCCTGATGTCGCTAGTGTCTATGGACGGTGGTGATCACTTAACATCACGTGACCCACCAGTTCGTTTGCCTCCTTTGATAAAAAAAAAAAATGTATTATAATTATCATTATTTTCATTTATAATCAGTCTGTCTAACGGGGTACTGTCAGAGATAACTTTAGCAAATATTTTAGCTGCTGTAACCACATCATTTGCTAATGCCTGCCATAATGCCAAATTTACCAATAACAAAATGGTAAAAAAAAACGTATGGCAGCAAAAAAAATATGAAAGTGCGGTTTTAATGAAATTCGATAGGAATCGATGCTTTAATGTAATAGGAGATAGGATTTTTACAACAAGATAAAAAAAAAGATACAGCATAATAGAGAGTCACCAGCAAGTTAAATGATACTTCTTGAACCCATAGCAATATAACTACGTAAAACATAACGGAAAATAGATTAAAAAGAGTAGCTTCTTAGTAACGTCTAGCTAGAAAAGACATTCTCACAAAAAAACAGCTGGTATATAAAAATCCTCAGTACCACGTGAGAACAATTCAGTGCAAGCCAATTTCGGAAAATTGAACAGAATTAAATTATTTCGTTTCCACGGAAACGCGTCTACCTGCGCATCTTAAAGTTGCAACAAGACATTTTAATTTCCCTCGGGATCTAGTCTGAGTGGGGCTCATAATTCATGCTGAGTTAACATTTTGTCAGTTCGCATTTATTCGATAAGAGGGACTCATGTGTTTGAACTTTTTTTCATTTTTAATGTTTGATTTTGTTTTCGATCAATACATTTTTTTAAATTATTTCCTCAGCTTACTTTACACGTATTTCATTTTACAAACAGTGAGATAGTAAGATATAAAATGGAAGATATTTTTAATATTTTATGTAATCAATGGTATATATTATTACATTGTAACTAAAATGCTGATATGTTACTACTTCACGGTTACGCTATGACTATACTTACGTGTAACACTATGATTGACACCTACTTAATTTCTTCCTTTCTTTTGATTGTATATATAACCGTTTTCATGACCAAAATAAAACTTCAGACGCCTCGTGGTAATGCGTTACTACCATATTCTGATTTCGACGATACTTTCCTTCTTTCCTTAATCTAATATAGAATTTAAAGATCATACCTACACGCTACGTCAATATAAGCTATGTTGTACCACCCGGTTCTCTATCACCCTTCAAGTTGAAAATGTGCTGCCAATCACACATAAATGTATTCCGACAGCTGCACTGGAATACATCACTTCTTTAGATTTAGTATGTCTAGTATCTTATACCACACTAGCCTTTGCCCGCGACTTCGTACGCGTGGAATAGTTACTTTGGGCTAACGCGCTAACATGCAGTGGAAGCTCTCAAGAGAAAACAAAAACGATTTTTAAACATTCTTCATTGGTGCTCCACTCCTACTGATCTTAACGTGATGATATATATATAACCTATAACTATCCTCAATAAATGAGCTATATAACATTGAAAGAATTTTTCAAATCGGACCAGTAGTTCCTGAGATTACCCCCTACAACATCACAAACTCACAAACTTTACCTCTTTATTATATTACATAGTATAGATAGCAGAGTTTGTGTTCAAACGCTTTGTATTAAAAACACTATAAGCTATCATCGCTTCAGTTCAAACTTATATTAAAAATATATGTTAATACAACAGTAACCCTTATAATAGAAGAATATCCAAAATACGAAAAAAATGTATCGCAGTTGATGGTAATTTAAACAGAGTAAACACACCAGAAAATTAAGTCTTAATGAACTCGCCTCTTAAATATGAATCACCACAGTAATTTGACTTGTGGACTTATGGCTACCAACATTTGTACAGTGAAACAATGTTGGTCCAATATTTACTCAGGTTAATTAGTGTACTTAGAGACTGCATTACAAACGGAATACTATTTGCACTCACCCTAAAGTTTAATGAATCAATGATTGGTTTGACCCCCATGTAGGTTTGTTATTTATTGATGTTACTAATCAGACAAATGGCTAATCCATTAAATACACAGTCCACTAAAGCCCAATGATGTGATGAGAGTACCGGAATAGCATCGTAAATGGAAGCGTCATGTATTTGGATTGATGCAAAATGTAATTGAACATCACTTCTATTGTTTGGTTTCTACGAATAGTTGTTGTTGTTTCTCAATCATTTGCTAGTGTTCCGTGTAAGTGATTGTTGCATTCCAGTTTTATTGTTTTTGAGTGTATTAAGCTGTTAGTAAGCAAACTTAACGAATTTTTAATACACCAGAACTGTATTCTAAATGAGCTTCTGTTGTTGTGTCATACAATGATTATAATTCACTGTGTGAGATCAAATCACGAAATTTACTCTCAGTATATCTATCTATCTATCTAATACCTTTAAACGAGCAATTCTTGTATATTTTTATATTCTTATATATTCAGGATCTCGGAAACGGCGTCAGCGATTTCCGTGACACGTAGTATGTAGATGATTTCAGGGACGATAAATCGATCTAACTAGATTTCGTTAATAGAAAACTTTTTTAACCGAGTTTTCAGTAATTAAAAAATATAGCTAGAATATAAAGATAAATTTCGCCACAACTTTCAAAACAAAAATAGCTCAGATGGAAATCAGCTGCTTCGAAAATCCGATTAACCCCAGTTCGAATCCGAGTGATAGCAAAAGAGATACCTTTTTTTTGGTAATAGAAAAGCTAATTTTGTGAGGTATAAAACCTAACAGCTTATTTTAATTTAAATATGGTTTTTAAAGAATCGAGTTAGGCTCCTTCATCCAGGTACTTTAATTAAAAACGACTCAATATTATCATTGTTTTTTATAAGTTCATTGATTTTATAAATGTAAGTGTATTTTTATTTTGAACAACTTTTTTAGCTAAATTCCATGCTGATGGAATCGCGGGTAACAGCTAATATAATTAGTAATTTTACAATATATGTACATTTAAACATATATAGGTATACAATACCTAAGAAAATATAAAAAAAATAATATTTAAAAGTACAAAGTAACGCGAAATTGCAACGCTGCCTCACCCTTTTCATCAATTAAAACTATTTACTCACTCCGGCGTCAATCTCGCAGGCAAAGGCTCGGATTGCCGATGAAGCTAATTAATAAATCAAGACTTGTCTGCGCAAACAACGCCAGTACCGACACCAGTGTTTGAGTTTCGGACTGTGAAAGCCATTATCTGTAATTACATAACCGCCATAGTTTCTATTTTGTAGTATTAACGCAATAGATTAATTAGTTATAGGAAATTGATTTTCACGGGCAACCGGTTTGATATTTAGTCTGCGTGAGTTAAATTACCTTTAGATATAAAAATTTACTACTATTATATAAACATACGTAAAAGGAGATCAATTTTTTGTTCACTTTACAAATCGTAAATAAAAGCTATATGTCGGTGGAACGGTTTGTCATACGTAAGAAGAAAACATATTATAACGAGTTAGGAAGTTCATATTAGATATTTTATCTTATTATTATTATAAATCAGATAGCTTGTGAGGATGAATCGATGTTTGTTATTCTATCAAGCATACATTACTGTATCGTTTCTGATGTAACTTTACATAATAATCAAAATATAAATATTAAAAAAAAAGAAATAGCTATATTTTATATAGCTATATAAAACGTTTCTGACATGTACGTAATATATTCTAAATTATATCTTTTTGGTAAAAAGATCAACCTGATCGAGTTTCTTGCTGATTCTTCTCGATAACTGAGTTGTTTTCTGAACCGGTGGTAGTTTTGACTTTCATAAATGCCTTCTTAGGGCTTAAATTGATTCAATTGATTTTTATTTTTTTGATTTAAAATTTATGAACATATAAATCTCTCGATAGGACATAATATGTATTCTTTATTCAAAAGTATTCTTATGTATTAGTATAGTATAAACTTCTTATAAAACAAATTTCTAAATCGTGTAAGTTTTCATAAAAGCTATAGTGTCAAATACAAATGCGACATACTAAGATAGGTTTAAGCTTATTATGTAATGCCCATGATACCAATTACAGTAATAATCATAATTGAGTATAATACCTAATAGTATCTTAAGTCTTGCTCATTGTATCTAAGCTACATAACATTTAAAAAAGTTTTTCAGTAATAATCAAACAAAATTAGAAAAAAAATGCGTACCAAGAATCTGCAGAGAATAAAAAAGCTTGGAAATCGAATTATAACTTAAACTGAGAATTGGACCCAAGATCGATGAGTTCATATACAATAGACTATACTATAACTAAATTACATAGAAATGACTTTGAAAATTATTAATTTGGTATTTGGTAGTTTGGTGGTTAACTACTAACAACCATTTTGAAATTTAATTTGCAGAACTGCATACACTGCGATTGTCCAAATCATGTTTCGGACACTTTGACACCCTTGCGCTAGTTGCCTTCCGCGCTCCCTAGCAAGCCCGGTGAAGCTGTCAAGACCCTTCCGGCCAACATACGTTGTCAAGTCAAAAGAAAACAAGTTGAAATTAATACGCAGAATTAGATCTAGCATGAGTTAAATGAAATATAAGTGTTCGACAAGAAATAATTATGTAAATCGAGCTTTAAATTTACTTTAATTTTGTTAATCTTTATATATAAATTTCTTCTGTACGTGTGTATGTCACTGAACTCCTAAACGGGTGGACCGATTTTTATGAAAATTTGTGTGCGTGTTCCAGTGGAACCGAGAATGGTTTACATTCACAACTGGGCCTGATAGGTGGCGCTGCTGTCGGATAATAGGCTTTTTTATTATCAGGGTGGAACAACGTCTGCACGGACCGCTAGTTCTATATAAATAAATGTGTAGTTCTGTCTATACATACTTTGTAATAGATATATGTTCTGTTATCACGAATACGTCATATATATTTTTCGTCTATTTGTATTTTCGAATTTGACTCAAAAACAGTTTAACTCAGTTTTACAAGATTTTGTACACGAGATACTTTTATAGAGTCTAGGTACTCCTAAGTTTTATTTGTATAAGAATTGTGTAAATCTTAAAAAAAAAAGTTGTCCGGTTAAGCTGTAAAGACTTCACATGATTAATAGCACATAGGGACTTTAAAAAATGTTAAAAAAACCGTTTATTTTATAGTCTCCTTCAACTGTCGGGAGGAGGAGATACTGGAAGTATATGTAATTTAGTAATTGTTTTAGACCTACTAAAATACTCCATGTCTTAATAAAATAAAATAAAGACATATGTGTTATAAAAAAACACGTACCGGGCCACGGGGCAATAAATAGTTATGTATACAAGTAAGTTACCAACCATGAAGAAATCAAAACATGTGCTCAATAAAAAAATCTTTAAAACATCTGTTTAAAATTTATTATAAACCAATTAGCTGAATAAAAAAACTAATTAATATTCCTTCATAACCACGAAATTAAAACACCCGAAAAAAGTGACAAACCGTGTTTTTTTTAACGGCCACGTCGACTGGAAGCCATCTCTCAAATTAGCGTCACCCAGATCGGCCCAGGAGGTCCTTTCAAATATCAATTATGTCGGAACGGTTTTCTCAGACAATGTTGATTAATTAATTAGGGGTTGACTGCAATTACCGCGTCTGAAAGGACCATCATAATGTCATTTGTAGGAGATATTTTGGTTATGTGTGTTGAGTAATTTAATTGTAGACTATAGGTTATTATAGGATTACAATTTTACCAACATCATCATGTGGCCCAAGAAGGTAAACACATACAGCTGCTAAAAACTCCGGCCCATTTTTAAAAAATCGAACTTACCTCAATGGACCTTGTGTACGAACACATCAATCACTGAGCTATCATTATTAATAATACCCATTATATTATGACTAATAATTTATGTTATTAGTATACTTTTATACTGTTTTATATATTATAGATGGCAAACGAATAAGCGGGTCACCTGATGCTAAGTGATCACTACCGTCCATAGACACCAGCAACACCAGACGAGTCGCAAGTGCATTTCCAGCCTGTGTTGGTGGGATAAGGAGAGGGAGGAAAGGGAAAGGAGAGAGGTGGGCCTCCGGTGCTCTCACTAACCGTACGAAACGCAACAATGCAAGCACTGTTACTTCACGTCGGTTTTTTGTGGGTTGGGTGGCAGTACCCCGGGCGTGTCGACCCATTTAGGCTGAAACCGGTTATAGCTTCAGCGTGGCTTTACCCCCTAAATTTTTTTTTATTTAAACAGTTATTTAAATATCTTAATGCACAGATTAATAATACTTCGATATCCTACAATTTCACAACGAAACATGTGTTTATTTATAATATTTAGCATTGTGATATATAGTGTAGTGTTTTCCACCCCACACTTTCCATTAAACTGTCCTCTGCAGTATATCGAATGCGTGTGACAGGATAATAAGCTCACACCCCCATTTCAATTTGATATTATCAGTGTTACTTTTACAAAACATAGAAAAATATTGATCAAACATTTATATAAACATATATATATAATAGTATTCTTTAAATACGCAGGTTTATATTATTGTTTGTACTATAGAAAAGATCAGAATAGTAATAATCCAACAAATTAATTATGTAATATTACTGGATAAGTTAAATTTATAAGAAAACATATCGAATATTTTCCCTTGTAATTAAAAATACAATATTTGTTCGAGGAGCTATTAAGTATAATTAATATAATCCGATAATTATCATATTCACTTAACTCGAGATAAAAAAAATGGATACTCGAATACTTTTATTTTGGAACACGTATACACAAAAAATAAGAAAGCACGAAAGTGTTTCTAATTATGTACATAACGCTTATATATTAAATGAAATATATAATTCTATAAACTCTCTATGAAAAAAATATAGTAGGTATGAAAGAATAGTCAAAAAAGATGCAGTCATACCGGAGCCTTTTGAACCATGTCCTGGCGTGGTGTCTGTAGCGTTGCTTCTTATATGGAAGCTAAAGTGCATAGTCGGGTATAAGGAGGTCTTGGATCTGCCATCAGCTTTGACTCTACGAGACTTACTCATGTATTAGATATGATACAGTCGGCCAAGTTTTAAGGGATGTGTTTTCAGGGCTGTAGCGTGGACATTCCAAAGATCTTGTGAAGGTTACCGCTGGGAGCTAGTAACCTTTAAAGGCAGTCGCCAGTACTGGAACCATGAGGACTGTCGTTCGACTCCTTAACACACCTAATAAATTTGCAGCATAATGTTAACCTTTCAACCGAACAATCTATTGGGGTCTCGGTCCACTATACAACACCATGATCGTAATTATAACAAACCATGCAAAAATATTCTTTGTATACATTAATATCAAACAATGTCCGCTAGGCCGTTGCCGACCAAGACCGTAGGATGACATGACCGGATCAAAAACAAATTCGCGGTAATACTTAGATTGTTACATTCTATTTGGTATGGTAATGTTCGTAATATTTTATTCGAGCCTGACACATTCATAGTAGGTAGTGACCTTTTTAATTGTTACTTTATTAAAAAGTGTCTCTAAATCAACATAAAACATAATGGTAATTATGATCCATAAAAATGTAAAAATCTTGATAAATATGCACAAAGAGTACAAGTGAATAAATAGCTCCAAATCTAAAGACAATATAAGGCAATGTCGTTTTAATAATGTTCTCTACTTATAGTTGGCTTCTAAGAAATATTCCGATAAGTTTCGATAAAGGCTTCGAAAGCGAGGACTCTGATTTCCTTTCATTTCCTTTTAGGAAACTTAAATAGAACTGAGACTTCCTTGACGACGGAGCAACGAATCAATTATTTGCGTTAAAGGAAACTTTCTTTCGATCCTCTTCGAATAAACAGTGTTGGGTAGTTTTTGTTATCCTTCATAACAACAAGTGTATTTATTAAGTTATATTTAGATTCTATTAATGGTCCTTTACCTTTTATATTGTTACTAGTGGGTTCCCAGTGGTTTAGAAAATTATATACTTATATAATCAAAGATTTTCATCATGGCTACTCAGTTATTTGCCATTTGCCATGATCTTTATTATATAATCATTAAAAAAAATCTACGTGTAAATGAAAATTAATTATAAATTGGAAACTAAAACCACGTGGTAAAGCTCAAATTTTAACCAACCATAACTTTACGAAAATAAAGAAATTTATCGCAACCCATGGCACAATTTTCAATTTATTTTACACGACACCATGGGGTGGTATTTCTGGGTGATATTGAATTAAATGTAGTCTGTTCATTATGAGAAATAGTGATATGCCCTGTATCATCGTTTGGGAAAGTAATGGATGCATAATACAATCAAATGGTGATTCCAAGACAAAGACGTTTTTAATACTACCATTAGCTTTTGAAAATAATTTATTTTTGTTGATACGTGAGGTTGAATTGCAACATTGTAACCGCGAAGGTCTAAGTCATGGATTACTTTTATGAACAAAATTCTTATTTTGATTCTACAAAGTATTATTTGGCTCCTTTTATTTTATTAAATCATCATTTGAAGTGAGTTCACCATATAAAATAATAAACATTACAATAATAGTTACATTTTATAATATCATTGTTGAATATAGGATGCAAAATGGTAATTAGAACGTAAGAGTTTAAAAACACATATAGTCGAGCATAGCAACCTCTTTCACAACCTTTTTTGAAGTTCCTAATTATTGACGGCTGTCAAAATCTCTTTTTTATTTACATGTGTGTATATGTTATGTAAAATTCAAGCAGTAGTATGTGTAGTGCATATTTTAATAAATTTAATGTACTTCTAAAGCATTTTATATAAAATAAACAGCTTTCTGCACTTCTCCGCCATATAAACTTTAACTATGTCAAATTTCAAGTTCACCCGTTATGGAGAAATAGGTTTAAAAGGGGTACAATTTTTTTGCTTCACGTATTAATATATAGATACTGAGAATTAAATAATTACTGTTGTTAAATTTAACAAATGTTACCTCTTGTTATATGTTAGGATTTTAGTAATATATTGTAAATATTTTAGTTATTCAGCCATAGAACTTATAGTTATATGAACTTTAAAGTTATTGTGATGGATATAACGTAACATGCACTAATTCATTTTTGATTGTATTTAATAGGAGGCAAACCAACAGTGTTAAGTGATCACCGCCGTTCATAGACATCAACAACACCAGAGGAGTTGCAAGTGCATTACTAGCCTGTGTTGGTGGGGAAAAGGAACGGGAAGGAGAAGAGAAGGAAGGGTGAGGGAGGGAGGTGGACCTCCGGCGCTCTCACTGACCGACCGGAACGCATCAATGTAAGCACTGTTACTACTACCCCCGACAAGCTGACTTATTCATGATGAAAACAGTTATAGCATCAGCGGGGCTCTACCACCTACATACATGAATTGTTTTGTTATGTCTATCTAATTGTGAATGTAACCAATAATAAGGCATGTAACTAATTATTTTTGATAAATATTATTATTATGTTTCATTATTTCTTTTAGTAATTATTAAAGAAAAGACTACACTCAATTACATTTTAAACTGCTCAAATAATATAATAGTACCTGGGCACGGTTCTTTAAAAAATATTTTTAAATTAAAATAAACTGTTAGGTTTGTCTTATAAAATTAACATTAAAAAAATTATCTCTTTTGCTGTTACTTGGATTCGAACTGGGGTTATACGGATTTTGCAGCAACCGATTTCAACCTGAGCTATTTTTGGTTTTGACAGCGCTGGCAAAATTTATATTCTAGCTATATTTTTTCATTGACTGAAAACTCAGTTTAAAAAGTTTTCTATGAATGAAATCTAGTTAGAACAATTTATCGTCTCCGGAACTACCTACATACTAAGTTTCACAGAAATAGATGACGCCGTTTCCGAGATCCTGAATATATACAAAAAATATAAAAATATACAAGAATTGCTCGTTTAAAGGTTTTATATGATAAAATATAGAGGTTTTCCATCAAATGCTTACATTCAAGTTGTTTGTTTGAATTTAATAATTCCAGTTTACCTTTAACACTATTATCAGTAAATTGCAAATAAATTTTGCAAACAATTGCTTGTTTGCGGATCGTGCTCGTGGTTGAATGCGTGCGAATGACGAGCTAATGGAGATTATTTGCAAACTCTTTAAAGATATCAATTCATTTTAGATTACTAATATATTTTGATTACATATTTTACATGAAAAAAATGTAGATGTTTTGAAAATACATTTTATGTTGTATTATGATTTATTATAAACTGGCTTTAAATGAGCCATCTTGTGTTAGTGTAGATTTGATCCAGTTCGAACGATCCCTTGCCGCCCCAACATCACGGTCTGTCGGTACACCGTGGGGTCAGTCCGTGTGAGTCAGACATAACCCATCCTTTCCCCCGGGAGGGTGGGTATCCATTAAGGATTTCCCCACGTAAAAAATAAGAAAAAATTTGATCCAGGTCTAGGGAAAAGTATCTTGAAGAAATGTACTCTATACATTTTTGTTGTACTCCTGACAATGCGTATGCAAAATTTCGGATGAAAAACTTGAGTACTTAAGATTTGGAACAAACAAACACACTCACATTTACGTTTATTAGGCATCATTTTATATGCTTTTAATAGCCGTTTCAAAATAATTGTAAGTGGTAGAGCCACACTGAAGTTATTACTGGTTTCAGCATGAATGGGTCAGCACGCCCGGGGTAGTACCACCCGACCCACAGAAACACCGACGTGAAGTAACAGTGCTTGCATTGCTGTGCTTCGTTCGTTCGGTGAGAGCGCCGGAGAATCACTTTTCCCTTACCCTTCCCCCTTCCCTCTCCCCCAAACACAGACTGGCAACGTACTTACGATACCCCTGGTGTTGCTAGTGTCTATGGATGGCGGTGATCACTTAACATCAGGTGACTCGCCTGCTCGTTTGCCTCGTATGATATTTAAAAAATGTAATCAAATTTCGGCGCCTAGTATTTCGCCACAATCTTTACATCGCTTGAAATACACATATTATGAATTAAAAGAAATATTTCAATAAGATATTTTATACGAAGAAGAAATACTGAGGACGATGTTAAAATTGGTGCGAGAGGAGTTTGTAAGATGCTCGTCAGCAAATTATACTCTAACTTCAGTTCCCACGGAGGCACAACTTTGTGGCGTAAAACTGAACTTACCACGGTACAAATTTGCTATTTTCATGAAATTGTATCACACAAGAAGAAAATATATCATCAAGTAATTTCCAATGAAACCAAATTAACTTTCGTGTGTATTGTGTTCGTGTTTTTTATAATTAAAATTATGAAACAGTCACTATTATTTAAAACCCGAGGTCAGCAACCTTACTTAAACATGTTTATATATTTTTTTCCTACCTATTGTACAACTGCCGAAGTAAACCGCTACTAATTACAGACCTTTATACTTTGAAGCAATTTCTTTACTACTGAATTACTAAGTTACTCTAGAGATTTTTAAATTATTACGATGTAACTATTTACTAATACCATTAGGAAACATGAGGGGTTACATAGAATGTCTATTATGTATACTGCCAATTAAATTGAACGTTACTTTTAAAATAGACGAGACACTTAAACAATGCAGAAGTCATTATGTTTGAATTATGTGTCTATAATATATTTAGCTATATGAGATATTCCAACTTTGTACTAGAAATTAAACACGTATCATTAAATTTGAGTTGATAGAGTAATGTTTGAGATTTATTATAAATGCTACCTACGTCTGTTTCCTAATTTCGTTGCATAAGAAACAGTTTTCTTCTATGTAAATAAAGAAAATACAATAATTTCATAATATTAATGATATGAGGTGAGAGAAAATAATAAATATATAAACACAATTTCAGATAGAGTCATTTGATTTCAAACTAAACATAGTTTATACTGCCGTAAAGCAAAATAAGTTATAAATACATACACACACGCAAATGTAACGTCTTAACAGAACTGAGAATATTATCAGCAAAAGTAAGCAAAAGTCGAGGCCAACGTATGTAAAGAACTTATAGACCAACGCGTGTGTATATGAAGGTTAAAAGCATGCATTGTACTTGTACTGTTACGCATAGTTTTATTAAATTCAACTCGTGTTAAGTTCCTTTTATGCTGTAAACTCTCTCTCTTTCATGCATTTTCTGAGCATATGATTATAAAGTAGGTGAACAAGTTGAGCTAGCATCCAGCGATGAGCTCAACTCTACAACTTGAGTATCTCACGGACACATACGAGCCTAACTAACTGAATAAAGGAGCGTCGCCCGAAACTCCCTGATACAAACTTTCGACTTGCAAGATTTGCGAAAACGCTCGCGGCTTCTGTTGTTAGGCTGGAGGTAGACTATGATGTATTTGAAATTAAATACCTAAGTTCAATAATATCTTCTTACTATTTTTACATTTGAGTTATTATTTTCCATTTTTGTTGTAATTTATATACCACCCGCGTCTAGCAGTTTTAAAGATTGTTTAATTGTTTTTTGAAAACTTTTATACGAATTCTTTGGAGAAGATTTTTTAAGTTTTAAATTTATCATGATTACTAACCAATTTGCCAAATTTTAATTACCTCTATGCATATTTATCACTATCCAAGAGCGTAATAATTTATAGTTTAATTAATACTTAGAACAATTTCATCAGTAAATCTCGTCAAATTTATCAATAATCAGTTTAATTACGCTTATTCAATTTCATTTATAGACACAGATGTGTAACTTATTTAGTTTTATAGAAGTTTCATATGTCGTTATGATTAGTTTATTTTAAACTGACTACGCTATTGGCCTTGCCAAGACCTTTACAGCTTCACCGGATATCTGATTAGTAAAATTAACTATTTCACAAGTAATAACATTTTTTTTTTCGAACTGACTACGTTGTTGACCCGACAAGGTCTCAAAAGCTTCACCAGACTACTACCGGGACAACTATGTAATAACATGAAAATAATAAAATCTACAACATTTATAGCTTGATAATATTTTATTTATTATTTTGATTTAGGAGCTTTTATTGCGTCGAACATATCAGCCCCATTGTTCCTCAATTCTTCTAGCACTATTATGAGAGTCGCTGATGAGATATATGGGTATACCAGGTCATACAGCATATTAACTTCACCCGAACAGGGTTCAGCCAAGATACTGTAACAAATACTTATGTTCTGAGGACTACTTTTCATATTACTCATCAACGACCCTCTTTCGATGCGGTTCTTAGCACACTTTATCATAAAGTGATGCATAATCTCAGTTTTTCTGCATACATCGTAGTTGGGAGATTCCGGTTTACCGTAGGTAAGCTTAATTATTAAGCCGTATATTATAAGACGTAGATTCTTTTGAAAATTAGTAAATTCCACAACAGATCTTCTGAACCCAGCTTAAGAGCGACACCTACGGGCGGTACGAAAGTGGATTTAGAGACACGTCGTTTCGTTTTAACTTGTTATGTATGCGTTTAGAAATAAATTGATACAAGCTCAAAACTTCCTACTTTACGATAAAACATTTTCATTCAGTGTCTTACTATGTTTTTAGTTATATATGTACATATATTTATTGTGTATTTATTTTGTAATATCATTTTTATATCAGGATTATATTACCTTTATAAGTTATTATACAGCCTGTTTTATTTTGGTAAGGTCAACCCCGCTTTCTGCCAATTTATTATTTTTACATTTCTATACATGGGTGTATATATATAAAAAATCATAATATTCGTTCGTAACATATGTTATCGTAATGAATAATCAATGTAAAGAATATGGTAAAAAGTTTATAAAACGAATAACATTTGGGGCTTTTGTTTCTTTATTTGATAATGAATGTCATTGTTATTTATGTTTTAATGTCTCAATAAATGGATAGTTTTATTTTTTAAGCGAATGAATTTCTGCGTCTGCTTTTATTAAAATGATATAATGACTAGACGTCTTCATAAAGTGTTTATATCTTAAACTAAAGTATATTAAAGTAGCAAGAAGCATATTTGATTGTAAGCACAGTACAATCCTAAAATATTGAGACATCCGTAGCCCATTCAAAAATCAAAATGCTTTATTTAATCTAGGCTGTGAGGAGGCGCTTATACCCAGTCTTTTTCATAAATATTTTTAAGATATATAATTCAGTCGTATATTAATTTGATCTATCTCTTACGGTTTAACCAGAGCTTGAGATTTCAGTGCATAATAATGTTTGTTATGACATCACATTACAAACCTTTGAATTTTTCGGCTTATCTGTACTATAATGTATGTATTATACATATAAACCTTCCTTTTGAATCATTCTATCTATTGCTGTAAACTGTATTAAATTCCATTGAATACTTTAAAAGATCTAAGGGCACGGACAGCGGAAACGACTTCATTTTATACAAGATTTTGAATCTGTTAGATTTTTATCGCCGTCACTATAAACTAATCTATCACCATCAGTAGTCGCTGTGTTGTTTTGAAGGAACTCGAAACACGAGAAACTAAACAAAAGTCACACATCCCATACACAAAGTGTGAAAGATCTGTGCCATTATGGGAATAGTGACTGCGACCTCGTCGTGTATTAACTGACTGACTCACCTTTTTACCGAGTCACACTTTTTTTTTTCGAAATGAAAACGCTATTGACCTGGAAAGGTCTCTACAGTTTCACCGAACAATTTCCGAGTCACACTGCAAATTGTATCTCTAATCATTTCTATCAAGAATTTGTCTGCAACGTTTAATAACATAAAATATTTTTATATCCGTGATTATGTTGCGAATTTTATTGGCAATATGAACGAAATTGCAAATTAGTATAATAAAACGTCGAGTTTTTAATGCAATATTGAACGAGGTTATAACTTTAGAAGTGGTACAGTTGAAATATTTGGCACAGTTGGCGCTTGGCACGTTCCGCTGTTCATCTGAAAAAAAAAATAACTGTCCTGTATATTGCGGAAGTTATCTTGAACAACGTAAATATGTTTACGTTTGTTTTTATGGGGGAAATATTGCTGTTTACATGAAATAAAGCGTTTCAAAATGTCGATAACAACGGGAACTGAAACATTCACTGTACAGTTTTATTGAACATTTTATATACTTTCTATTTAATTTTAAACCATATATTTTGAAAGTTTAGCTAACAACTAAGGAAATTGTGTATTGTTTTCAACTTTTAAAATTTATTACGTATATTCTTCTTCTTGCTATTCATTGTTCTGTAAATGAATATAGATTGTTTAATAAGTATATGATAAACTAGCCTCAGCCCGTGACTTCGTTCATGTGGAATAGTTACTTTGGACTAACAAACACGTAGCGGAAGCCCTCAAGAGAAAAAAAACCCGATTTATAAACATTCTTCGTTAGTGCTCCGTTTCTATTGGCCTTAGTATAATGATATACAGCCTACAACTATCCTCGATAAATGAACTATATGTCATTGAAAGAATTTTTTTTAATCGGACCAGTAGTTCCTGAGAATACCCTCTACAACGTCACAAACAACGTCACAAATTCACAAACTTTACCTCTTTATAATATTAGTATTTACTTATAAAAATCACAATATGTGAAAGTTTTGGTCAAAAGTGTTTGATTGCGCGTAAATGACAGATTTTTTTTTTGTTGAAAATTATCATTGTTTCTATATTTGAAACAACAGTCCTGTGGCATTACATTCGGAGATCGCGTCTATTAATGTAGTATCGAATATCTATATTAAGCTTGAGGTTACAACTAAATTAAAGATCGTAATGAAGCCAGAGTATAATGCTATGTCGTTTTGTAATGCTCATTAACTAGGTATAAATATTACGATAGAAATTTGTCACCAAACACTTAAGAACAACTTGTCTGTAGGCTTTGAGTAATTATCATCTAGACCATCTTGGGCCAAATTATAATTTAATACCATATCAGGAGAAGTTACGGTCAAAAGTCAAAAGTAAAAAAACAATTTAAATAATATAATTATTTAAGTCTATAAATTTTATTAATGTTCTATGTGCAGTTTCATAAATTAAAAACTGTACAATGATTTAAAACTTATTTAAATAATAAAATACTATAAATAAAGCTTAAATACTATGCAGATATATTATCCACAGGTCCATTATATTCCAATTAAAGTGATATAATGTAGTCGAACCCAAGTATGACCCTACTCATAAAGGCACCAGAATATGTTGCATGGGACAAATTTATATAACATTAACAAAAACCAACCTTCAGTGTCCAATATGAGATATACTTGTGGCACCATGGAGTTTGACGTCGGAACGAATAAAGTTTATTTATTAGAAAAGTTTCTAACTAGGGACAGTAAATCAACATGCCCAAAAAAGGCCAACTAAACTAGATAGGGGGAATGTGAACCGGGATTGTGACACAGGATATGATAATATTTACGTTTTCTCCTTCTCAAATGTTAATATAACGAAAGGATATATTAGTTACGAAAGTTTTTGTCATTTTCCGTGTAGTTTAATTTAGTTTTCGTCCGTCTTTTTTTACATAGATTATAGGCTTACAGTTTTCGGTAACGATTTTATGCAAACATTTCTGAATATGTAATTGAAATTTTATACGATGTACAAAGTTATTACAGGATTGCCAAAATTTGCCAAAAAGTATCTTTGTTATCATGGTTATGAAGATTTATGGCGGTCGAGTGATTTGACATGAGATGTCACTGTGATGTGCACAAGTTATCTTAAACTCGATTCTTTGATACATAAAGGGTTTCGAAATTCGCATACTTGTACTACTTTAAGTTTGTAGGACAAGTTTGCATTCGGCTAAGTGTGAAGAAAAAACCACGTAAAGAAATATAAACCTGAAAAATGTTCCTGTAGTACTATGTAAGAAAATACAGAACTGTGGATTTCTTAGGGACTGAAATTGCTAATACTTCTCGGGCTGGTGTACAGGTTATACTCATACCTTTCTCCAAAAAGAGGACTATGGCTCTGCAGCAAGTCTGTTATGAGCCAATGTGATGATGTGATCTTTGTTATTTTCATAAAACTATAAATTGAATATTGAAAGTATACGAAACATGAACACATTATACACATAAATTTGTTAATTATAATTTGTTTTTAAACATCACCTCAGACTAATAAAGTACAAAATATTTTTTTTTCCAGGTATATCTAGAGTATTTGTAAATAGTAATTACTCTGTATCTAATCTAATTAAGAGATAAAGTTACAGTTTCATAGCTTTAAAATGCTTCTTTATGCCATTTTAATACTGATATATATATATGTAAAATTTTAATTTTTTTTTTGCAATTTTTACTTATAAGATTAAATTGAAAATAAATAAAATGTGAGATATGAGATACTATATAAATAATTTATCTGCGTACGTTTCTTGACCTTTATTAATAAATAAAGTTTTTTTATATTACAAGTTCAAAGACAAAATTCATGATTTCAAATATGTAATCAAATAGTCATCACTTCTAAGAATCTTCTATCTAAAATCATAGTACAAAAATTAACAACTGATTAATATTAATATTGTTGCTAGAATATAGGCTTAAAAATGTGCCGCCTGAACAAATTTTGGGATTAAAGTATATATTTACGTGAGTTTTGTTATAATGAAACTAATATTCCTAAAGACCACGAGATGAAGCTGGACAAGTATGAGGACTTAGTCAACAAGTTGACTAAAAACGGCTATAGAGTTAATCTATATGCTGTAGAAGTGGGAGTGAGAGGTATACCAGCAAAATCTCTCTATAGCCTGCTCAAGGACCTCGGTCTATCTAGAACTGAAGTAAACTTTATACTAGAACGAGCTTAAAGCTGCACTAGCATGTTCATACCAGATTTGGATAGGCAGGGAGAGAAGCACAAGTGGTTAAGGTGGGTGTTAATGTACATTCGAAAGGGACCCCTTAAACCTACACCCGTGTCACAAGTCTCGGGAACTACTCGCAGCTTCTCTCGTTATCATGCTATGGTCTCGGCTCCCGCACGGTGAATCCATGGTATGCTAAATAGTACGTCTCATTCTAATTTGAGTCTATAAATCAAACTAATAAGAACCTTTCTTATATGTCTCTTATTTCATTTACTTATGAATTCATCTGAATGTTAACTGATAGAAAAATTGTAGTTGTGTCATTATGAAATCACTATAAATAACTCCCTGTGAACATTTTGTTGCAACGTAGTATTCTTTTGCTTATTTAAAAGACGCTCGACGTGAGAAAACCTATACAGTTCAATGTCACGTAAAACTATTCGTATGTGTCATTACGCAGCGGGACATAAAAAAAGTTAAAATTCAATATCGATTCAATACTGAACTTATGTTCGATCTGATGGAATTTACAACGGTATTCATTGCTCGAAACAATGATAGCCGTATTTGTATATTAGGAATCGTAAAATGTAATACTTTAATACATACTTATTCTATTTGTTTAGACTTTTTATTGGTAATCGTAGCTGTTTGGCTCATATGGACTTTGAATGTCATTGAAAGAGAAAATAGTACCCAAATTGCGTACATAACAAAGGCATGATGCCTGATTTAGTCACCCCCTCGATGCATGTAAGTTCGAATCCTCCAATGAGCTGAAGCGTTTAAAACGAAAACATGTTGAAACTTTAGGAGCGCACCCTGTATTTACAACTATCGTACCGGTGAGCTAGTATACGCTGTACCTTGTAATTGTTCAGATACGCAACAAATCTTACCTATCGCTTGATAATTTGCTTGTACTAATTAAGGCACACCCTTTATGATATCGGTGTACCTTGGATCCTGTATACCTCACAAAACCGCAGTATCTAATACCAACCTGTGTAGCTAAAACCCTCAAGTTGAATATAGTTGTGTTTTGGTTGCTGCTTGGAGAGTTTGTTCTTCTTTAGGTCTAGCATGTTACCTCTCCTTGGTCACATCATCATTAAATATTAGGTAATATTATGACGTTGTAACCTATGAAATAAGAAAAAATAAGATATGTGCACAAGTAATATGAGGAAATAAAAATGTTAAATTTATTTTAGAGGGTTATAATCTTCGGAGCGACTGATATGATTCTTTATTTTTTTGTCAACGGTCACAAGAACTATGATCCCTAAATTCTATAAGCTATGTTTTAACGTTATCAAATTTTATATTGTGTAGCTTTTGCACAGCCTCACTGGTTTATGGGTTTTAAGTACCCCTAAGGAGCTGTAGTTTTTTCTGGACATAAGTTAACTTGTTTTTTCTTGACGCCCAATAATATTTAAATTGAATTTTATGATTATTAGTTGAATAATTAAGGTATGAAAGTGTAACAAACAAGCAAAGAAAGTAACATTGGTATTTTATAGTATTATTTAAAACTATGTCAAATAAACTCGTATAATTTTTTTATTTCGGAAAGCGCTAATTCTAGCATTAAAACTAGTTTTATTTAGTAACGAAGACATGTATAAATAATTATTTTTTATCAACATATCTATAATATTACTTGTAGTGTAATAATAAATATTTTGGAACATAGCCAGTAAATATTTCACACGAATATATAAAATCTGTTTCGAACTATTTCACAGAAACAAACGCAGAAAAAAAGACAAAATTAATTTTCGACGAGCGACAGTTGTGATCTATCAACCGTAAAAAGTTAAATTAAAACACAATACAGATGAATATAAAATAACTGAAATGTCTGTGCTGTCATGATTTAATCTCTAGTAAATTGGTGTTTTTGTTTTACACAAATAATGTATTCTAAATAAATTCTCCATAGTATCTGACTATTAAATTTCTGCTTCAAACTACTCAGAATCTTCACAAATACGATGAATAGAAATACGATTTAAATATTCTAATAGCTTTAGTTTAAAGAAGAAAAACGTTTATTTAAACTTTAATTTAAATGTCTTATAAGAAACCAATCTCACTCAGACAACGTCCAATTAAGTATTTTGACTTTCGTAAGAACAATAATACCGTAACTTACGATCCCTTGCACTTGTTCACTGTTGTCTTACCCAATTACTTTTAAACTAGAAACAGCCATTTGTATCAATTACGCCCAACATTTAATTTCGGTAAATACCAATTTTATGGTCATAGAAAATTATCGTGGTTAAGATCACGATAGAGTAAAGGGTCCAAGATGGTTTACAAATTTGATAGCTCGGTTTTAAATTGATGTTTGAAATGGTTTTTTGATGAGAATTTATTGATTTAAAATTGTATTTAAACATGGTCTTACAAATTAAATTTATTGTCTAGACTTGTATTTAATTAAAAATATTCTTCAAGTAGAGTAGGGTGGTGGTAGTCTGTGACCGACAGAATCACTACCATTACGGACATAGTGACAAACCTATCATAAAGACTAGCTTTTTTGATTTAATCAGTACATATCGAACTACCAAGATGCTTATAGTTCAGTTTGACGGCGGTGACTTCCGAACGATTGTTGATTACTTCTAGTTGATTTTGGACTACGATGTGCTTACCTATTAGATTAAGCAAACCGTTTGTGAAATTAAAATAAAATCTGCATAAGTAAATCTATCTAAAATTTATTTATTCATGTAACTAGAAAAGTTTTTAGCATCTGACAGGGGATTGTGGAAAAAGAAAACATGTTGTACCAACCCTACTTAGATGGGAGCAGGGTAAGACGATGATGATTGGTAATAGTGTCTGTCCAAGATGGTAAACACTTCTGTGTTCTTTTTCTCTTGCTGGGTCTATTTAGCCCGCTAAAGGGATTGACTCTGAAGTGCAGTTGTCGGAATACACCTAACCTATATGTGCTTTGCAAAAGATCGCCAGCTTGATGTTGGTAGCTAGAAAGATGGGTTTAGAAAAAATTCGAACTTACATCAATCGAAGTTATGTTCGGTTTGACTCAAAGTAAACAAATTAAAAATCGAAGCTATCACGTTGAATTAAGCATACATATTAAAATGCATTGTGACAAGTATTATCTAATGTCCCATCGAGAGTCAGAATAAATTGCCTTTTAAAACCGAGTCCACCCCATAATATTAACAATAACGTCGAATGTATATCAATAGAGTTTCGCCCACCTCATCAACATAAGCACACAAAGGTATGGAATGTATCGGTCGGTACATTACCATATCGATGGGTACGAGATTTCGATAGTATTGTCGCTATGAACCATCGATGGGTATGTCTGATACCGATCACTGAGAAAAAGGTTGCTCGACCCTCAACGAAGAAGCAATGATTATTTCACATGTTTGAAAGAGATACCACAGCGATTTTGAACTCTATTTTCATGATAATAAAGTTTCTCTATCTGGAAAGTGACAGCAAACGTTAATTTGTATCTTTATTCCTTTTCAAATCACTGGTGACTCATTTCATTCGTCCTAGCTCTTTATGCAAGCACTCGCATCGAATTGAACTTCAAGAAATAATTCATTGAATTCAATTTAAAAATCTCTCGCTACCCATTAATTTATATGAAATATCACACGAAAGGTTCGTACTTAATCAAATAAGCTGTCGCCGATAATTGATTTTTTTCCATTCTACAAAGATATTCGATATAACAAATACTATTGTTAAGTCATCGAGGTAATTGTACTAATGTAGATTTACATTCAGGCTGGAAATGACTAGGCAGGTATATTTTGCATACAAGTCTTAGCTACTCACAAGTTATTCATACACGGCAAAGAGATCAGAACAAAAGAATTAAGACCGGGTTCGAAGCCTACACACTTGAAAGAAAGACGCCCACATATAGGGAATGTATCAATATTTTGTTTAACAAGCGATGTGTACCGGGAAACAAACGTATGTAACTGCACCTATGATTCTGTTCGAAAATAACGGTCATAAATAATTCGTGCTCCTCAACAAACTTGCATTTTCATTCGGTTTAGATAGCGATCGACTTTGTTATCATTCAGTGTGATATTGATTTTGATTCACATGCTAATGACAGCATGTATATTTTAGGAAAGATATTTGTTCATTATAAGATCTATTTATTTTTTGTTTTATAATAACATACTAGTGAGATACTTTCAATATTGTATTTACGGTGAGAAGTTATCAAAGAAAATTTAATCATTTGTAGTGATTTTATATTTAATTAACTATCTTTTATTTAGAACTCTCCTTGCATTAATGTATTTTTATGCATAAAAAGTAGTTTTTTTTTTTAACCTTTACGATGTGTATGAAAAATTTCATAAGACTTGGTCGATTAATTAATGCGTGAAAATTAACAAACAATTCTCACATACGCACTTATAATATACGTTGAGGTACCACCAATAAATATCACTTTTACTTAAATTACAGGTGAGATATTCCTATAAAAAACAACTTTCGAAATATTGAGAACTAAAATTCAAACAATTTGGCAAGTTAAGAGAAATTTAATTTTGTATTCATAATCTTTTACTTTTATAAGATGTTATTAAAGAAACTAATAAGATTAGTTAACTAAAAAGAATTAGTTAAACTCACTGAACTCATTCTTAGGATACGTTGACCAAATAAACTAAAAAGAGAAAATGGTAGCTGCATTACTTGTTACTAATCATAATAATATGACAATAGTATACCGTAACTTTTAGTATTATTCAAGTATGTACTAGCAGAGGGCGGAACAATCGTTTATAAGACCAGAGGCTGGTATTCATAAATTGAATATAATTGAATCAAACGTGTAAATTAATTCTTTCTTATTGTTAATGTTCACTAAGTTCCTGTGTACTAACAAGCCTTTAATAATATAAAGATGATTTATACTTTATAAAGTCTTGGATAATTAAAGAACTTATGATATATGCCTGAATAAAAAATTAAAATACTTTTTTTTAAGTAAAACTTCTTATTATCTATACTAATATATAAAGCTGAAGAGTTTGTTTGTTTGGTTGAACGCGCTAATCTCAAGAACTACTGGTCCGATTTGAAAGTTTCTTTTAGTGTTAGATAGCTCATTTATCGTGGATGGCTATAGGCATATCATCACGTTAAAACCAATAGGAGCTGAGCACTAATGAAGAATGTCTCAAAATCGGGCTATATTGGAAGCTTCTGCTGAGTGTTGATGTCAGTATTATATGCGTTGCCATCCACGGTAACGCGATAACATTCTATCGCAAATATGTTCATGGTTTATTTTGTGTTCCTACTCAAAAAGTTTATTCTACGTTAGTTTTGTTTCCAGTTTTTAATTATACGTGGTACGTTTATATCGAAAATATTTCTAAAGTTTATTTTGTGTTGCTATTCAAAAAGTTTAGTAGTAATAATATTCGTCCAATAAGACAGTCGAAGGAATTAATCCATACTGCCAATTCTGAAGTTGTCAATATGGGTAGTTCTTATGTATTCTCTACCCAGTTTTCTTCTATGTCTAAGTTAATGTAAAGGTATAATAGCGCCAAATCTTCTATATAATATTTCGTAAATTTTTATCTCCTGAATTTTCTAGGCTACAGAATTCATGCTCCGTGGTATTATGTTTCATTCATTTCACTTATGCACAATAAACAAACCATATAAGATAAAACGCCTCTAATATAACACAATAAAGAGTCAAATAACACAAGATTATGAATAAAATATAAAATCCCCTATAATCCAGCCAAAAACTCCTCAAAAAGTTTATTCTACGTTAGTTTTGTTCCCAATTATTGGTTTGTGATATATTACGTATTATAAGTATGAAGTGTTTGTATATAATATTAAAATAAATACTTTTTGATGAATACATAAAAATATCAACATTTTTTTTTATTCTGTCGGTATCTCTGTTTGTTTATTTATTCCGGGTAATCTCCGAAACGACTGGAACTATTTGAACGGTTTTTTTTTCTTAGAAATGACTACGTTATTGACCTAGCAAGGTCTTAACAGTTTCAATGGACTACCAGTAATATTTGAACGAGAATTTTACGGGCAAATAACTAACTAATTAGCTGTTTTATTTTAAGCTAGCGGGTTCAGTAGGCGATACCCGCCCTGATAATAAGACAAACTATACCTAACCTTTCTCCAAGAGTCATTTTATATATTGGTAAAAACGGCATGAAGATGCGTTTTCGATCTTATCGCGAATATATATATATATAGACAGACGTCAACTGTGATGAACTGTTATCCGTGTATTCGTATGTGTGAAATTAACCAAAAAAATGTTATTCACTGTAAACATGCGCGTGTGGCGTACATTGTACTGGACTCCAAGAATAAATATAATTGAAAGTCATACGTTTATATGTGATTTAAATTATAGCAAGGTATATTAAACTTGATTATATGAATAATGTGGACATATTATATTTATATAATAAAAGATTTAACACATATTGTTCGGTAATGTATAGCTTAATATTTTCATTACTCTCTTGTATAGTGTAAGTGAGCACTGATATATAGATAGTAGTTTAAAGTTCCAGCTATGTGGCTGATGATAAATCACATCCCATTCAGATACACTATTGTTATTTACATATATAATGTACATGTTATCTGTTACTGTAGATGATGTGCGTGTCATACTTACAAATATTTTTGAAAGAGTATTATTGTTATTTACACATCTAATAACGATTTTAAATTTATTTCATGTATTCAAAAAGCGCGTGCGAAGCCGCGGGTATCAGCTAATATATATAATAAAAGATTTAACACATATTTTTCCATAATGTTTAGCTTAATATTTTCATTACTTTCATATATAGTGTAAGTGAGCACTGAGGGTGATATATAACAGTTTAAAGTTCCAATTATGATGCTGATGATAAATCCCAACCCATTCAATTTACTATTAGTATTCACATACATAATGTACACGTTACCTGTTACAGTAGATGATGTACGTGTGATACTTACCAATATTTTTGAAAGAGTATTATTGTAATTTAACAATTGTAACAATTTTAAATTTATTTTATATATTTAAAAAAAAAACACGTGTGAAGCCGCGGGTAACAGCTAGTCTTAATATAAAATTCAACCGATTTTGATGATACTGTTGCTGGCAAATAGAGAATTTTTAGCAGATTGAGTATTGTCTAAGCAGGCTTTATCATCACGCGTTACCATAGGGACTGAATAGTAATTTAACAGAGGTAATTTAAAATGGAAAACAAGGGTTAGGGTTATATAAGTTAGGCAGTTTTAGCAAAATTACAATAAAAATAAGCACCATTATGAAACATAAAATATGTAGTTTTTTACAAAACAACAAATACATATTCAAGAGATTAAAGTCGAGGGCACCGCCTAGTGTTAACTATCAACAAAGGTATTTAACCCGAGGCAAGATAAAATTATTCTTAAAACATTACCATAGCAGACTATAATAATTCACCTTACATT